>JAJOZX010003705.1:67500-482301 GCA_023014485.1 Bathynomus jamesi | reverse complement strand
CTAGGCTATGAACTTGTTGCTATGAAAGGTGTGTCTGTAGCTCCACTTAACACCTGCATTACATTAGTTTTTTCATTATATGTACTTTTTTATTTTTATCTAATATACTATTTCAGAAATGACGCCTTATATATATATAATATATATATATATATATATATATATATATATTATATGTGTGTGTGTGTGTGTGTGTGTGTAAAAATGAACAATGAATAATCAATATTCATTTTTACATAAGAACCAAAATCGCTTAACGCGAGTTTGGATAATAATTTTACTTGTAGCTTCCTATTTTTTGTTCGTGTCACAACCCTACGATCTACCATATCTATGGTTTAGTCGTATCCATTTTCCATTTGTTATAGAAGTTATTATAATTAATTATGATTGTCTTGCATCTCACCCTCGACCCTAGATTATACTGTACATACACATTGTATATAAGAGGATTGGAACCCGTAGTTGTGCTTCTTAGTCCTTGATACCCATTCTGTCTTTAATTCGTTTCTTTTAGGTCCTCCCAAATAATGACTTACAGTTATACTGTACGTATGACATAATGTGAATAACTATGACGTCATAAAGTAACTTAATTCTCTTCACGTTTTCCATACCTTGAACACTGAATCACGTGTTTAGTATTTGGACATCTTCCGTATTGAATGTATGGTAAATTCTTTAATAATAATAATAATAATAAAAAGAAAAACTTCATTCTCTATACATCATTATTTATGTTGTTTCCTACCTGTTGTCTACTGATACCTATCAACCTATCAGTCCATATTTTACGCGTGTCTATATTACGCACACAACCTATTCTGTTACTTACATGTAAAATACGTCCACATGTATTTTTTTTTTTTTTTATTTTAAGTGCGTTCACCCCTCACAAGATATTCATAAATGCTTGGGTAAGTAAGTGGTCGAATTCGCGAATCACAGCAAAATCGAACGCTCTGATCCAAATTTATAACATATAATATAATGTAACATGTTATGTTTTATATAAATTATCTTGTATGTGCTCATGTACTTGTGTTATGCTAATAACCATATATAATAACCATATATAATAACCATATAATATAACCATATATTATAACCATATATAAATATATAAAAACACTGTAAGAATGGTAAACGACGTAATGTACTTCAATGAAACTGTAATTGAATGTAATGACTTTATATATAATGTAAGAATGTACTTTAATAGAACTGTAAGGGACAATCATAAGCGAATGGGAAGTAATCCATAATCGCAATCATAATTGTAATAAACCCAAACGAAAATGTACTCAGTCGTGTACTTAAATTGTACTTATGTACTACTATGAAATGATATCGCCTTCAGAAATGAAGACGCGGCAAAAAAAAATACGATTAGTTTTATTTTTTTTTTTAATTTTTATTTGGAATCTTTCAAACATCTGATCGTGTTTAAAAGGGGTGAAACTTAACCTTCAACTGTCGTCCCCCAACATTTAGGCTTATATTATACATGTATTTGTAAAATGAACTTCACTTCATAACGAGACTCCCTTGTTAGCAGCTTCGCTGCGGGGAGGGGGCAGAGGCCCCTTGCCTCCTTAATTTTTAGATTCCGGCCTGAGCCATGGTCGAAAGAGGTCGAACCTCTACCCCTGTAAATTCAGAGCACTACCTGTACATTTTGAGAAGTAAACTAGAGTAAAAGAAGTTTTTATCTTTTCCTTCGAGCCTTGTTCTCTTCAGGAATTTAGTCAGTAAAGTCGATAAGTTATAAAAGAAAAGCCGATAATTTTAGTACCAAGAGAAAGTATCAGAGTATTATAGAAAGAGAAGAATTAACAACTGTCGACCATAAAGCGAGAGAAAAGAATTAGAATGTTATAGGAGAAATATCCGTTGCTGCCTCCTAACCAGAACCCCCCGTCGATTCCGAACCGACTCAGGGCCATAGACGGAGGGGTTAACATATATATATATGTAACAGTTTTTTTGCGCACACCTACAGGTCGCTACAATTGGTGTAGAACAATGCGGTTTTCACCATTCGATGAGTCTTTTTATTGTACAGTGCCCATGCTAAAAAAAAATTCCCTAACATAAATCCTGCCCCCCTTTTTAGGGGTACAGTTCTTCCCATTTCTTCATTTTTAATCATAATTTTGGCACAAAATGGGGGAGGGGGTGGGGTAATGGGGGAGGGGGTGGGGTTAATGGGAAAACTCAGAAAAATAGATGCGATATATATATGTAACCAAAAAAAAATTAAAGTAAATCCTTTGCAAGGTGCCAGCCCTCTTCCCCCCTTGGAGGTAATGGGGGAAGGGTGAGGGTAAATGGGGGAGAGGGGTGGGGGAGGGGGTATTGGGGGAGAGGGGTGGGGTAATGGGAGAGGGGGTGGGGTAATGGGAGAGGGGGTGGGGTTAATGGGGAAACTCAGAAAAAAAAATGATAACCAACATCGATTCCGGTCAGGAAGATCATGCTTATGACAACTAATGGAACACTATAACAATATTATTGATGCACTCGAAACAATGAAAACTATGATTTGGCGGGCCGCAGGGCCCCCAGTTACGTCGGTTCAGTTATTTGGTCAATAAAACTATAGAAATGAACGCAGTCATGAAAATCTTAGGCTTCAAATCCGAGCTCATTGTATTAAGATTTGTGAAGCTTTAGATTTTCATGGCTGCGTTCTTTTCTGTAGTTTTATTGAATGAATAATTGGTTTGCCAGTAACTGGAAGGCCGTAGGCACCCCAATTACTGAGGCCCAAGGTGAGAGGAATAGGAATGATATCCAGATAAAGGGCTACTGATGTTCAAAATAAAATACGCCGTAGGCCCACAATTCAGCCGAAGCACCGCAGATCTAGCAAAATCGGCGCGTAGCGCCGACCTTTTGCTAGTTTTTTACTATTAGCTTTGGATAGTTTTTATTAATTTCATTATTACTCTTTTCATTACGTGTTTTACTCTTATTTCTTGGTTTATGCCACCTAAATGTTCGATTAAGCCGATATGTTTGCTACTCATTCATGAAGGTCCTTTTAGACTAAATATCGTTTTTTTTTTTGTGATCAACTTTTATCATTCTTTTGAATGTTTTACTTTATATTTTCTAGTTTTAAATGATCGTTATTGATATTAAATCGTTTTTTATGTACTATTTTGGACGAATTGCGCAAACGCATTGAATAACTTAGGCGTACTTAAAAATTGAGTAACTTGAACCCCGTGCTTATACGCGTCTATTTGCAAGTGATACAAATATTGAAAACTGAAGATATACTTCAAAAAATGGCACACGCATCCTTCATCTACAAATGTATGCATAAGCAAATATATCGTAAAATTCACACCCACTCAACACGTGGTGGATACAAAGAAAATCCTCCCTAAATGCGGATTGACCCTCATCCTATAAATGAAATTATGGAAGATTAAATGAAAATACGAAGCATTTTCGAAATAATAATGACTTTAAATCAAGATTTGAATCAGTCTTAATCGCAAGATGTCACTCATTTCATTTTGACGTTTTGTAAGTGTTCATACTCTTATTACATAATTAATCGTATAATTAAGTGTACTGCCTTCATGTCTGTTGTACTTTTGGGGGAATGCGTATTATAGTTTGCCAAAGAAAGATAAAATAATTATCTTTATCGTTATTTTAAAGTTTTTTAACGTGTACATATTGAATTGGAGACTGGCGACAATAATTTAGATAAAGAGAATCCTAGATGCAGTTTTAAGTGGTTTATTTTTATTTTTATTGAATAACCTTTATTGATAATAAAATAAATACATTGTCTTTACAATCTACAATGACATAAATTATTGTGAAGCTTGACTATTTATTTAATTTAATTTAGCCCTTAAGCTTTAGGCTTTACTGGGCTCTTATTAAAAATAAACAGCTAGTTGTTATTAATTAATAATAAATAAGTATTATTAATAGTTAAAGTATGTATTAATCTTAAATTATCATCACTGATATGACATATGCAAGGTCACCATTGAAGGTATTATACCAATACCATACAAATAAACCTATATTATTTTATATTATTTTATATTTTTATATTATTTTATAAGTATTAATAACTATACAGTTAGTGATACTTATATCAACTAGAGGTCCAACACATTCTGATACCTTTCGTTCACGCTCATGAAACAAATCTCAATGTCACGATTTTTGCTGCGCAAGTATGACGTCACCAAATGAATATGTACTTGAGTGAAGTTGTCAAAGAAATTCTGTGCCCATAGAGGGTTTCGTGTCACTTGTTCTTGGTGTTTAATACTGCTTGAAAATTCGCTCTCATTGTTGTTCAAGGGTTTACTGTATAGCATCTCGAAATAAGATTAAAAATATCTACTTAAATTCTATTTTTTATAAATGTAATGTCGATTTAAATATTTAATTATACATAAGTGCGATCAAGTTATCAGTGATAAACTCGCAACAGTTTGGAGATCATTTTCAGCGTTTGAAAAGTATTTATTTATTTTTAATTTGCTGCTGAGTAATACTGACATCATAATATTAAGGAAAAAAAAATTAAGTCATGATGACTTAAAATTTTTGTTGTAGATTTGTTTGGTATTTAAGCCGAAACAAAAAGGTTTGCTTAACATTAGGATTCGTCAAAAACAGTGCAAATATTAGTGATCTAAAAAGTGTTTATAAAAAGGTAATCTTTGAAGTTAACGAGACAAAATCAATCAGTTTCATGAGAGAAGCAAAGTTACAATCAAGTAGATTTAGTTTAAGGTACATGAGGCATATATATATATATATATATATATATATATATATTATATATATATATATAATATATATATATATGATGAATAAACCACGAAGGAAAAAGAAACACAAAGGGGTGCTCAGGCTGGGACATATATATCACTATGGCACTTTTTATATTTATAATTATTTTTATTTCTTTATTCTTTTGTGACCTGTTCCATAAACAAGCCATTTGAATTTATATTGAAGGTCGGCCAAAGTGCATATATATATATATGTATGTATATATATTTGTGGTTTTTTTATTTGCTGGTTTATTTCTTTATAGTTTTTTAGGCTGTATCATATATATCACTAAGACACTATTTTGTAATTAATTTTTTCTCAATTTATATTTATATTTATTTTTATTTCTTTATTCTTTTGTGACCTGTTTCATAAACAAGCCATTTGAATTTATATTGAATGTCGGCTGAAGTGCTATAAGTGTCAATCTCCCATATAAATGTTTGCTCCTCCCACAATTTTTTCTATGCTTACTATATATATGTATATGTATATATATGTATATATATATGAATATGTATGTATGTTTGTTTATTTTTGTAACCTATATATTGCCCTGATCTGTCCTTTCACTCCAGTGTTCCTGAGGATGTCATTAGACGAAAGCGCTTGAGCACCCCTTTGTGTTTCTTTTTCCTTCGTGGTTTATTCATCATAAATATTTTTCACGTGTCACTTTCGTGAAATAATTTTTCATATATATATATATATATATATATATATATTAGGTATATTTATGAGACGTCGCTAATACGAGGGACGAACTCGCCAAACCAGTTTTGAGATAGACACGTTTAAACTTTGCGATTGTTGTGTATGAGGGGCACATAGCACAAATACATGCACTGAAAATAATTACATTTTGAGTGTACGAGGAAGGTATTTGGCTATACCAAGTGTCTGTGGATGGGAGGAGTGTTGAACTATTCATTTGTAGAGCAATCGCAAATTTGCCAATGTGGCGAGTTCACCGCTTGTACTCGCGACGCCTCATATATATATATATATATATATATATATATATATATATATATATATATATATATATATATATATATTGGCATAGCCACGGGGGGAGTATAGGAGGTTAGAATCTCTCCAAGGACAAAGTAATTGCAAACATTTATTCATAGTCCATTACGATGACTATCAATTACTTTTAAAATTACGTTTGAATTACTTAATTAGAAACTAGACGAAGCAATATCAATTCAGAGGTGGACATAGTTTGTATGCACGTGATTTTCGATTGATATTTACAGGGTGAACTTTGAAGATGCTAGTTTGCATACCGCGTATAAGTAGAGAGTACAGCAGACAGTATTTAGTTAACGTTAGAAACATTGTGTTAGCCCTTTTAAGGGCTAAGCATTACTCAGTATTCACCGAGATATTCATGTCAGCACAGAAGATATACTATCTCACTTAGCCAAAAAAACACGTCGGCTCAGTTTTCGCTTGAAGTCATTGTGCTCTATAAGATATGCTGTTTGGATGTTTACAAACTGTTCGCTGTTTAAATGTATATATTTATGTTTAGATGTTTACAAATCTAGATTTCTGTGCTGCATCCGAGATGTAACGTATATGTACATATCATCATTGGTTTTGCATGCTTTTAATAAATACGTAGTACTGTATATTGCAAAATGAGAGGAATTAAAAACGCGATTAATACACAACAAAGTATTACTTGTCCAACATACACATGTGTAGTCTTTTTTTTAATCCATATGCTCATTTAAAATGAGTGTATTCATCTCCGTAGTGTAGATATACAATTGAAAATTTGTTGAATAATATTTCAAGTGTAACCTCCCACTCCTTATTAGAAAATTTTGGCTACGTCATTGTGTATATGTGTGTGTGTGTTTGTGTGTATATATATATATATATATATATACATATATATATATATATATATATATATATATATATATATATGCTGAAAATAACCAGGAAGGAAATTTAAAATACGAAACAGCGCTCAAGTGCCCTGTTTTAATATATATATTATTTTAATATATATTATTTTTTCACATCCGCGGATGCGGATGCGGATGAGGATGTTTGATTTCAACATCCGTGGATGCGGATGCGGATGTCTACATTTTCGTTATTTTTTAGGATATATTCGAGATTTGTTGTGTTTAACGTATATAATAAGTTATTATATAGAGAGAGCTGTAGCTATAATGTAATATAATTGATTAATTGTACAATAATTGCTGTACTTTTCTCTGAACATATAAAATAATATCAAGCATCTAACTAATATAGAAATCAATTAGTGAATTCGTCTGCAAATAAATTCGTTATATTTTGTTGAGTTTCAGCCACAATTAGAAACCATAATTGTGTTACCAGGATGCGGGACGTGAACCCAACTCAAATGCACCCCACCGACCGGGTCTGTATCGAAGGAGTGACATTTCAAAGGAGTGACATAACAAAGGAGTGACATAAATACCGTAACGAAGGAGTGACATAACGAAGGAGTGACAAATCCCAGATTTCAATAATTATTTAAGAGAGGTAAGCTAACCCACCATAAACATATAATTGACCTAACCTACCTAACCTTACCTAACCTAACTAACCTAACCTAACTAACCTAACCTAACCAACTTATCTCCGATTTGTCACTCCTTTGTTATGTCACTCCTTTGAATTTTATCTCCGATTTGTCACTCCTTTGTTATGTCACTCCTTTGAATTTTATCTCCGATTTGTCACTCCTTTGTTATGTCACTCCTTCGTTATGTCACTCCTTTGAATAGGACCGCACCGACCTCTTTCCCCAACCTCCACCCTTATAGAAAGAGATCTTTAATTAGCTTGATAACTATTTATATTAAGTTTAAAGTTTTATTAGGCATATTTATAAATGAGTAATTAAAATAAAGTAAACTAAGATGTTCATCGTTTAATGTTCAAACTTAATTATAGGAAGGTTATGCTTAAGGAACATTAATTTTTCTGCCTTTTCTGCTGCCAGTCTGTTTCTCTTTTCATCATATATTAATCCAGCACTGCTAAATAATCTCTCGCTTGGTACGTTTGTTGGACGACAGGCTAAATGTTTCCTTGCAAGTTTACTCAAGTATGGATAGATATTCTGCGTATTTTTCCACCAACTAATAGGATTGTCACATGCAACCAGGCGTTTTTCTTGGTGATAGCTCTCGATCATTTTTACTACATCTTTTGACATCGCGTAGGTCTCGTCATCGCTGCTTGACTCAAGAAACTGAGAGAGATATTCTGTGATAGATTTGCTTGTTGAAGGTGTTGGTTCTGTCACTGAAACTTTTATTCTTTTGGTGGGTGGCGAAGCGACAGATTCAAGAGATTGAAGCTCTTCAACTGCTTTGCCAAGTGATGATTTAACTCGTTCTAATGTACTAGGTGAAAATAACTTAGCTTTGTAACGTGGATCTAAGTAGGTTGCAAGAGAGTAACTTCATACAAGAACAGCCTCTCGTCTTGTCGCTTGCATCACTTTTGCGCACAATGAACTAGTTCTATTAATATAGTAGAATTTGATAATTTCCGCTTATTAATGACGTTTTATCTCAACGGTCCACATCCGCACGACATCCGCAGTCCAAAGTGCGGATGCGGACGCGGATGCGGACGCGAGAAAATGTGCGGATGTTCCGCGGATGCGGATGCGGATGCGGATGTGACCTACATCACTAATATATATATATATATATATATACTATATATAACTCGTGCATCTGTAATGAAGGAATTTTATTTATTATTTAATTTTGTTTAATCTACGTTCGTTGTTCTCTTTTCTACTGTTTCTCCTCTCTTTTTAAAAGATAAATGCAGGACACACATCATACCCAAAACATATGAAGGGCATCAAGGCACACTGAAGTGAAATATTTTTTTTTATGCAAGAAGGAGGGGACAAGGGCGAATGCCCGCAGAAGCGCCCCCTCCCCTACAGAGGAAGAAGAGAGTAAAAAGCAAAGTCCAATGTTTTCGAGATACCTGGACACTCTGCGTTTAAAAGATTGGAAAGTATAAACAGGGGGAAAGAAAGATTGAAAATACCTATTAACCTTTGGAATATTGCAGCGAAGAGAGAGAGAGAGAGAGAGATTGAAAACAGTCAGTAAGAGCCGGGAAAGTGATGAGACGAAAAGCCTTTGATTCCACCCTGTCAAGTAGAGCTGTGTGGGTTGAGCCACCTCACGCATGAGAAGCGTATTCTATACAGGGACGGACGAGACCCCTGTACATAGAGAGCAGCTGAGTGGGGATGAAGAAACCACGGAGGCGGTACAACACACCTAACCTCTTAGAGGCTGTTTTGGAAAGAGAGTATATGCGATCTTTCCAGGAAAGATCACGAGAAAAGGAAACGCCAAGAATGTTAAGAGAAGAGGAACGATTGAGTTGTGTATTGTTGAAGATAAGGAGATAGTCGTGTGGAAGATTGTGACGAGTAGACAGATGAAGAAGTTAAGGTTTTGAGGCATTGAAACCCACAAAAATTTCTCTGCCCCAATCAGAGATAGTAGAAAGATTTGGAGTGAGGTGCATCGTTCCAGCAAGATGGAATAGTGGTCTGGGTTATAAATAAAGCTGTAGGTCTCCTCCGTCTCCGTCACACGACCTTTGATATTATGGAGGTGGTTGAACAATGATATTTGATATTCTTCAAGAGTCGTAGAATGAACTTGATGTTCGACGACAGAAGGCCAACACCCAGTTGCTCAGTCCAGCTTTAACAGTTAAATTAATTTGGTGATTTGGTTGAAATCAGTCAACCAAATCAGTCATTCATGCTTTGAAGAGTTTTACTCTGGTCCACACACACACACACACACACACACACACACCGACACACACAAACACACACACACACACTTTCAAATTAATTTTGAAAAACATGTAAATAAAGCTTATAATTCTACAAAAAGACTTAGTAATTATTAGCATACATTTTCGAGCAGTTATACAAATGTTTATTTTTATTTTGTTAAAAAATTTAGACAATGAGTTACATATGAAAATTTTTTAAATTTCTTTTAAAACTGCAGAATTGAGTCATGTGGATTGAAACTGTTCTCTTGCTCCTAACGCTGTACATTTTATGGCAGAGCTTAAAGAAGCCTTCAGACTATCCGCCAGGTATGGCTATTCTAAGATAATAATCGTTGTAATGATAATAAGATTACATATTTTAACTTATATTCTATGCCTGAAAATGTTATTATCAGTTTGCCTTTTAAAATAGTTAAATTCATTTTATTTTTCCAAGAACAAAGCAACAAAGGCTACAATTTTCTTTTACTGCCTGCTAGATAAATAGATTGACTTACATTGGTTAAAATCTGTTGACGTTCGAGGAGTCGCATTTACGGTAGATGGGGTGGGTCCCCACTCACCTTTGCCCCTAACATTTAGAAATAAAAAATGGTAACCAGTTTAACAGTTTGAGCAAAAAATGTGGTCATATTTACTGAAGAACATTAAGAGTATATATTAATGTATTTAAATGTACTTTTATTTGTGAACAGGTTCTGTGCAAAATTCATTTTGAAATTCATTCAAACACTTTTCTTTTATATGTTCATTCAAGTAAAACTGAAAGATGCGAGTTTCAAAAAAGGGGACTGAATAATACTTGCGTAAAAGAATGCATATTTTATCAATCTTTCAAACCTCATTATTCTTTATAAATCTTTACTGTGCTTCGTAATAAAACTAATCTTTCCGCGATGGATAGTATCTTACAAGAAAAGATTTTTTATAGCGTATATTGCGTGTTTGCTATGACCATTACAGTAAATGGTAATCGTCAGAGTATAAGTCATAACGATTTATTCAGGGTAAAGTATGAAAGCTTAAATGTTTGATTTCGTATTAATCGTTCAAATTCTTTCGATCTTATAGAAAAAAGTTTCGCTTTCGCTGTTTCAACTTCGGCTCTCATCAATTGTTTTTCTGTTTTGCTTTAAAAATTAATTTCTACAACCGACTGACAGTGTTATATGTCATCCAAGATTATGTGGAGGTGTGTATTACGAGGAATTACAGCTATCTTGGGGAACTATGGGAAAAATGACGCTCGAACGCCATTCCACTTCATGATATAATCAGTGAGGGGAAGACACAAACTGGCTCAGTGTTTGGGTTACCTAATGTGGCCCATTGCGATAACTCATTCACCTACATACTAGACACGACAGAATTACGGACCAACAGAGACTCTAAGATCCACTCTCAGTTAGCCCGAGGAAACCGAAATTTTGTGAGAGAAAAAGATCGTAAAGAAAAGTGGCTGGTAAAGGAAACGAACATTCATACCACTTATTAAAATGTCAAACGTTCAGACCGGAACAGAAGCTGTATTAAAACATAAGACATTATTTTAATGTCTTTTTTATCGTTTCTTTAAACAATATAAAATACTTTGTTGCAGGTCCCTGGGGCTTACCCCTTATCGGACACATCCCGCTAACAAGGAAAAGTGGTGATGAAACTTTAAAAGAGTTAAACAAGAAATATGGAGATGTGATAAGGCAAGTAACTTTTTTCTACTTTGTTTTTTTTAGATTCGTAGAAATGGTTTTCTGATTATTGTAAATCTTAGTGTATAATAAGTAATTAGTGTCACTTTCAGGAGAAATTAACTCACTTATAGGATCATTAAGCATACTTTAAAACTTTATATGCAGTATGTTAAACCTTTTCTGGAAATTCATTATCTTGCATCAAAATTTACTGGCCTACCTTAGTGAAGAAACATTTGAACAACTCAGATTAATCACAGAGGACTTGTATATTTTTAAACTTATATTTCCCACTTATATACATAATTCCAATATTTTACGATAACTATCGTACGGGCACGATAACATCTACGGTGACTATTGTACCGGCACGATATAACATGTATGGTATATACTGAAAATGAATATGTAAGGAGACTATAAAATGGGATACAATAATTGTCCTTAGTTCTTAGTGCGGATGGTGGTTCCCTGTGTTAGAAAATGTACAGAATTTGATAAACTGGGGTGTGTTTCGGGCGCGTCAACTAAGTCGTTACCCCTATGAAAATCCCTACAAATACAAAGCTAAATTTAGATGAAAACTTTTTTCTTTTTTCTTTCCAGTATGAGAATAGGAACTAAGCTCGTGGTATTTGTTTTCGATTACAAGTTGATCAAAGAAGCTTTTATGGGTAAAGATATGGTTGACAGACCAAGCCTGAAAGTCTTGAGTCTACTAAATGGAAAGAAACAGCTAGGTCTGCTCATTTGTTATTTCTTTTTAAAGATTTGTGTAAATTGGTGAATGCCCACTCATTGGTATTACCATTCTATTGCTCGTCCAAGAGTGAGAAATCGACGAGTGAGAATTTCTAAGGAAGCAATTCTCAAATCGATCCATTTTCCATTTCCACTATAGGATTTCTCTCTTTAAGTTAGATTTTTCATGGAAAATACCCCTCAGACCCGCAGTTACATCACTGTGTCCCATTACTTTTCCAAAATCAGGAAATTCTTTCCCCAAAATTGAAATTCCCACTTTGAGCATTCCCACATGTGGGCGGCAGATGAGAATGGGAATGGCATTGCATTTGTGGAAAGTAATCATGTAAATTTTACGTTACTTAACTCATTTTTTAAACAAAAATTTAATGTAAAAATGAACTTGATTTTATTTATTTATATCTTGTTCTTCATATTGTTTACGACGAATGTTCATATATTTATATTAGCCATAATAGTAAGAAAGAAATTACAATAATTTCAATGGTATTTCTTAAAACATAGTTTAATTCTCCTTCGTATGCAGGGATAGTAAGTAGCAATGGAATTCACTGGCACAGCATCAGACGTTTTTCTTTGCGTCATTTACGAGACTTAGGAATGGGAAAGTCGCGACTCGTATCAGCTGTCCAAAATGAAGCTGTGGAGCTAGTAAAGGATTTGAAGAAGCAAGCCGGAAAGCCTGCTCCTATGCCATATTCACTTATAGTCTCCATTTTGAATGTGATTTGGCAAATGGTCGCAAGTAAGAGATCACGTTGATGATTTTCAGATGTATAGATTCATTTAAGAAACTATTCCAACTCAATTATTTTCATCAGAGGCCTTGCGGTCTTAATTCCATTTTCGCCGTAAATTCTAAGTTCAACCTGAGAAGCTTTTCTCTTCAACCAGTGGTGACGCCAAGGGGAGGCGAGTACCTCCCCTTAAGGTGTCTGCCTCCCCTTCCGCCTCCACTTCGGTAGAAGGTTAAGAGATAGTTGTCTGGAGCACTGACTAAGTACTACACTGAATCACTCTGAATAATGAGCATACATTTGCCGACGCCAATGCTTCCAGATTTGAGATTTATAAAATATATCGGAGATCAGTCCACTAACCATGGTTTCTCTTATCTTATTGACTGACTTACCGAGCCTAGTGATAAATCTAAATACAAAATTGTGTATGACACTGGCACAGTTAGGCACCTTATTGACTACAAACAACATATGGCACTAGAAAGAGCACCATTTATAAATCTTAGAGTTCTTAATAAACTCTTAGAAATATTATTATATGCCCCATACAATTTTCTCATACATCCTGTAGCTCCATCACAAATGAGCTGTATACATTGGAGTATAAAAAGGTTTGAACGAGATCAACTTAACATCTAATGTACACCTATGAAATTTTCTAATCAAAGTATTTCCCTGAGCATATAACTGTCTACATTGCCTTGAAATATCAGTCACGTGACAAACTATTAGTTAGTATATGACCAAGCTACTTAGTCTGGGTCACTTCTGACAGCACCATACCATACCAACATGTAACATGTAATTAAGTATGCTTATACAGTTTTACTATCCATACAACAATAAAATAATGCAAAAATTAACTTTTTTTTTATTTTATAGGTAAAAGATACAGTTTGGATGACAAAAAAATAGAGGAATTCCATGATGCAATGACCGGTGTTCAGAAAAACATGGGAAGATAGTTATCACGGATTTCTATCCTTGGATCACTTACATTGTTCCCAACTTCCTTTTAAAAAGACTTACAAAAGAATACCTTCTAGATGATATGTCAAATAAAGTGTCAGAATTTTTCAAGGTACTAAACATTTACTGCGTCAGTTCAGAAGCAATTACTAAAGTTGCCCTTGAAAGAAAAGAGAAAATTGGTAATATAAGGCTAACTTTAGAATATTTCAAATTTTAACAGAAAAAAGACGTGGGGTTTCGTTTTGATATTACATTACATTATATTTTATTTGGAAAACATGAAGCCACTGGGGCCTATCGAGGTTATCCAAGTCATGAGCTAATAAGAGAATCATGCAAAATATCAATCTCAAGTCAGCTAACTAATGTACAACTATTTAGTACTATCAAAGTAGCCTACAAACTTAAGCTAAGAATATACAGTATTTACAATCTACAAACTATCTCTCTCATTCATGAAAGAGTCTGAATGTTTCTTAAAATTAACTAATGAGCTACTGTTTACCATGTAAAGAAACGGATACTTCATTTCATAGTTTGAGCGGTAGACTATTTTCATTGATCCAATTTTGTTTATTCATGAAAATTATTTTGAACCTATGTTTAAAATATTTAGGAAGTATTAAGTAAATCTAAGTCATTAACTCCAATGATGAAAGAGCTTTCTTGATACTGAATAAAATCGCCTGTCTTTCGTTGAGAGAATTAACTGTTGCTCGAGAGCAGTGCTTCTCAATCTTTTCCAATATCATTCACCCAAAACATTGTTTTTCAAAAACTCACTCACCCTACTTTGGATACAGTGGAAAAAGTAATCGTTTTAATTTTCAATGTTCATTATTATGGTATTGAAAAATTTATTGAAAAATTATTATTATTTTTTTGAGAGATTATTTTTATTTAGGTGCAATATTGAGGCTAAGTTTACTTTAAATAGACACAGTAATTATAGAAATAATAACGTCCCATTTAGACACTGTCAACATAGCTACAGACTTTTTCAATGTAGGCTGCAGTGGTTTTAAGGTTAAAATTTGGTCGGCAGCCAGATTACTAACTATGGTCAAGCTAAATTCATTAAAATTAATTTAGACTTACCAAAAATGAAGTTGCCAGTTGAACGTTACCCTTTCTCTTTCTAACTAGTCCATAAGTTTCATTTAGTTTCCAGATTTTGAATTTTATTTGTTTAAGTCACTATTTGGCACACTGCTAAGTTATTTATTTATAGGGGCTATTTCCCACACCTAGGTTTTGCAGTTTAAGTTAGGCTAGGGCTGTATTACCCTTAAGTTTTTGTTTTTAAAGGTTTAAGGTTTTGAAGGTTTTTACTCAAGTTAAGTTAGGGCTATATTGCCCTTAAGTTTTAATAGGGGCTATAACAGCCATTTAATTATTTAGTTAGGGCTGTTGTAGCCCGGTTCGAGTTTCTTCTAGGTACCTAGTTTTAATCTCTTACCTTAGTTATGTATTTAATTAAGCTACTTACACCTAGTTCTGGTAGGACACTATTTAGTTAAACAGGGTTTTAGTTTTTAGTTTAATTGCAGTGGTTAATATTGAGGATTAAAGGTTGACGTTAAGTTGCCCGGTTAGTTGGGGAACTACGAGAATTTTTTAGGAAAAAACTAGCCCACTTAATTCAGCAATCAAAATTTTTTGATGTCTAACAAAGAGCTCCATTTTTCTGTCTCAGAAACTTTTTCTTTTTTCTTTTTGTTAATTAGGGAAACTCAACTTCACTAGTTGGTTGGTTAGAAACGAGGGTTATTATTTTTATTCTATATTTATTTTGTGGTAAATATTTGTTTTGTTTATATTTTATTTGGAAATATATGTGGTTATTTCTACCCAACTTTTTTTTTTAACATATGGTTTATTTTTATTTTCAGTTTATTTTTAGTTTTTTCGTTACAGACTACAACATGAAAATTATTTACTGTGGAAGAAAGTATTTAATGTTTTAATATCTAATATTCAATAATTACTTCGACAAAATAAAATGTACATTAGGGTGGAGTGAAAAAAAAAGTTTTTCAGAATTCAGTTTTGTAGGGGCACCCAAACGTTAGTCTGTGGTATCAATAAGAAATCTATAAAATATTAGCTACCTGCGTCATCAACTTCACCGGCCCCTAAGGGCCCAAAACATTAAGGAAAAATTCAAAGATTTAAGCGTATCTTCCGTTGTGTTTATGCTAGGAAGATCATTTTTGTTTCATTTGATTTGTGTATTTATGTTCTTTAACTTTACCATTATACACTTTTTTCCCATTCTTCAGAGAAATTTGGAAAATTTGGGATTTCATGAAAAATACTAACAAAAAATAGGAGTTTTTACGTTTTCGTTGACTGGTTGATGTTAAACGTCATTCAGTGATTCAGTTTTCTTTTAGAAGCTCATAAAATAGCTGCATGGCTTTAAATATATTGGTTTATTGGAGCAGCTCTCCGCTAATTTAAGCTAGATACGAGCGATGCATATCTCGGCTTAAATTACCAAGAACTCACCACGTGCAGGTAGCTGCTCTTTGAGTTCCACCCTAACCCACCACCACAATAAGTTAGAAAGCTTCTTATTCAGTTTTGTAGTCTCTCTTGGTTTCAAATGACTTCATTATTGCTTGAGATGCAATTTTGGTTTTAACGTAGCCATTTCTCATCTCACTTCCATAAACTGCTCTTGCCGCTACTGTTAAAAGTTTGATACTCCTTTCTACTGCTTGTGTATGAAAAGGGAATTGAAAGAGTTAATTTTTTTCGCTAGTGTTCTCGGCCAAAGGTTAAGTGTTTTGTCAATGGTAGCTCAAGCCTGATGGGACTATCTGTCCAAAATATAATATCAGTGTAGTCAAGTGCATGGAAATTTAGCTTCGGTACACTGACCTCGCGAATGCTTTTCATTTTTGTAGCTTGAGATCTTGCTACTTCGATTCTTCGTACTGCCAATTTTCGAGTGTTTGGCCGGTTATCAGTAATCATTGCCAGAAGAAGTTTCTCTTAATGCGCAAAGTAGGCGTTACGAATGGTAACTTTAGCAACAATATCTCTAAGCTCCTTTCTTAGGTATCTTGAATAAGCTACTATCTGCCACAGGTGACGAGGTCCATCATAGCACCAAGGTTTTGTCTTGATCATGAACCACCTTGGAGCATAAACTTTGACGATGTATTCTATCAGCACTTTTAAACTATCCATCGGATTTTCACATCCCATGTAGAAACGCAGGATGTGGTTAGCAGTAGTCAACCATCTGGATTGGACCATTGGCCCATGTTGAAGATTTGCTAAATCATTGCTGCAACACCCAGAAGCTTTATAGAGGTACAATTGATCTGTACTTAGATCATCAGAATCAGTAATTGGAAGAGGATTTCCTTCCACGGCTTCAAACTTAACTATTGGTTGATCGACAGATTTTAATGCTTTTCCAATTCGTCCGTTTCGCTGGCACTTGACGAAACAGTTGCAGCAGTATCAAATTCTTTCATTCCTTTCGAAATCCATGCTGTATATTCCTCATACTTTTGTGTAGCCTTTTTCTTTTTTTTTCCATCGCTTTGATGACCACTTTATCTACGGATCCAATCATCATTTTTCGAGACGTTCGTTGGTCATTAAGGAAATCCCTTTGCAGGACAGGAACTTTTCGGTCTTTCTCACAACATGTCAGGAAGTCTTCACATTTACAAGAAGCTATATCAAAGAGTTTCAATGAATGAAGCTTAAATTTGTGAATCAATCTTGATAGGATGCTTGGTCTTTCCACCCTTTAAATTGTTTCAAGACATTTTCATATTTTTTGTACAAACCTTGGATGCGGTGCGTTATGGTCTTATGATGGCTAGTTGGAATAGAAGCACGATCCCCATATAGTCTTTACGGCAACGACCCTAACAACATCATAAATTTTTGATTAGCTTTTCCTGACTTAATTCTTTCCTGTCTAACATAAAGGAAACACTGAAGTATATCTTCGGACGAAGGCAAGTAAATCAGTGAGAGATCCTTTTGGTGGTCCAAAGATTGGCTTCAGCTGTTGACTATTCCTTGTCTTCCATTTTGCTGATTCATTCGCTGCCATGGAAGCCATGCCTAATTTTGCTTTGTGCGTCGGAATAGAATTAGACTATATTAGTGACTGTAATTTTTTTAGCGAATCAGATTCAATATAAAAATTTATCAAAGCAATCAAATAATCTGAAAAAGATATATAAATTATAAAGTAATATAGTATAAATAAGAAACCCTAAATAATATAATTATGAAATAATTTAAATCTGTGAAAATCTAAACAAATGGAAACTTTAAAATGGTGCCCAAACGTCTACTAAAGTTGAGAAACTCAACGAAAGATATAAAAATTCCTATTTTTTGTTAGTATTTTTCATGAAATACCAAATGTTTCAAATTTCTGTGAGGAATGGGAGAAAAGTGTTGGTACCGCAGACTAACTTTTGGGTGCCCCTACAAAACTGAATTCTAAAAAAAGTTTTTTCCACTCCACCTTAATGTACATTCTTCTTTTACAATTATAGCTATACAACTAACGACTTTTCTGTATGTATTTTATTATACAGTATTTGTAACCTTCCAACACTGAAGAATTATTCTCTGCACACACACACATATACAGTATACAGACATTTGTGTAGCCTAATAGTATACCATTGTTAACAATTAATGGCATGGAATTTAACCCGTGACACTGTCAATCAACTTCAGTACACACATTCACTCCATTAGACTTAGTTATTCACCCTGCCATTCACTCCACCATTCCAATGAGGTTGGAAGTTGGAAGTGGATGTGGCAACACTCTCTCTGCTGTGCTCCAAGTTTTTTTACAAATTGATGAAGTATTTATTATTGATTGTGTCGATTTTCGTTAATTGGGTTTATTATAGTATAAATAACTCTATTCCTAAGCTTTAAACTTAATTTAACTGGGTATTTGTAACTTAGACCTTAAAGCTTTTAACTGAGTTAAAGAATAGTATTTAAAGTTACTTTAAACTGTGACTGTAAGGTTTGTAAGAAGGAAGTTAGGGAAGGAGTTAAGGCTGTAGCATGTGAGAATTTTGATGATTGGTATCACTCAGTCTGTATCAAAATTCCAGAACAAATGTACAGGGGTATGAAATCACCAAATATTTTGTGGTTTTGCAATAAGTGTTTAACTGAGGTTAGGGACATGCTCAAGGCAAAGTTTAAGAAAATTGCAAGCTCAGAGCCTAGTGGGCCTAACCGGGCATTCAATTAACCTAACAGGTTAATATTGGTTATTTCACCTAAATATCTTCTGATCTTTTCGTATTAGGCACTCACTGTCACATTTCGGGCAAGTTAGGGATGAGATTAAGGTTAAGGTTAATTGAATGGCCAGTTAGGTCAACTGAATGCCCAGTTAGGTCAACTGTACACCCTTGATGATTGGTTAGGTTAAGTTGTGATATTTTCGTTAGTTTAAACGAAAATGACGGGAGCAAAAATACATAATAAACAGTTTGGTAGTCCCGATAATACTAAGTACCCAGGTTTCACATACTAGGAAATTTAGATGAAGCAGTACAGTGAATTTACCATGGTTTGGGACTATTATTAGGAATCAGGACAATAAATTTTGCAATAAGGGAAGGAAAACTTGGAGAAGAATATGTATTCCAGATGGTAATATTTCTAAAGTCAATGATGTAGTGAAGAAGTTGCTTGTAACCTGAGGTAATATTATAATTCATGTAGGTATAAATGACTTAAGAAGCAAGGATAAAGATGGTAGATTTAAGTTGAACAGAAATTCAGTAGTAGTTCAATATATGTACAGAGAATTGATAGAAACTTTAAAAAATAGGCAGAGCAAGTGTTATGTTGTGGGCATTTTACCAAGGATTCGGGTAAGCATGGAGTTTATAAGTAGAATTTTAGCCTTAAATGATAAAGTTAGGATGCTATAGAGTGAAGGGGTCCAGTTCATAGATTTGTGGGATAATTTTTATGAAAGGAGGGAGCTTTACAGTAAGGATGGATTACGAATGATAGGTTTTGTTAGTTACTTAACCCCTTATTCTCCTCTTTTAACCCCCTACTCTTTCCTTTCTCTCGAGCTAACATTAGAGTGGATTTTAGGGTCTTTGTTAGCCTTAGCTTCTGTAGATCTGTAGATCTTAGGGGAAGGGGAACTGCTTTGTATGGGAGGCTTCTGGAGGAAATTTGGGAAAATGAGTTCTTTGAGGTTTTGAAACATAACTTTACATCAACAGAGGGCATAAAGCATCAGGGTATAGGTAAAGTAAATACTGTTAGTCTTAAATACAGATTATGTCAGGAATAGGCATACCAACTTTCTAGCCAAAGGTAGGGAATCAGTTAAAACTGAGGGGTTGAAGTGTTTTTATACAAATGCACGTAGGCTTAGGACTAAGAAAATTAATTATTTAGCTATATGATTAGTGAAAATCTTGATATAGTCTGCATTAGTGAGACTTGGATTAGTGAGGCAGCATTCAATGACACGAGAACAGAGTGTCAGTTAAATAGTTATACAATATATATTTATCAGAGAATGGATAGGCAAGGGGGTGGTTTGGCCTTATACATTAAGAATGATTTAACTTCAGTTCAGAATGCTAGTATTAAATTATACAATAAGGTAGAATCAATTTGGGTTGATATCTGTGTTTTAGGAAAATAATATTATATTCAGATAGGTGCATTTTACAGACCTCCAAACCAAGCATAGGAAGTTGATGACAGTATAGTAATTAATAAATAACAGAAATGGTTATATTCATTTATCTAGACTATAGATTTATGCCGTGTATGATAACTGTTTAAGTAACTGTTAAATCTTCAAAATTAATATAGTATTCGCTTCTAAGGTGGCTGTTGACGACCACATAAAGAATCTTGATAAAAATAATCCCAAAGATTACATCGATGACTACCTTGTCGAAATGGAGAACCAAAAGAACGACCCTTCATCGACAATGTCAAGTAAGTTGATTTTTAAATCAAAGTAATTCAGTGCAACACGTATGGTAATCTCTTAAACTCAAATTTCTTGAAGAAATTAAGAAGTATTTTAATATAGTAGAAATTTTTTTCTCTCTCTCTCTCATATACAGGGTGGCGCAAAAGTCGCGCATCATAGGAATTTTCAGTGTTGACTATACACTAATATATTATTTTTTTCTTTTAGATAGGGGATGGCTGCGAAATTAACAATTGTCAACACTGAAAATTCTTATGATGCGCGACGTTTGCGCCACCCTGTATATATATATATATATATATATATATTATATATATATACTTACTTTTGTTTACTTTTGTTGATTTTGAACGACGGTCAGGATCGACCTGCGGTCGACCCCTCTGCAGCATCCCGCCTCATTTGCGGGACTTGGTGAAGGAGGGAATTGCTCTCTGATCGCCTCCTGCCCTCGTAGCCAGCCACGCATGGCTGGTCAGGGACTTTGCACAAGAATCTGTCCAGCTGGTTCTTGAAGTTATTCAGGTTGGTGTGCTGGAGATTCCTCACTTCTTTTGGAAGGACATTGAAAAGCTTTGGGCCCCGTATTCTGAGGGTATTTTCCATCCTCGTTTTCATGGCTCCTTGTCCCACCGCAGCTGGGACCGTACAAAATCTGCCTCTTCTCTCATTCCAGTTTGTTTCTATTTCATTTCTGAGGTTAGGGACAGAGCCCTCAAGTATGTTCCATATGTATATTATTGTGTACCGCTCTCGCCTTCTTTCAAGAGAGTAGAGTTCCAGGGATTGTAGTCGAGACCAGTAGTCTTCACCTTCCGTTTCCTCTATCTTAGACGTAAAAGTCCTTTGTATAGCTTCAATGCTCGCAATGTCTCTTTTTCTGTGTGGGCTTGTGAGTACTGAGCAATACTCAATTATTGGTAGGACTAGACTCTTCCATAATTTGAGCATGATGTTTGCTTTTCTGCTGCGGAAGCTCCTCCAGATGATTCCCATTATTTTTCTAGCCGTTGTGATTTTGATTTTATAGTGCTCTCTGAATTCTGCATCCGACGACATTATTACTCCAAGATCCCTGACTTGTGGATTTGGTGTTATCTGTTTGGCTTGCGGAGTTTTGTACCCTTTTTTCTGTAGCCCTTTGTTATTACCATATCTTAGAAGTTGGAATTTTTCTTCGTTGAACTTCATATTGTTGTCTTCTGCCCACTGGAATAATGTTTCAATGTCGTTTTGTAGTTTTCTTATGTCATCTTCGTTCAATATTTCCTTACATATCTTCGTGTCATCTGCGAAGCATGATACAATACTGTCCTTAATATCTGCATCAATATCTGCAATCATTATTATGAACAGCAAGGGAGCTAATACTGTCCCTTGTGGGACAGAGCTCACGACTTCCGAGACTTCCGATTTAACTCCGTTTACCACCACTCTTTGCGTTCTTTGCGTCAAGAAATTAAATATCCACCTTCCTAGCTTTCCAGTAATTCCTGTATCCTTAAGTTTGTGTGCTATGATTCCATGGTCACATTTATCGAAGGCTTTAGCAAAATCAGTATATATTACATCAATGTTTTGTCCTCGACACAATGTTCCTAATATTTTCTCCTGGTGGTCTAGTAGCTGTGACAGGCATGATCTACCCGCCCTGAAGCCATGTTGATTTGGGTTGTACAAGTCTTTTTCTTGTAGGTAGTAGGTAATTTTGGCTCTAATTATGCGTTCAAAACACTTTATAAGGTGTGAGGTGAGAGCCACTGGCCGATAATTTTTGGGCATTGCTCTGTTACCACCTTTAAATAGGGGGGCAATATTCGCGTTCTTTAAGGGGAGTGGAATTTGTCCTGTGTCGAGTGATTTCCTCCATAGTAAGTATAGCGGTTTTGCAATACTCTCTTTGCATTTCTTCAGAAATGTGGTACTCCATGTGTCTGGCCCTGGCGCTGAATTGTCTCGCATCTGTGATAAGGCCGTAATTACATCTCCTTCCGTGAACTCGAAGTCCATTAATAGGTTTGTGCCGGGATTTGTTCTTGGTTGATCTGTTTCAATGTCGAAAAACTCGTCTGGGTTTTCCACTTCCATCTCGGACTTAGGGGTGCTAAACACAGATTTAAATTGTTCCCTAAGCAGTTCACTTATTTCTTTCGGGTCATTTGTGTATTCGGCCTCCCCGTCTATCAACGGTCCAATACTCTCTTTACACTGCATTTTCCTTTTCGCAAAAGTGTAGAAGTATTTTGGGTTATTTTTTATGTTTTCTGCTACCTTGTTTTCCTCCTCGTTTGTCTTATGTATGAATGTTTGCTTTAGGTCCATTTCTATTTCGCCAAGTTTCCTCTCTAGTTTGAGTCTCTTTGCATCAGTTCTGCATCTGTGGAGATGTTTTACGGTTTGTCTTCGTTGCCTGAATAGAGTCCTGATTTTCCTCTCGAGCTTGCTACGTTTTCTTTCCTGTCTCTCTGGAATATGTTTCAGTATTATAGGTTTGGTTTCCGTCTCTATTATACATAGTATTTCTTGTGGAGTCTTCTCGTGTAGTAGCAATTCCCAATTTACCTCCTTTAAATCTTTATTTACGTTTTCCCAATTTACTTTCTTTGAATTTATGTTTAAGCCTTCAAATATTCCATCTGCCTCTCTGGGATGCGTTTTCGGACCTCTGGGTGCTAACTTCAATTGTATATCGATGAGGTTATGGTCGGAGAACTTTGTGTGCGTTACTTTTTTATTTATTATTATCTCGTTGTTATTTGTCCACATTAAATCCAAAACGTTCTCCTTTCTCGTGGCTTCACAGATTTCCTGGGTAAGGGCGTAATGTTCCATAATATCTAAAAGCATTGTTGCTTGGGTTCTGTCATCTTTAGTAATGTTGCCATGAAACTTCTCAACATATATAACTTCGTCATTTTTCTTCCATGATATGAATGGGAAATTAAAATCTCCGAAAATTAGAATATTTGTTGCTGGAGTTTCAAGTAATTTTAATATGTTTTCTATTTCATTTGTAGCAAATTGGAATTCACTTTTTGTGGTGTTTGGTGGTCTGTAGATGTTCATAATCGTTAGGTTCAGTTCTTTTACTTCTAATATAATAACTTCAACTGTGCTGTTTGATTTCTTTACCCTCACTTCACATGTGTAAGTGTTTTTCACGTAGATACAACACCCTCCTCCTCGTCTAGCCACTCTATCTGCTCTGTATATGTTGTAGTCCAGCAATGCTATTTCAGTATTCTCGATGCAGTTTTCACAGCCTTTTTCGCACTTATGTAAGTGTGTTTCCGTTAGGCCTATGATATCTATGCTGGTTTCCGTAGCTAAATTTTGCAAGTATTGTAATTTGCAGTCTGCATGGTCCGTATAGAGGCCTTGTATATTTGTGTATAATAATATATATGTGTGTGTGTTTGTGTGTGTAAAAAAGAACAAAGAATAATTCCTATATTAATGTCTTTATATTCATATAATACTTATATTTTTATATATTTATATTTTTATATTCATTTTTACATATAAGAGTCCAAATTCGCATAACACCACTGACACGAGTTTGGATAAATTTTTTATTTTCTTTCTACTTTATTTTTGCTCAATAGTTGATGAATTATTTCTTTTTAATTTACTTAATCATTTTTTTTTTAGATTTAGCTTAATGATGTAATCTTGTTAAATTCTGCAATGTTCATTTTCTTTATACATTCTCTCTTCGTTGTGAAAGATGAAGTCATGTCTTGCTTAACACTTAATTTTAAATTTTAGGCATTTAATTTTTGCTCATATGCATGTTTAATTGTAATTTATAATAAAATGCATATTTTGATTTCTACTTTTAGTTAACTCGGCAGATCATGATAACATCAGATCTGTCAATATGCGGTTTAAAATAAAAATATGGCTTCATCTTCAAATATCTTGCTTATCTGTTTAGACATTGATACAGCTAAAATATTTACCCTATCTTCAAATATTTTGCAAAATAATTCAGCCTATTGATAATAAAAAACCAAACAGGTCAACATTAAATAATAATGATGTCACCAAAAATTCAGTATAAATAGTCATACAATTTTTCAAATTAATTATCATTCTGATTGTCTGATCTGACTTAGAGGCTGGGCATTACCTGTAACATTTTAGAAGTAAACTACAGTAAGAGAATATCTTTGTCTTCCCCTTCGAGCCTTGTTTTCTTCAGAGAACTTAGTCTTAAAATAGAGAAAAATAATTTCCCGATACGCTACAAGAAGAATCGGGGAACCCTTAGAGAATTTCATAAGCCTCACAGCATCCTCCGATCCACTACAAGAAGAAATCGGAGAGTAGTATAAGAGAAACTACTCTCATTGTTGGTTTGCTCATTGTATCAGTTGCTCGGACGGACGAAGGCCATAGACGGAGGGGTTAATATATATAATATATATATATATATATACATGTATATAACACGCAATGGCTAGTATGCAAGTGAGTTACACTCGTGAGGAAAAGGTGGAGGCCTTTTCTTCACAAGTGCAACTCACTTCCATGTTGGCCATTGCGTGTTATTTTACCTGCAACAAAAAAAAGGTCTCAAAACAAGACATCAATTTGAATATTTGTTCACTTCATTTTGTCCACTTCAAGTTCCGATTGAATCCTAATACGATTAACAAAAAGTATTAATAGTGGTTGTTTTAGTAAAAGATTGTACGAGAAATGAATTTCTGTAAAGTGGATAGTGTTTCATTTAAAAATGTTTTACTGCAACTAAATGACCAGTAAAGTTAAACCTGTCCCTGGATTGAGACATTATGATAACTCATACTTCAATTATAGACGCTCCATTACTCATATAATTAAGTGAACCATCTTATGATCTTGTTCTCGTCAATTCGCAAACATCACATCAGGGATTTCAGCGGTTTCTTTTATTATTGCAGCCATTTTGTTTCTCACCTTTTTCATTTCGGTTTTACTGCAGATGTAGGCCACATGAGGCATTATGTGACGAAATACAGTGAAACAAAACACAAATGAAGAATCTGTTAGCAGTCTCTGCAAATTTCCTGCTTGATATCGTGTTGCAGGTTGTTGCGTTTCTTTTCAAATTTTGTCTAGGCGACGGCCCACTAGAGCTCATTCGAATAACTCATGGCCAACCTCCCATGTTACTGAACTAGTATCATGTTTACATAAGGCTTAATAAGCAAATTTTTGCTATTAACATAATGCTAAAAGATAAGCAAGTGGGCCATGCCCCAACATTTGGGAACCAGTGGTCTAGGCAGTCAAGAAGCGCTTTTCGGTACTCAAAATCTTTCACTGTTCAAATGTTAAAATTCCATCTTGTTTTAATAGTTCTCGGCAATCTTTCTCTAATTAATTCATCTAACACTGAGCATCTCTGAGGAGAATTAAAAAAATGTTGGAATTGTCGGTAAATTTCTGAAAGGACTCGCATGCTTGAGAAATTCGAGACAATGACTGAGTCATTATTAAATTCATCTGGTAGACGTAGCAATGAACGGAATGTGTGTTTGGGAACTGTTCTTTATAACAACATTTACACCAGCTGTATGTCCGCTCATAACTGCGGCCACATCATAACTCTGAGCAATTAATTTTTCAGGACAATAGAGAATGATGGAGTTTAATTGTTTAAAAAAAATTGGACGTTGCGTCATGATTAGCTAGATTAAAAAGTGCCAAATTCTCTCCTTCACATTCCCTTAAGCTCGTAGCGTTAAACAATAGCTAATTGAAACGTAATAGTTATATCAGTTGTTTCATCTGCAATTTATCCTTACAAAATTGGTTACAACAATCTCTCTTAACATTTGATTCCGGTTACTGGTAATGAACATGAAAGCAGCTCGTTCTGTATTATCATTGAGGTCCCTTTAAACACAATAGCTTTATGCAAATGATCTTTTAAAGTCGCGTTCAAATCAGCAGAATATTCCATTGATCCTCTAAAAACACCAAATTGTTGGAAAAAATTTTCTTCTTAGTGGAAGTTCAAAGTTAGCAAAAATTTTGTTTGTACCTTCAATAATTTTTTCTAAGATATATTTGATTTACGTAACTTGTCTTTGATGTTGCTCATTTGATTTCTTATAAATCGAATCGAGGTTTATTTTTATATTCACTGTACCTAAAACAGCTAAATTGGCCAAATTGTTGACAAGTTTTCTGGACGTTTCGATCACAAACCAGTTCGATCACATCTCATTTCGATCAATGCCAGTTCGATCACAAACCAATATGATGTTATTAGTTTGTCATTAGTTATTAGTTTGTATGTGAGGGACCGCGGTGCTAGCTAGGTTAATAGATAGGGCTGTACTGGGATTTTGTTAAAATGCAAGGTAAATTTTACTTCAAAGGCCGCACAGCAACCACGTATCCTACATTAATAACACATATATCAATCGATAGAGCAGAAAAAACTATATATACACACAGCTATATAAGCTTTTCAAAATATAAAAAAAATGTAAAAATTACAATAATTTCAAGAAATGTGTTATTAAATGTAGGATACGTGATTGCTCTGTGGCCCCCAGTTAATTGAATGCCAGGTTAGGTCAACTGTACGCCCTTGACGTTTTGTTAGGTGAAGTCGTGATATTTTCGTTAAAAGTAACGGAAACATCACGACTTAACCTAACCAATCGTCAAGGGCGTACAGTTGACCTAACCGGGCATTCACATTATTTGATCGATGCAAACGGAGCACATATTTTTCTGACTGATGCATGTGCATCAGTTGCATCGGTCTGGATCCGCCCCTGTGAAGGTCCCACGTTCGATTCTTACTGCCGCCGTGATTGGAGTCAGGCAGCCACTTTCTGAGTTCATTCTTTGAGTTTATGCGTACTTCCATCCGGGTAGTGAAATAAGAGTTTCGAATGTTACCAGTTTTATCTTCCTTCTGAGATGATTCTCCTCATATATATATACAGTATGTTACTTTTCACAATTACAGTCGAAGATTTGAACTTCTGCATTGCGGACTTATTTGGAGCTGGATCTGAGACCTCAACCATAACCCTTCAATTTATTGTCTTCTACCTGGCCAATTATCCTCAGATACAAACACGACTTCAGAAGGAGATTGACGAAGCTCTTCCTAACGGAATTCTAGCTACCCTCGAAGACAAACCAAAGTAAGAAGGTCACAAGCAGTTCGCAGTTATAATTGCACTTTACAAATGATTCATCAGTAACAAAAAGAACATATGCTAAATGGAAATGATGTATAAGAATAAGTCTGTTTTAGGTTACATACAGTTCTTTTCTAAATCTAGAACATTTCCAAAGAATTAACATTTTTTCTCAGTTTTCAAAAATTCCCTCATTACAAAAGTTTCCTCTTCCTGAAAGAGGAGATTGGAAACACTAATCGACCAGGAAGTACTTCTGGGGAGCGGGGACGTTGGGTGGAGGACAGGGAGTGCTGGCACTCCCGTTCCTCCTGTCACTATCTTCCTTAGCTGATCTTTTTCCGTGTCTCATCTACCCTGTAAACAGTCCATATGCTCTCAACACACACACACACACACACACACACACACACACTTCTCCCTTTGTTCTTCACTACACATACATGCATTTTACACATTACACAATCTTTTCAAAATAAAAAAATATTAAAAATATTTGTATTTTGGCTTTCTTACTGTGGGGGATGTTTCTTGAGGGTGTTTGCCTTTAGCCCCTCCTCCTTGCATATAAAAAAATTTTATATGTTACGAAAACGAGTATGAATGATGTTAAAAATAAATTGGTTCTTCGTAGGTCAGATTCTTTCAATATTTTAGAGTAAAATTAGTTAGAAGTAATTTTGTCATAAATGATGATTGAATGAAAGGAAAACTCATGAATATGTTGGAAATTCTATATTATTTGTTGAAAACGTGATTATTCCAGACTTCATTACACGGAAGCATTTATCTACGAAATCCTGCGTCATTCTTCCTTGGCTTCTTTAATTGGTATGCACATGGCCTCGGTCGACACAAAACTTGGTGGCTACGTAATTCCAAAGGTTGGTGTAATGTGCCAGTACGAATTAAGCTATGGTTGACACATTAATATATACTCGTGAATGACATATATGAATGCATCTAATGAGAAAAATATGAAATGAAATAATAACAAATTCTTAATTAATAATTTCAGGGTGCATTTGTCGCTGGGGCGTCTTTTTCATGTCATTATAATCCTGATTATTCGAGTCACCAAATGAATTTCGGCCAGAGAGGTACTTGGATTCGGATGGAAAATTCGTAAGCCCTAAGGAAGGGTTTATGCCGTTCGGCTTAGGTAAATTATGCAATAATTCCATATATATATATATATATATATATATATATATATATATATATATATATATATATATATATATATATATGCCTTAATATAATTATACCAATATACCAATATGCCTTAATATAATTATACCAAAGACTATATAAGCCTATTATATCTAGTCAGTCCACGCTCACATTACAAAGTGTAAATAATTTCATGCAAACCATTTTTAAACACTAAAAATACGGCACTACATGTTTGAAAGTCACTTTTATTCTTTTATATAGCTTTGGTTTCTACCTTTTTGCAAGTACAAAAGATGAAAAATATTCTCAGAAAAGAATTCTCAGAAGTCAAAATGAAACTCTTTTTCAGGGCGTCGTCAGTGCCTGGGTGAAGCTTTGGCTCGAATGGAGATTTTCATTTTTCTAACGACGATGTTGCAAAGCCTAAACTTCAACACGCCTCCAGGCAAGACAATCGATCTGAATCCATTGGAGAATAATCCTTTAATGCATATGCCAAATGCGGAACAGGAAATCTTAGTAACAATTCGTTCATAAATATATGAATTCCGCAAAACATGGCATCTAATGAACGTGCACCTGTGTGTATAATAAAGTCATAGATGGACGGACTATATGTGTGTTTATGTATGTATGTATGTATGTATGTATGTATGTATGTATGATGATGAACAATATATAGAGTAATGGATGGACGGACTATGTAGGTATGTGTGTATGAATAATAGATTTTTGGGTTAATATTCCGCTGAACTCAAACCAACACCTCAACATGACAACATAATATTTTGAATCGTTACGAAAGATAACGTAGAAAACTATGTTTCATATAGTGTGCAAATGATTATAAAGCAATAAATAACTACAGAACTTAGGTCAACGTACATTACGAACAAAAAGAGTCCTTTTGTTCATATATACGTATTTCCTAGATGTGGTTATGTCCGGTTAGGTTATGGTTAGAGAGTTGGTTACGTGTGTTTAGGTTACGTTGTGCCCTCACCAGTCAATAATTTTCTGATTAATTTTGATGTAGTTTGAAGGAATTTGACCTTCGTTTCGTTTCTAAATTTGCGATTCTTCAAATACGAAAATTGAAACTATCTCGGAAACTGCTCCTTTGTACAAGAAACGGATGTCACATTCTTTGAAAGCACATCAAAATTTATCAAAAAAATATCTTCTGGTCATTAATTGTTGGTTTGAGTTCAGCGAAATATTTACCAATTTTTGTAATATATGATATCTAACATTGCACTATACAAAATCATACCGTTTTGTGCAAAAGGGGTAAAAAAATGACAATAGAATACTTACAAATATCAAATTCAACATAAATAACGCATTTTGTGCGGTGTCAGTTACTATATATATATAAATTTTCTTTTGAATTGTTAATTAGACTGTGAGCGAGCTTCAATTCTACGTTATCAGATTTTATGGCTTATTCAGAATTGTGACACCTTAATCAGGTTTGGTATACCTCAACTGTTTAATTGTGCTACCAGAAGGGTAGCATTTAAAGTTGCTCTGTATGCATTCCTTTTCAGTTAGCATTCCATAATGCTGTCTTTTCACCGTTTGTGTACTCCTTTTTCCTTATCACTGCGAGTGTCTATCATGATGACAGATTTTAAATGAGTGGTACTGTAGGTTCGTCGTACTGAATTAATTTGAACGATACGTTACTTCATAATATACTTAAGGTGGCGCCTCGGGAAAGAAGAGCAGCTGCCTTTTATGAATTATCTTTTTCATATTTCTTTCCCATTTTTTTAACTCGCCGAAACCCTATATCTAAGATTATATATACACAGCGTATAGCAATATACCGATGTGTAACATATTTTCCCATCATTTTTGTGCTTCATCCAGCCAAATGAATATACATACTCGCCACCTTGCGGATGGAGCGAGAATTTAGTTTTGCACTCGCATGATTTAGAAGTATATTTGAATATTATCCCATTAATCTTTAAAGATACGTATAAGTCTATATGCTTAATTTATTAATTGATCGTATATTTCATAACATATTAAACTGTATAATAATAAATATTAAAATGTTCATGACGTTTTTTCGTGGGCAATTTAGTTCTCCTTCCTTAGTTCTCCTATCAACACAGCTTTTATTTGGCTCATGAATGAAAAGAAACTTAACTAAATTCCTGTACCAAAAAATTTTGAGCGAGTGAGTGTCCTGCTTACTTTAGTTCCACGAGGAGCTAACATTTTGAATGTAACTTCACAAATTATTGACTCAACATCTTTGAATGCGAAGCTTCAAATGTTGATAGTTGCGTTATTTTGTAAATTTGGTTCCTTAATTTCATAAAATTGCGGAGGGACTCTCTCTATGTGTGTGTGTGTATCTGTATATAGGCTTTGATCTTATGCTGTCATATTTTGCTTTTTGGTTTTAGCTTTTCCTGCGTCTTACCACAACATTCAGAACATTAAAACCTTTACGTCTTTTCATATAAAGGAAAGAAAACTTCACTTTTTCAATGAAAATTTAAAGGATAATTTTAGATTCCAAATAAATTCTTGGGTAACAATGTAAAAATTGCATTACTAGTAAAATGTAGCCAAATATATATATCATTATATTGTTCATACAAAGATTAAAAGCAAAAATATTTTTTCTTAATTTTTTATAAGACATTAAATGTCCATATATTTTTGTCCTTTATTTATATATTTTCATGAACTAAGCCGACTGAAAATATATGGACACATGCAAAGTAAAATTGAAAAAGTTTTCATTTGTTAGAATTTAATTAATAACATTATGACGAGAAAATATTATTTTTACTATCAACAATGAAATTAATTGTTAATTTTGATTATTTATCCAATTCTCCGAAGAGTGACAGCTGAAATAATGTTTTGTGTCACTCGTGAAAACTTCGAAAAGTAACTTTGTATTACAATTTTTCCTATCTTCCATCTGTGTTTTAATTAGCATGGAATAATAAGCAAAAACAAGTAATGATAAACGCTATGCTTCTGATTCAGAAATCAGTTGGAGTTCAGCTGAGATACGTTATGACGGTCGAGAAGAGATAGAATGCCAACCTTCTCCGAAGAATTCGGGGAAATTTGTTGATATATCTGAGTAAAATTAACAATAAAAAGAAAAAGGTGAAGATGATGTTGGTTCTAGCGCCCCTTCGGTTAAGGTTTTTCTCAAAATTAAAGAATAATGCCTCTATTAGTGTCCCCGCGCAAAAGGATGTTGCAGTCATCTCTTCGTTAGGAAATGCAGAAGGCGCAAAACAAAAAGACAAACACAAACTCTAAAACATTTTTCATCGTTAAGGTAAATCAACTTTGTCTTTCGAACATATTACATCAAATGTAGAATTAGTGGAAAAACAAGACAAGAACCAGAGTTAGGCCTCAATTCGAAAATAGAAACTAGGCTTTCGAGACAAAATAAGGAAAATGAAACGAGACAAAAAGCTTGTCAAAGACCATGTTAAAATAATAGAAGACCTTTCAATGCCTGAAAAGGACGAACTAGAGTAAGATGATTTATATCATACCGAATTTGGAGAACATTCTGGAAGCTGTTATCTTGTAATCTTTTTTATCATGATAACAGGCGTTATTCTTTCCGTTACAGTTGGCGTTGCAGCGTTGGTAAGTAAATTTACGGACACTAGCGTTGGAGGTTCTCCGTTTGTTGAAAATCGTTTTGAGGATACTCAGAGTAATGTAGGCTTAGAAAAAAGATTTCAGCAACTAGTTAATCACCAGATTTCCAAACTGCCAAAGTTTTAACGCAGAAGGAAAAATACAGTCGCTCTTTTATTTGCGTAAAACAACAAAACAGTGGAAATTAGCAAGAATATAAATAAGTTTAAAAGAAGGCAAAAAGTACACTTAAAAGGTCAATTTAAAAGACAATCGCCTGAACGAAAACCGAAACTGAAAAATTCTTTAACCAAATTATTTAAAACGATAAATTCTTCAAATAAGTCGTTAAAACAAACGAAAAAGAAACTATGACGGACAATTTTGGAAATACGAAAAATCAGTTCTTTCTCTTGCTGAAGAAATAATCACAAGTAGTATAATTGTACCCAATAATCGTCCTGCTGTTTTTATCTGAAAATATTAACCGAAAGCTAATCGAGAAGAGTCAGTTTTGGAAGTCATTGCCTTTAAACATAATCTACTGTAAGATTCATTAGTATATGCAAAACTGACAATAAATAATCAATGGCAACGAGAATTTGTCTGATGGCTATTAGTCTATCTGTTCATGAGAAAAAACTTGATTTAATGCCAATTATATTTATGAGATATGAATATTATTTCCATAAGAAAGAAAAGAATCTTTTTTTAACACCAACCTTAATCATCTTCAATTATTTATTTGATGACTAATTCAACCAGATTAATTCCTACGAGGATTACACTGTAACCATGGTTTTTTCTTTCTTTCTGGTAATAAATTTATAAATGATTGAAGTTACTAGAGAGAGAGAGAGAGAGAGAGAGAGAGAGAGAGAGAGATGTTTATTTTTGCAAACAGTTCATGCAGGTATCATTTGTCATTACAATTAAGGTCGTATTCTTATTTATCAGTATTATGTATTTCAGGAATAAAATATCACGTGGAAATGGACCTGATGGGTTATTACCAAGTGCCAGTAACAGTAGTTATACATCTACTTCTATTCTTGCTGTCAGTAATTTATATAATTTCCAGGTGCTCGATGTGGCTCTGAAACTGATATCGTTCTTGGAGTAGCCTCGAAGAAGGAGCACAGCAATGAAAGAAAGTTTAGATAAAGGATGATAATAATAATAATAATAATTAGCTAGAGAGGCCAAACTGCCACACCGCATAGGCCAACTAATGCGGCCTATTGTCTAACTCCTGGATTATTATACCGGCACCATCGGAAGTCGAACTCCAGACTTCAGTGTCTTCATTTCGCTTATAGAGAAACGGTGTTACCAACTTTTGCTACGGGTGCTGGATTAGATAAGGAATGGGTGGATATATTGACGAGTTGATTCATGAAAATAGAGTAACGAGTAAAGTTTCACGTTGAAAAGTTACTCTTAACGCGATGAACCATCCCACAGAGTAGTGTTATAGCTGTATAAAAGTATGTAGATAGTTAACTTAGCAAAGAACAGCCAATATAACATCAAGAAAGAGAACACTTTATAAATCATATATATATATTATAATGTTTGAGACCAACAAAGACCGAGGATCCACTCATCGCTGGTCTACCTAACTGTTCGTAATTGTGTATTGTGCATGTCCTCCGTGGTGGCGGAGAGGACCTACAATTTTACGTGGGTTCCGGACCACAAAGCTTTAATTTCACTACCTTAAACTATACCCAATCTATCAACATATGTGTCTAATCGATTTTTAAACATGTTTATAGACGTGCTACTAATTACTTCTACCGCCAAACTATTCCAGCTATTTACTATTCTATGCGTAAAAAGGTTTTGGCAACTGCTGTCTCGAACCTTCTACTTGTCAAATTACACCCGTTATTTCTAGTCCTATTATATTGAGATATTTCGAAAAAGCCATCTCCATCTACGTTATCGAACCCATTCATAATTTCAAAAACCTGGATTAGATCACCCCTTAGCCTCCTAGTCTCGAGTATAGTCACTTTAACTCCTTTAGCCTATCCTCGTACGACTTCGACCCAAGCGACGGAATCGTCTTAGTTGCTCGTCTTTGAACTCTCTCGATTTTGTCTCTATCTTTTCGCATATGCAGATTCCAAAATTGGATCGCGTACTCCAAATGGGGTCTAACTAATGATTTATAAAGAGGAACAATAATATCGCGCGATTTGTTCACAAAATTCCGAGCTATAAAACCTAGCACTTTGTTCGCTTTATTGACCGTTGCTGTACTTTGTTTCGCCACTTTTAAATCACCAGTGATTATAGCTCCTAAATCTTTTTCCTGCTCTACGCTTGCTAACTCCTTCCCTGACATACTATACGCAAAATTACCGTTACGCGAACCTATCTGTAAAATTTTGCACTTATCGACGTTAAATCTCATTTGCCATGTGACTGACCAATCAACGATTTTATTCAGATCTTCCTAGATTTTACCTCTATCTTTGTCATTAATCGCCCTACCACCCAACTTCGTGTCATCCGCAAACTTTGAAACCGTACTGAGTAGGCCGACATCTAAATCGTTAATATATATAAGAAAAAGGAAGGGGCCCAATACAGAACCCTGAGGAACGCCGCTCGCTACATTAGCCCAACACGACTCCGCTCCATCAACGACCACCCTCTCTTTCCTACCTCGCAACCACTCTGCTATCCAATTTATTACTACACCCCTGACTCCACGAGCCTTAGTTTTTTTCAATGAGTGTTTTGTGCGGTACGGTGTCAAACGCTTTTTGAAAATCTAAATACACTACATCAACCACACGTTGACTATCGTAAACTTCAACCACGCTTTGAAAAAATTCTAAAAGATTAGTTTCACCTAAAACCGTGCTGCGTATTTCTAACCAAGTTATGCAATTCCAAGTGTTCGACTGTATGATCCCTAATTATTGATTCCAGTAGCTTACCTACAACAGACGTTAAACTGATTGGCCTATAATTTCCTGCCACACCTTTATCACCTTTTCTAAAAATAGGTGTTACATTTGCTAACTTGAAATTATCTGGTACGCACCCTCAGAAATAGATGCATTAAAAATCTTTGTTAGCGGCACAACAATGCTTTCTTTTAATTATTTTAGTTGTATGGGTTATATGGAATCCGGCCCCGGTGATTTACGTTTTCATTTTATCATTATAGCGCATTACCTCCCTTTCACTAACCACAATATTATCCAACGTATTACCATTATCAAAAGGTATTATGTCTATGACCGTAGGGATATTCGTTACATCTATAGTAAAAACTAACGTAAAAAATTCGTTTAGCAGGGTAGCCATTTGCTTGTTTTTCAGGAACTACTTCTCCATAAAAATTTTTCAACGGCCTCAAGACACTTTTTACTTGATTCCTATTGTTGACATATTGAAAGAATCGCTTGGGGGTTTTCTTTGCCGTCACGAGCTATAGAGACGTCAAAATCGCGCTTAGATTTTTTTATTACACTTTTCGCTTCACACCTTAAAGATATGTAGTTGTTTCGTAAACACAAATTGTCTTTATCGCACTTATGCAGCCTACAAGCCACAACGGCTTGTTGTTTACTTTCGTACGCTAAATCTTGTACAGTACACATTCCTCATTTATAGCCCTAAATACTGTTCCAAACGATTCCCACATTAGTTTTGCGTAGGAGATCCCCATTACGTTTTCCCAATTGACGTGTGACAATTCATTTCGAAATTTACAAAAGTCTGCGTGCTGGAAGTTAGGAATTTTAGTCGAGTTAGCTGGTTTCGAGTGACTTACTGAGAGGACAAACTCTACCATATTGTGATCGCTATTGCTTAACAGTTCTATTACTTGAAGATCAGTGATTAGCCTACCATCCGTAGTTATTACTAAATCTAAAACACTGTCCAACCTCGTAGGTTCCCCAACCTTTTGAATAAGATAGCTATCCTCGAGAAAATTAACTAAACGATTACCTTCCGCGTCTCCCTGCATTATATCGTAATCCACGTTGGCGCAATTAAAGTCACCCATAACTAAGGCCTGTTCACTACCTATTATTCTCTTAAGTTCACGATATAACGCTTCGTCCGTATCAGCTGTTTGATTCGGAGGCCTATATATAACCGCAACAACAAGTTTGAAATCGTTCAATTTAAGTTCTGCTATAGTCGAATCTTTCGGTTCTGGAATTGTGTGCTTTACTTCTATAACGTTCCCAATATCATCTTTGATATACAACATAACACCGCCTCCTTGCCTATCTATTCTGTTTTTAACAAAAAGTCTATCACCTCTAATTTTATAATCCCCTACAAAGTCACGTGTTTCAGTGCTAAGCCACGATTTATTTATCGCAATTAAATCATAGTCTTTACAAGCAATTAAAGAAAAAAAATTCGTTTATTTTATTTCGTAGGCTACGAGCATTTAAGGATAGGACCTTCAAATTGTTTGTACCTGCGATACCTTCACGCGCGCAAGGGAATTTTAAGGAAATTACGCCGGGACCGTTCGAATTACGGCAGCCTGAAAAGAAGAAACAGTATTATAAATAGTCTTCTTAAACGCGCAGCTCCAACGTCATTAAGGTGAAGTCCATCTCCGAGGAACAAGTCCCTCCTGCCGTAGATACTGTTCCAAAATTTCGCAAAATGCACTCCTTCCTGTTGACAAAGTGTCTTTAGGTTATTGTTAATATAGGTCGCCTTGCTGTAGAACTCGTTACATTAGATAATTCGAAGAAGTATACCTGTTAAAACAATCTTATTAGTTTTTCATTTAGTCGCTCTAATAAATTCCTGTACCTAGCCAGCAGCTCTTTCGATCTAGAATTTAGAACGTTATTAGTACCGACGTGAATAACATACGCTGTGTCCTCAGAGGTTCCGTCTGTAAAACAATTAGCACTATTAGTTATATCCTCCACTCTTGCACCATGGTAGCAGTAACGTCGCCTACGACGGGGGCTCCTCCTGCAGAATTCCTCGAGCTGCCCTCGAACAATGGAATCACCAACGAGTCGTATTTCAGGTTCATCTACGTCTTTGAAGCCTAAAACAGAAAACTTATTGTTTGTTAATACCGGTAGACAAGTCTTACGTTGTCTCAATGGGGCTCCATTACGCACTTGCACGAAGGGTCGGGAACTAGGGGAAGAGAGAGGGCTATTAATATTATTTATATTATTAATAGAAACTGAGGTAGGAGGTGCCGTGACTGAAGAAAAACTCCTTTCAGAAGGCCCAGGGATTCTAATTTTACCGTCAGGAGCACCACCTTCTCTTCAAGCTTCACTCTGGCTTTCCGCTCACACTCTAGCTCGTTCATCAGCAATTCCATGTATGTTTGAGCACCACCTGCAAACTAACTGATCATTATTATTAGCCAAAATAAACGCGTAAGCGTCAAACTTTCCTTTACAGCGACTGCAAGTACTTGACGGGGGTGCCATGCTATTAACTAATTAAAAAACGAGCGTTTGGAAATTAATATCGAGTTAATAATAGCAATCTAATAACGACGTACGTCCCGTAGAATAAGTAAGGAGCAATTGATAAATAAAACGTAGGTCTACTTCGTGCTTATTGTGACGTCACCAGCGCAAACCCGCAAAAATGTTCTTCAAACGCAGAAACAGGTTCCTGTAACCCAAATTTATACTTAATGAATATATACTTAATTAAGCTACCGACGAAGGTTCTGGAAAAAAAAGTATTATTAAAAAAAAAAAAAAAAGCTTATCTGTCCACAATTCGGCCGACTTTTTTCCCTTCTTCCATTTTTTCCCCAAGGACGGTGAGCACACCCTACCTGATGATCTTCAACAAGGCAAAATTAACCTTATTAGACCACGTTTTGGAATTTTACCCTCTCGAAGGAAAACAAACAAGGCAATCAACGTGCACCCGCCTTGGTTTAACCAAAAAATACAATAATAAATAAAGTCAATAAATAAAATATATTCGTTTATAAATAATTAATAACTAAAGGTAATTTAGTTAAGAAAGCACCAAACACTTATTTTTTTTAAAGACACTTCGAATAAAATCATTTATTCAACTGGTAATACTGGACACGATAAAACACGTCTGTTCACAAAGAAAGACACATCACTTCTGAGGAAAGAAAGATCACATATATATATATATATATATATATACACCTTACCTTACCTTACCTTACAACCTTATAAAGGTTCCGCGCGATGATTCCTCATTTCACGAAGGTCAAGCTTGTCGCCCCTCCTCTGGAGTTGGCCTGGTGAAGTAGTGAGTTGGTTTCTTGTGCTCTCCACCTCACATAGCCAGGTACGCCCGGCTCATCGGGGATTGTTCTGAGCCAGGCGTCTAGTCCTCTTTTGAAGATGTCCACTGCAACTTCTTTCGTGTTTCTTAGGTCTTTGGGCAGCTGATTAAGCAGTTTTGGTCCTCTCACCGCAAAACTATTTTCTTTCAGGGTTAAGGATCTTTCCTGTCTCGCCTTCAATTTGGGAATACGACACAGTCTACCGTTTCTACTTTCCACCGTGTTTGGGGAATTATAGGGTTCAGAGTAAGATTAGGGACTAGTTTCTCCATTATTTTTCAAGTGTAAATAATGGTGTATCTCTCTCTTCTCCTTTCCAGTGAATATAGATCTTGTTCGCGTAACCTTTCCCAGTAATTTAGTTCTTTGTATATATATATATATATATATATATATATATATAAGCAAAGAACCACAGGGAAAAGGAAACACGAAGTCCGAGCGCTTTCGTGATATATTCACATCTTCAGGATCTTTCTTGACCCTGAAGATGTGAATATATCACGAAAGCTCTCGGACTTCGTGTTTCCTTTTCCTTTTCCCTGTGGTTCATTGCTTATTAAAAAGATCACGTATTGTTTGTGATTTCTTTCCTATATATATATATATATATATATATATATATATATATATGGTGAGTTTTTATCACTCTGTTTATCCTCTGGTTTTATCACTAAAAATTATGAAAGAGGATTTTATTTCATAGTATTAATTCTATACGATCGTAACATGCAGAAAGTAGTGCATCTAACACTTTGTAATCTATTTTATTTACATAGCATATATTATAGACAATTTTGTGCCTCCCTTTGTGCCTCCCTACTCTCCCTCACCACGAGCCGCCACTGATTATATATATATATTGACGATTGGTTATATTGGCGATTGGATATTTTTCGTTAATTAGCCTTATAAAGGCTAACTAACGAAGCTGGAGGGGCCTTGATCTTTAGGTGATCCGACTTTTCTATTTACAGTATTTACTTTCAGTTGAAGAATGAGTACTAAGCTCATTATATTTCTTTTCGACTTCAAATAAGCTTTTATGAGTCAAGATATGGTTGACAGACCATGTCTGAAGGGCTTCAGTCCACAAAATGGAAAGAAACGGATAGGTCTGCTGGTTTCTTATTTTTTTAAACCCGAGAAAGCCAGCGTTGCCTTTTACAATAAAAGTATATTTTTTTTCTCTGGAAATGATGTATTTTATTGTAGGCGAGTCAATTTTTGTTATCGTTACCAACAATACATTTTTTAACTCATCTTATAATGTAATTTTCATTATGGGGTTACGAAAACCCAACACTAGTCGCTAAATGTGCAGTCCCATACTGGTCTTCTAGGCTTAAAGATTTATGTAAATTGGTGAATGCCCACTCATTGGCATTTCCCATTTTATCGCTCGTCCAAGAGTGAGAATCGACGAGTGAGAATTTCTAAGGAAGCAATTCTCAAATCGATCCATTTTCCATTTCCACTATAGGATTTCTCTCTTTAAGTTAGATTTTTCATGGAAAATACCCCTCAGACCCGCAGTTACATCACTGTGTCCCATTACTTTTCCAAAATCAGGAAATTCTTTCCCCAAAATTGAAATTCCCACTTTGAGCATTCCCACATGTGGGCGGCAGATGAGAATGGGAATGGCATTGCATTTGTGGAAAGTAATCATGTAAATTTTACGTTACTTAACTCATTTTTTAAACAAAAATTTAATGTAAAAATGAACTTGATTTTATTTATTTATTCTCGTTCTTCATACTGTTTACGACGAATGTTCATATATTTATATTAGGCATAATAATAAAGAAATTACAATAATTTCAATGGTATTTCTTAAAACATAGTTTAATTCTCCTTCGTATGCAGGGATACTAAGTAGCAATGGAATTCACTGGCACAGCATCAGACGTTTTTCTTTGCGTCACTTACGAGACTTAGGAATGGGAAAGTCGCGACTCGTATCGGCTGTCCAAAATGAAGCTGTGGAGCTGGTAAAGGATTTGAAGAAGCACGCCGGCGGAGTAAAGATATGGCTCCAATACCATATTCATTCAGTTGACGTTTGGAGTGTGGTTTGGCAAATGGTCGCGAGTAAGAGCTCACATAAATAATTACATTTTCACATATATAGATTCATTAAAGAAATATTTCAGCTCCACTATTTTCATATGAAGCCCTTGAGGTCTTAATTTCATAATTCCTCCCGTAAGTTCTAGTTCCAAATTCTTGTAAGATACCGTCTATCACGGAATGAAAAATATTATAACGAAGCATTGTAGATTTATAAAGAATGATAAGTTCACAAAAACTGATATAGAATGTACATTCTTTTGCGCAAGTATTATTCAGAATCCCATTTTTGAAACTTGCATCTCTTCGTTATATTTGCACAAAATCTGTAAACAAACAAACGTACATTTAAATCACTGAAATATTATTACAAAATACCATTTTTAATATTTTTCAGTAAATATTACTACATTTTTTATTCAAACTGTTAAAATGGTTCCATTTTTTTTAACAACATTAGGGGCAAATGTGACTGGGTATCCACCTCATCTTTACAACAACAACAACAACAACAAGTTTATTTCAGACTGAACAGGTACAAATATTATACAAGTGGTCCATAGAAGGTTAAGAGATAGTTGTCTGGAGCATTGACCAATATATTTACCTATTGCTGTATAGCCAGTAAGAGAAAATTCCAACATTTTTTATTTACTCTACTGTGTATATATATCATATATCTATTGGAATAATGAACTTAATTTAAATAATTCCAGAAGGAACGATGACAATATAAAAATATATATAAATTTAAATGCAAAATATAAATATATATAATATAAAAATATAGATATATAAAAAAAAAATTTCTAAGAATATTATCTTAGAATAATAATATCTGGCGGATAAGCTGAAGGCTTTTTTATGGTCTGCCATAAAATCAGGGTTCTCGAGTGTCCTTATTTCTAAGATTTGTTCTTATTTTTGGCCTCAAATCTTATTTATTTTTGTTTGTTCTTATTTTTTTATTTTTTTATTTTTAATTTCATTTGTCTCTCAGGATAAAATGCTAATGATATATTATGGATATTCTTATTTTTGGGACAGAATTCTTATTTTTTGGAGTTGAGGTTCTGATTTTTATTTTTTAGACTTGAGAACCCTGTATAAAATGTACAGCGTTAGTATCAGAAGAAGAACAGCTTCAATCCACACGATTCAATTCTGGGTTTTAAAAGAAATTTAAAGAATTTCATACGTGACTCGGTCTAAATAAATAACTCAGAGGGGTTGTAGTGCTATAACAATATTTAACGGAATATACCTTGAGTTACGCGGAAGGCTCAGTTATTTGTACGCGTTGTCGGAAATTATCGTTGTCAGATTTAGTACAGATAATGACATTTTGTCCCACCGCACTTTTCCAAACGTAGATCTTCCCTTTTGTCACGTAACAGGGTATTCATAAGTTTCTCTTTCTTAAATTTTAGCATTTTGTCATATATTTCTTTCCTATCACCGCAAAGTGATTCAGTCATTGGGTTTGATTTGTATGAGAGCACTTCTAATTTCAGACTTCCAATGAGGCTCACAAAGCTTAAATTTAAATAGTCTTTCATCACCATCATTACCGAGTCTTCCCACTCGATGCGCCCGGGCCTCCGCCTTTTCTTTAGGAATGTAACTCGCTTTCATATTAGCCATTGCGTGTTATTCTACCCGCAAACAAAAAAAAGGGCCAGAATAAGACATCAATTTGAACATTTATTTTAGTTCTAATGTATTACTTTTGTAAATTTAATTTAAAATAAATTTTCCTATGAGACCGGACTTACGGGACACCCTGTACTTATCTATTTGTTTCATGCCCCTTACAGTAAATCTATTTCATTGTAATACTGATCCTCTTATGAAACTGATTGCGGCTCGCTAAATTCAAAGATAAGCTTGAGGACGCAATTTTTCCGATCGCTAATATTCAAATCGTATTTTATGAAATTGAATGTAAGCTAAAACTTTGAGTTTCGGCTTAAATGTCAAACAAATCTGAAAGAAAAATTTTAAGTCATCATCACTTAAAATTTCGGCCTTTTCATATTATGATCGCAATATTGCTCAGCAAAAAAAGAAAAAAACAATTCAATACTTTCGAAATCCTGAAAAATTATCCTCTTTGAACTGTTGTGAGTTTATCGTTGAAAACTTAATCGTACTTACAATTACATATTCAAATCCATAAAACAGCTAAAAAGAAATATAATTTACGTATTTATTTTTAATAATTAATTTTATTTTAATGTGATATAAATTTCTACTAAAACACACTTCACGGCGAAAGCTCAAAGCAGTATAAATTTATTAAACAAACAAGCAATGACACAAAACACTTCATTGAAGGTCAAACACATTTAGTGATGTCATACCTATCAGTGATATGCGCTGAGAAACCGTGACTTTGAGATTTGCTTCATGAATTTAAAACTTAAACCATTTGAGAGTTTATTTATATATATATATAAACCTTTTTATAAATATTTATGATAATTACTTCAAAGAATATTTAGAAAGAGGAACAAATTGAATTAGAAATAAATTAAATGCATGGATAAAAATGAAAACTTGTAATTAGATATTCCGATTTCTTGGGCAAGTTTGTGTAGAGCAAGCCGACACAAGCTATAAGGTAATGATAATGAGCTCGTGATTGAAATGGGTATATTTGTGTTGTCTTTGGGAGGAAACACAAACTTGTAGTGCATTTTGCTCCTGAAGAATTATGCATCTGGACTTGTAGATCCAGTAGTATCTGTAATGCAAACTGATGACACAACGTGGAAATTACAAGTTTGAACACAACACTGAACTACGATAACATAGAGAGAGCCTTGTTGCTTCGAGTGGTGATGAACCACGTACGAAAGCCATTTAGTACGTTAACTAACCATCTACGTTCCTGGCAATGATATATATATATGAAAATTATTTCACGAAAGTAACACGTGAAAAATATTTATGATGAATAAAACCACGAAGGAAAGGAAACACAGAATGGTGCTCAAGCGCTTTCGTCTAATGATATCCTCAGGATGACATCCTGAGGATGTCATTAAGACATTCTGTGTTTCCTTTCCTTCTTGGTTTTATTTATCATATATATATATATAATATATATATATATATATATATATATATATATATACACATATATACACACACACACCTAGGTACTTTATGTTACTTTATGCGAGTTCGAACGACGGTTCAAGATCGACCTGCGGTCGACCCCTCTGCAGCATCCTGCCTCATTTGCGGGATTTGGTGAAAGAGGGAATTACTGTCTGATCTACTCTTGCCTTCGTAGCCAGCTACGCGTGGCTGGTCAGGGACTTTGCACAGGAATTTGTCCAGCTGGTTCTTGAAGTTATTCAGGTCGGTGTGCTGGAGATTCCTTACTTCTTTCGGTAGGGCATTGAAAAGCTTTGGGCCCGTATCCTGAGGGTATTTTCCATCCTCGTTTTCATGGCCCCTTTTCCCACCGCAACTGGGACAGTACAAAATTGACTCTTTTCTCATTCAAGTTTGTTTCTATTTCATTTCTCAGGTTAGGGACAGAGCCCTCAAGTTTTTACGTATGTATATTACTATGTACCGCTCGCGCCTTCCTCCGAGAGAGTAGAGTTTCAGGGATTTTGGTCGAGACCAGTAGTCTTCACTTTCTGTTTCTTCTATCTTAAACGTAAAAGTCCTTTGTATAGCTATATATATATATATATATATATATATATATATATATATATATATATATATATATATATATATATATATATATATATATTAAAATGCAAAGAATTAAAAACTCAAACATTTCAATTGTCCAAGTTATTCGTCAGTCTTACGTTATGTCTTCTAGAATCTAGAATTCTAGGCTATGAACTTGTTGGTATGAAAGGGTGTGTCTGTAGCTCCACTTAACACCTGCATTACATTAGTTTTTTTCATTATATGTACTTTTTTATTTTTATCTAATATACTATTTCAGAAATGACGCCTTATATATATATATATATATATATATATATATATATATATATATATATATATATATGTGTGTGTGTGTGTAAAAATGAACAATGAATAATCAATATTCATTTTTACATAAGTACCAAAATCGCTTAACGCGAGTTTGGATAATAATTTTACTTGTAGCTTCCTATTTTTTGTTCGTGTCACAACCCTACGATCTACCATATCTATGGTTTAGTCGTATCCATTTTCCATTTGTTATAGAAGTTATTATAATTAATTATGATTGTCTTGCATCTCACCCTCGACCCTAGATTATACATACACATTGTATATAAGAGGATTGGAACCCGTAGTTGTGCTTCTTAGTCCTTGATACCCATTCTGTCTTTAATTCGTTTCTTTTAGGTCCTCCCAAATAATGACTTACAGTTATACTGTACGTATGACATAATGTGAATAACTATGACGTCATAAAGTAACTTAATTCTCTTCACGTTTTCCATACCTTGAACACTGAATCACGTGTTTAGTATTTGGACATCTTCCGTATTGAATGTATGGTAAATTCTTTAATAATAATAATAATAATAAAAGAAAAACTTCATTCTCTATACATCATTATTTATGTTGTTTCCTACCTGTTGTCTACTGATACCTATCAACCTATCAGTCCATATTTTACGCGTGTCTATATTACGCACACAACCTATTCTGTTACTTACATGTAAAATACGTCCACATGTATTTTTTTTTTTTTTTTTAAGTGCGTTCACCCCTCACAAGATATTCATAAATGCTTGGGTAAGTAAGTGGTCGAATTCGCGAATCACAGCAAAATCGAACGCTCTGATCCAAATTTATAACATATTATAATATAATGTAACATGTTATGTTTTATATAAATTATCTTGTATGTGCTCATGTACTTGTGTTATGCTAATAACCATATATAATAACCAATAATATAACCATATATTATAACCATATAAATATAAAAAACACTGTAAGAATGGTAAACGACGTAATGTACTTCAATGAAACTGTAATTGAATGTAATGACTATATATAATGTAAGAATGTACTTTAATAGAACTGTAAGGGACAATCATAAGCGAATGGGAAGTAATCCATAATCGCAATCATAATTGTAATAAACCCAAACGAAAATGTACTCAGTCGTGTACTTAAATTGTACTTATGTACTACTATGAAATGATATCGCCTTCAGAAATGAAGACGCGGCAAAAAAAAATACGATTAGTTTTTTTTTTTTTTTAAATTTTTATTTGGAATCTTTCAAACATCTGATCGTGTTTAAAAGGGGTGAAACTTAACCTTCAACTGTCGTCCCCCAACATTTAGGCTTATATTATACATGTATTTGTAAAATGAACTTCACTTCATTACGGGACTCTGCTTTGGTTCTGCTACGAGACTCCCTTGTTAGCAGCTTCGCTGCGGGGAGGGGGCAGAGGCCCTTTGCCTCCTTAATTTTTAGATTCCGGCCTGAGCCATGGTCGAAAGAGGTCGCACCTCTACCCCTGTAAATTCAGAGCACTACCTGTACATTTTGAGAAGTAAACTAGAGTAAAAGAAGTTTTTATCTTTTCCTTCGAGCCTTGTTCTCTTCAGGAATTTAGTCAGTAAAGTCGATAAGTTATAAAGAAAAGCCGATAATTTTAGTACCAAGAGAAAGTATCAGAGTATTATAGAAAGAGAAGAATTAACAACTGTCGACCATAAAGCGAGAGAAAAGAATTAGAATGTTATAGGAGAAATATCCGTTGCTGCCTCCTAACCAGAACCCCCCGTCGATTCCGAACCGACTCAGGGCCATAGACGGAGGGGTTAACATATATATATATGTAACAGTTTTTTTGCGCACACCTACAGGTCGCTACAATTGGTGTAGAACAATGCGGTTTTCACCATTCGATGAGTATTTTTATTGTACAGTGCCCATGCTAAAAAAAATTCCCTAACATAAATCCTGCCCCCCTTTTAGGGGTACAGTTCTTCCCATTTCTTCATTTTTAATCATAATTTTGGCACAAAATGGGGGAGGGGGTGGGGTAATGGGGGAGGGGGTGGGTTAATGGGGAAACTCAGAAAAATAGATGCGATATATATGTAACCAAAAAAAATTAAAGTAAATCCTTTGCAAGGTGCCAGCCCCCTTCCCCCCTTGGGGGTAATGGGGGAAGGGTGGGGGTAAATGGGGGAGAGGGGTGGGGTTAATGGGGAACTCAGAAAAAAAATTGGTGGGGTAAATGGGGGAGAGCGGTGGGGGAGGGGGTATTGGGGAGAGGGGTGGGGTAATGGGAGAGGGGGTGGGGTTAATGGGGAAACTCAGAAAAAAAAATGATAACCAACATCTATTCCGGTCAGGAAGATCATGCTTATGACAACTAATGGAACACTATAACAATATTATTGATGCACTCGAAACAATGAAAACTATGATTTGGCGGGCCGCAGGGCCCCCAGTTACTGTCGGTTCAGTTATTTGGTCAATAAAACTATAGAAATGAACGCAGTCATGAAAATCTTAGGCTTCAAATCCGATCTCATTGTATTAAGATTTGTGAAGCTTTAGATTTTCATGGCTGCGTTCTTTTCTGTAGTTTTATTGAATGAATAATTGGTTTGCCAGTAACTGGAAGGCCCAAGGTGAGAGGAATAGGAATGATATCCAGATAAAGGGCTACTGATGTTCAAAATAAAATACGCTGTAGGCCCACAATTCAGCCGAAGCACCGCAGATCTAGCAAAATCGGCGCGTAGCGCCGACCTTTTGCTAGTTTTTTACTATTAGCTTTGGATAGTTTTTATTAATTTCATTATTACTCTTTTCATTACGTGTTTTACTCTTATTTCTTGGTTTATGCCACCTAAATGTTCGATTAAGCCGATATGTTTGCTACTCATTCATGAAGGTCCTTTTAGACTAAATATTGTTTTTTTTTTGTGATCAACTTTTATCATTTCTTTTGAATGTTTTACTTTATATTTTCTTGTTTTAAATGATCGTTATTCATATTAAATCGTTTTTTATGTACTATTTTGGACGAATTGCGCAAACGCATTGAATAACTTAAGCGTACTTAAAAATTTAGTAACTTGAACCCCGTGCTTATACGCGTCTATTTGCAAGTGATACAAATATTGAAAACTGAAAATATACTTCAAAAAATGGCACACGCATCATTCATCTACAAATGTATGCATAAGCAAATATATCGTAAAATTCACACCCACTCAACACGTGGTGGATACAAAGAAAATCCTCCCTAAATGCGGATTGACCCTCATCCTATAAATGAAATTATGGAAGATTAAATGAAAATACGAAGCATTTTCGAAATAATAATGACTTTAAATCAAGATTTGAATCAGTCTTAATCGCAAGATGTCACTCATTTCATTTTGACGTTTTGTAAGTGTTCATACTCTTATTACATAATTAATCGTATAATTAAGTGTATTGCCTTCATGTCTGTTGTACTTTTGGGGGAATGCGTATTATAGTTTGCCAAAGAAAGATAAAATAATTATCTTTATCGTTATTTTAAAGTTTTTTAACGTGTACCTATTGAATTGGAGACTGGCGCCAATAATTTAGATAAAGAGAATCCTAGATGCAGTTTTAAGTGGTTTATTTTTATTTTTATTGAATAACCTTTATTGATAATAAAATAAATACATTGTCTTTACAATCTACAATGACATAAATTATTGTGAAGCTTGACTATTTATTTTATTTAATTTAGCACTTAAGCTTTAGGCTTTACTGTGCTCTTATTAAAAATAAACAGCTAGTTGTTATTAATTAATAATAAATAAGTATTATTAATAGTTAAAGTATGTATTAATCTTAAATTATCATCACTGATATGACATATGCAAGGTCACCATTGAAGGTATTATACCAATACCATACAAATAAACCTATATTATTTTATATTATTTTATATTTTTATATTATTTTATAAGTATTAATAACTATACAGTTAGTAATACTTATATCAACAAGAGGTCCAACACATTCTGATACCTTTCGTTCACGCTCATGAAACAAATCTCAATGTCACGATTTTTGCTGCGCAGGTATGACGTCACCAAATGAATATGTACTTGAGTGAAGTTGTCAAAGAAATTCTGTGCCCATAGAGGGTTTCGTGTCACTTGTTCTTGGTGTTTAATACTGCTTGAAAATTCGCTCTGATTGTTGTTCAAGGGTTTACTGTATATCATCTCGAAATAAGATTAAAAATATCTACTTAAATTCTATTTTTTATAAATGTAATGTCGATTTAAATATTTAATTATACGTAAGTGCGATCAAGTTATCAGTGATAAACTCGCAACAGTTTGGAGATCATTTTTCAGCGTTTGAAAAGTATTTATATATTTTTAATTTGCTGCTGAGTAATACTGACATCATAATATTAAGGAAAAAAAAATTAAGTCATGATGACTTAAAATTTTTGTTGTAGATTTGTTTGGTATTTAAGCCGAAACAAAAAGGTTTGCTTAACATTAGGATTCGTCAAACACAGTGCAAATATTAGTGATCTAAAAAGTGTTTATAAAAAGGTAATCTTTGAAGTTAACGAGACAAAATCAAGTAGATTTAGTTTAAGGTACATGAGGCATATAATATATATATATATATATATATATATATATTATATATATATATATATATATTAGGTATATTTATGAGACGTCGCTAATACGAGGGACGAACTCGCCAAACCAGTTTTGAGATAGACACGTTTATACTTTGCGATTGTTGTGTATGAGGGGCACATAGCACAAATACATGCACTGAAAATAATTACATTTTGAGTGTACGAGGAAGGTATTTGGCTATACCAAGTGTCTGTGGATGGGAGGAGTGTTGAACTATTCATTTGTAGAGCAATCGCAAATTTGCCAATGTGGCGAGTTCACCGCTTGTACTCGCGACGCCTCCTAATATATATATATATATATATATATATATATCTAATATATAATATATATATAATATATATATATATATATATATATATATTGGCATAGCCACGGGGGGAGTATAGGGGGTTAGAATCTCTCCAAGGACAAAGTAATTGCAAACATTTATTCATAGTCCATTACGATGACTGTCAATTACTTTTAAAATTACGTTTGAATTACTTAATTAGAAACTAGACGAAGCAATATAAATTCAGAGGTGGACATAGTTTGTATGCACGTGATTTTCGATTGGTATTTACAGGGTGAACTTTGAAGATGCTAGTTTGCATACCGCGTATAAGTAGAGAGTACAGCAGACAGTATTTAGTTAACGTTAGAAACATTGTGTTAGCCCTTTTAAGGGCTAAGCATTACTCAATATTCACCGAGATATTCATGTCAGCACAGAAGATATACTATCTCATTTAGCCAAAAAAACACGTCGGCTCAGTTTTCGCTTGAAGTAATTGTGTTCTATAAGATATGCTGTTTGGATGTTTACAAACTGTTCGCTGTTTAAATGTATATATTTATTTTTAGATGTTTACAAATCTAGATTTCTGTGCTGCATCTGAGATGTAACGTATATGTACATATCATCATTGGTTTTGCATGCTTTTAATAAATACGTAGTATATTGCAAAATGAGAGGAATTAAAAACGCGATTAATACACAACAAAGTATTACTTGTCCAACATACACATGTGTAGTCTTTTTTTTTAATCCATATGCTCATTTAAAATGAGTGTATTCATCTCCGTAGTGTAGATATACAATTGAAAATTTGTTGAATAATATTTCAAGTGTAACCTCCCACTCCTTATTAGAAATTTTTGGCTACGTCATTGTGTATATGTGTGTGTGTGTGTGTGTGTGTGTGTATATATATATATATGCTGAAAATAACCAAGAAGGAAATTTAAAATACGAAACAGCGCTCAAGTGCCCTGTTTTAATATATATATATATATATATATATATTATTTTTTTTTTTTTTTTTTTTTTTTTAGTTCAGGAAGAACCGATTCGCCTCTATTTAAAGGGCATATCTCTGCGGAAAAACAAAGAAAAAGTGAGAGGAAAGACAGAGGAAAAAGAAAGGGTGGAGGGACAGTCGAAGTGGAAAAAGACCAAGGATGACAAGGACTGCAGGGTCGAGCCCCATCATCCTTGGGTGCTAGGGCCGGGAGGGCGCACGTGAAACCTCCAGGAACAAGCACGTACAAACGAGCACAAAGAGCACTCAAGAGCACGAGCTTAGAACCCCCTTGCGGGGATATATATATATATATATATATATATATATATATATACTATATATAACTCGTGCATCTGTAATGAAGGAATTTTATTTATTTAATTTTGTTTAATCTACGTTCGTTGTTCTCTTTTCTACTGTTTCTCCTCTCTTTTTAAAGATAAATGCAGGACACACATCATACCCAAAACATATGAAGGGCATCAAGGCACACTGAAGTGAAATACTTTTTTATGCAAGAAGGAGGGGACAAGGGCGAATGCCCGCAGAAGCGCCCCCTCCCCTACAGAGGAAGAAGAGAGTCAAAAGCAAGGTCCAATGTTTTCGAGATACCTGGACACTCTGCGTTTAAAAGATTGGAAGGTATAAACAGGGGGAAAGAAAGATTGAAAATACCGATTAACCTTTGCAATGTTGCAGCGAGAGAGAGAGAGAGAGAGAGCGAGAGAGAGAGAGAGAGAGAGATTGAAAACAGTCAGTAAGAGCCGGGAAAGTGATGAGACGAAAAGCCTTTGTTTCACCCTGTCAAGTAGAGCTGTGTGGGTTGAGCCACCTCACGCATGAGAAGCGTATTCTATACAGGGACGGACGAGACCCCTGTACATAGAGAGCAGCTGAGTGGGGATGAAGAAACCACGGAGGCGGTACAACACATAACCTCTTAGAGGCTGTTTTGGAAAGAGAGTATATGTGATCTTTCCAGGAAAGATCACGAGAAAAGGAAACGCCAAGAATGTTAAGAGAAGAGGAAGGATTGAGTTGTGAAGATAAGGAGATATTCGTGTGGAAGATTGTGACGAGTAGACAGATGAAGGAATTGAGGTTTTGAATTTGAGGCATTGAAAGCCACAAAATTTTCTGTCCCAATCAGAGATAGTAGAAGATTTGGAGTGAGGTGCATCGTTCCAGCAGGATGGAATAGTGGTCCGGTTATACGTAAAGCTGTAGGTCTCCTCCGTCTCCGTCACACGACCTTTGATATTATGGAGGTGGTTGAACAATGATATTTGATATTCTTCAAGAGTCGGGGAATGAACTTGATGTTCGACGACAGAAGGCCAACACCCAGTTGCTCAGTCCAGCTTTAACAGTTAAATTAATTTGGTGATTTGGTTGAAATCAGTCAACTAAATCAGTCATTCATGCTTTGAGAGTTTTACTCTGGTCCACACACACACACACACACACACACACACTTTCAAATTAATTTTGAAAAACATGTAAATAAAGCTTATAATTCTACAAAAAGACTTAGTAATTATTAGCATACATTTTCGAGGACTTATACAAATGTTTATTTTTATTTTGTTAAAAAATTTAGACAATGAGTCACATATAAAAATTTCTTAAATTTCTTTTAAAACTGCAGAATTGAGTCATGTGGATTGAAACTGTTCTCTTGCTCCTAACGCTGTACATTTTATGGCAGAGCTTAAAGAAGCCTTCAGACTATCCGCCAGGTATGGCTATTCTAAGATAATAATCGTTGTAATGATAATAAGATTACATATTTTAACTTATATTCTATGCCTGAAAATGTTATTATCAGTTTGCCTTTTAAAATAGTTAAATTCATTTTATTTTTCCAAGAACAAAGCAACAAAGGCTACAATTTTCTTTTACTGCCTGCTAGATAAATAGATTGACTTACATTGGTTAAAATCTGTTGACGCTCGAGGAGTCGCATTTACGGTAGATGGGGTGGGTCCCCACTCACCTTTGCCCCTAACATTTAGAAATAAAAAATGGTAACCAGTTTAACAGTTTGAGCAAAAAATGTGGTCATATTTACTGAAGAACATTAAGAGCGATGTACAGTATGTGTGGTATATTAATGATTTAAATGTACTTTTATTTGTGAACAGGTTCTGTGCAAAATTCATTTTGAAATTCATTCAAACACTTTTCTTTTATATGTTCATTCAAGTAAAACTGAAAGATGCGAGTTTCAAAAAAGGGGACTCTGAATAATACTTGCGTAAAAGAATGCATATTTTATCAATCTTTCAAACCTCATTATTCTTTATAAATCTTTACTGTGCTTCGTAATAAATCTAATCTTTCCGCGATGGATAGTATCTTACAAGAAAAGATTTTTTATAGCGTATATTGCGTGTTTGCTATGACCACTACAGTAAATGGTAATCGTCAGAGTATAAGTCATAACGATTTATTCAGGGTAAAGTATGAAAGCTTAAATGTTTGATTTCGTATTAATCGTTCAAATTCTTTCGGTCTTATAGAAAAAAGTTTCGCTTTCGCTGTTTCAACTTCGGCTCTCACATCAATTGTTTTTCTGTTTTGCTTTAAAAATTAATTTCTACAACCGACTGACAGTGTTATATGTCATCCAAGATTATGTGGAGGTGTGTATTACGAGGAATTACAGCTATCTTGGGGAACTATGGGAAAAATGACGCTCGAACGCCATTCCACTTCATGATATAATCAGTGAGGGGAAGACACAAACTGGCTCAGTGTTTGGGTTACCTAATGTGGCCCATTGCGATAACTCATTCACCTACATACTAGACACGACAGAATTACGGACCAACAGAGACTCTAAGATCCACTCTCAGTTAGCCCGAGGAAACCGAAATTTTGTGAGAGAAAAAGATCGTAAAGAAAAGTGGCTGGTAAAGGAAACGAACATTCATACCACTTATTAAAGTGTAAAACATACAGACCGGAACAGAAGCTGTATTAAAACATAAGACATTATTTTAATGTCTTTTTTATCGTTTCTTTAAACAATATAAAATACTTTGTTGCAGGTCCCTGGGGCTTACCCCTTATCGGACACATCCCGCTAACAAGGAAAAGTGGTGATGAAACTTTAAAAGAGTTAAACAAGAAATATGGAGATGTGATAAGGCAAGTAACTTTTCTACTTTGTTTTTTTAGATTCGTAGAAATGGTTTTCTGATTATTGTAAGTCTTAGTGTATAATAAGTAATTAGTGTCACTTTCAGGAGAAATTAACTCACTTATAGGATCATTAAGCATACTTTAAAACTTTATATGCAGTATGTTAAACCTTTTCTGGAAATTCATTATCTTGCATCAAAATTTACTGGCCTACCTTAGTGAAGAAACATTTGAACAACTCAGATTAATCACAGAGGACTTGTATATTTTTAAACTTATATTTCCCACTTATATACATAATTCCAATTTTTTACGATAACTATCGTACGGGCACGATAACATCTACGGAAACTATTGTACCGGCACGATATAACATGTATGGTATATACTGAAAATGAATATGTAAGGAGACTATAAAATGGGATACAATAATTGTCCTTAGTTCTTAGTGCGGATGGTGGTTCCCTGTGTTAGAAAATGTACAGAATTTGATAAACTGGGGTGTGTTTCGGGCGCGTCAACTAAGTCGTTACCCCTATGAAAATCTCTACAAATACAAAGCTAAATTTAGATGAAAACTTTTTTCTTTTTTCTTTCCAGTATGAGAATAGGAACTAAGCTCGTGGTATTTGTTTTCGATTACAAGTTGATCAAAGAAGCTTTTATGGGTAAAGATATGGTTGACAGACCAAGCCTGAAAGTCTTGAGTCTACTAAATGGAAAGAAACAGCTAGGTCTGCTCATTTGTTATTTCTTTTTAAAGATTTGTGTAAATTGGTGAATGCCCACTCATTGGTATTAGCATTCTATTGCTCGTCCAAGAGTGAGAAATCGACGAGTGAGAATTTCTAAGGAAGCAATTCTCAAATCGATCCATTTTCCATTTCCACTATAGGATTTCTCTCTTTAAGTTAGATTTTTCATGGAAAATACCCCTCAGACCCGCAGTTACATCACTGTGTCCCATTACTTTTCCAAAATCAGGAAATTCTTTCCCCAAAATTGAAATTCCCACTTTGAGCATTCCCACATGTGGGCGGCAGATGAGAATGGGAATGGCATTGCATTTGTGGAAAGTAATCATGTAAATTTTACGTTACTTAACTCATTTTTTAAACAAAAATTTAATGTAAAAATGAACTTGATTTTATTTATTTATATCTTGTTCTTCATATTGTTTACGACGAATGTTCATATATTTATATTAGCATAATAGTAAGAAAGAAATTACAATAATTTCAATGGTATTTCTTAAAACATAGTTTAATTCTCCTTCGTATGCAGGGATAGTAAGTAGCAATGGAATTCACTGGCACAGCATCAGACGTTTTTCTTTGCGTCATTTACGAGACTTAGGAATGGGAAAGTCGCGACTCGTATCAGCTGTCCAAAATGAAGCTGTGGAGCTAGTAAAGGATTTGAAGAAGCAAGCCGGAAAGCCTGCTCCTATGCCATATTCACTTATAGTCTCCATTTTGAATGTGATTTGGCAAATGGTCGCAAGTAAGAGATCACGTTGATGATTTTCAGATGTATAGATTCATTTAAGAAACTATTCCAACTCAATTATTTTCATCAGAGGCCTTGCGGTCTTAATTCCATTTTCGCCGTAAATTCTAAGTTCAACCCGAGAAGCTTTTCTCTTCAACCAGTGGTGACGCCAAGGGGAGGCGAGTACCTCCCCTTAAGGTGTCTGCCTCCCCTTCCGCCTCCACTTCGGTAGAAGGTTAAGAGATAGTTGTCTGGAGCACTGACTAAGTACTACACTGAATCACTCTGAATAATGAGCATACATTTGCCGACGCCAATGCTTCCAGATTTGAGATTTATAAAATATATCGGAGATCAGTCCACTAACCATGGTTTCTCTTATCTTATTGACTGACTTACCGAGCCTAGTGATAAATCTAAATACAAAATTGTGTATGACACTGGCACAGTTAGGCACCTTATTGACTACAAACAACATATGGCACTAGAAAGAGCACCATTTATAAATCTTAGAGTTCTTAATAAACTCTTAGAAATATTATTATATGCCCCATACAATTTTCTCATACATCCTGTAGCTCCATCACAAATGAGCTGTATACATTGGAGTATAAAAAGGTTTGAACGAGATCAACTTAACATCTAATGTACACCTATGAAATTTTCTAATCAAAGTATTTCCCTGAGCATATAACTGTTTCATTGCCTTGAAATATCAGTCACGTGACAAACTATTAGTTAGTATATGACCAAGCTACTTAGTCTGGGTCACTTCTGACAGCACCATACCATACCAACATGTAACATGTAATTAAGTATGCTTATACAGTTTTACTATCCATACAACAATAAAATAATGCAAAAATTAACTTTTTTTTTATTTTATAGGTAAAAGATACAGTTTGGATGACAAAAAAATAGAGGAATTCCATGATGCAATGACCGGTGTTCAGAAAAACATGGGAAGAGTAGTTATCACGGATTTCTATCCTTGGATCACTTACATTGTTCCCAACTTCCTTTTAAAAAGACTTACAAAAGAATACCTTCTAGATGATATGTCAAATAAAGTGTCAGAATTTTTCAAGGTACTAAACATTTACTGCGTCAGTTCAGAAGCAATTACTAAAGTTGCCCTTGAAAGAAAAGAGAAAATTGGTAATATAAGGCTAACTTTAGAATATTTCAAATTTTAACAGAAAAAAGACGTGGGGTTTCGTTTTGATATTACATTACATTATATTTTATTTGGAAAACATGAAGCCACTGGGGCCTATCGAGGTTATCCAAGTCATGAGCTAATAAGAGAATCATGCAAAATATCAATCTCAAGTCAGCTAACTAATGTACAACTATTTAGTACTATCAAAGTAGCCTACAAACTTAAGCTAAGAATATACAGTATTTACAATCTACAAACTATCTCTCTCATTCATGAAAGAGTCTGAATGTTTCTTAAAATTAACTAATGAGCTACTGTTTACCATGTAAAGAAACGGATACTTCATTTCATAGTTTGAGCGGTAGACTATTTTCATTGATCCAATTTTGTTTATTCATGAAAATTATTTTGAACCTATGTTTAAAATATTTAGGAAGTATTAAGTAAATCTAAGTCATTAACTCCAATGATGAAAGAGCTTTCTTGATACTGAATAAAATCGCCTGTCTTTCGTTGAGAGAATTAACTGTTGCTCGAGAGCAGTGCTTCTCAATCTTTTCCAATATCATTCACCCAAAACATTGTTTTTCAAAAACTCACTCACCCTACTTTGGATACAGTGGAAAAAGTAATCGTTTTAATTTTCAATGTTCATTATTATGGTATTGAAAAATTTATTGAAAAATTATTATTATTTTTTTGAGAGATTATTTTTATTTAGGTGCAATATTGAGGCTAAGTTTACTTTAAATAGACACAGTAATTATAGAAATAATAACGTCCCATTTAGACACTGTCAACATAGCTACAGACTTTTTCAATGTAGGCTGCAGTGGTTTTAAGGTTAAAATTTGGTCGGCAGCCAGATTACTAACTATGGTCAAGCTAAATTCATTAAAATTAATTTAGACTTACCAAAAATGAAGTTGCCAGTTGAACGTTACCCTTTCTCTTTCTAACTAGTCCATAAGTTTCATTTAGTTTCCAGATTTTGAATTTTATTTGTTTAAGTCACTATTTGGCACACTGCTAAGTTATTTATTTATAGGGGCTATTTCCCACACCTAGGTTTTGCAGTTTAAGTTAGGCTAGGGCTGTATTACCCTTAAGTTTTTGTTTTTAAAGGTTTAAGGTTTTGAAGGTTTTTACTCAAGTTAAGTTAGGGCTATATTGCCCTTAAGTTTTAATAGGGGCTATAACAGCCATTTAATTATTTAGTTAGGGCTGTTGTAGCCCGGTTCGAGTTTCTTCTAGGTACCTAGTTTTAATCTCTTACCTTAGTTATGTATTTAATTAAGCTACTTACACCTAGTTCTGGTAGGACACTATTTAGTTAAACAGGGTTTTAGTTTTTAGTTTAATTGCAGTGGTTAATATTGAGGATTAAAGGTTGACGTTAAGTTGCCCGGTTAGTTGGGGAACTACGAGAATTTTTTAGGAAAAAACTAGCCCACTTAATTCAGCAATCAAAATTTTTTGATGTCTAACAAAGAGCTCCATTTTTCTGTCTCAGAAACTTTTTCTTTTTCTTTTTGTTAATTAGGGAAACTCAACTTCACTAGTTGGTTGGTTAGAAACGAGGGTTATTATTTTTATTCTATATTTATTTTGTGGTAAATATTTGTTTTGTTTATATTTTATTTGGAAATATATGTGGTTATTTCTACCCAACTTTTTTTTTTAACATATGGTTTATTTTTATTTTCAGTTTATTTTTAGTTTTTTCGTTACAGACTACAACATGAAAATTATTTACTGTGGAAGAAAGTATTTAATGTTTTAATATCTAATATTCAATAATTACTTCGACAAAATAAAATGTACATTAGGGTGGAGTGAAAAAAAAAGTTTTTCAGAATTCAGTTTTGTAGGGGCACCCAAACGTTAGTCTGTGGTATCAATAAGAAATCTATAAAATATTAGCTACCTGCGTCATCAACTTCACCGGCCCCTAAGGGCCCAAAACATTAAGGAAAAATTCAAAGATTTAAGCGTATCTTCCGTTGTGTTTATGCTAGGAAGATCATTTTTGTTTCATTTGATTTGTGTATTTATGTTCTTTAACTTTACCATTATACACTTTTTTCCCATTCTTCAGAGAAATTTGGAAAATTTGGGATTTCATGAAAAATACTAACAAAAAATAGGAGTTTTTACGTTTTCGTTGACTGGTTGATGTTAAACGTCATTCAGTGATTCAGTTTTCTTTTAGAAGCTCATAAAATAGCTGCATGGCTTTAAATATATTGGTTTATTGGAGCAGCTCTCCGCTAATTTAAGCTAGATACGAGCGATGCATATCTCGGCTTAAATTACCAAGAACTCACCACGTGCAGGTAGCTGCTCTTTGAGTTCCACCCTAACCCACACCACAATAAGTTAGAAAGCTTCTTATTCAGTTTTGTAGTCTCTCTTGGTTTCAAATGACTTCATTATTGCTTGAGATGCAATTTTGGTTTTAACGTAGCCATTTCTCATCTCACTTCCATAAACTGCTCTTGCCGCTACTGTTAAAAGTTTGATACTCCTTTCTACTGCTTGTGTATGAAAAGGGAATTGAAAGAGTTAATTTTTCTTCGCTAGTGTTCTCGGCCAAAGGTTAAGTGTTTTGTCAATGGTAGCTCAAGCCTGATGGGACTATCTGTCCAAAATATAATATCAGTGTAGTCAAGTGCATGGAAATTTAGCTTCGGTACACTGACCTCGCGAATGCTTTTCATTTTTGTAGCTTGAGATCTTGCTACTTCGATTCTTCGTACTGCCAATTTTCGAGTGTTTGGCCGGTTATCAGTAATCATTGCCAGAAGAAGTTTCTCTTAATGCGCAAAGTAGGCGTTACGAATGGTAACTTTAGCAACAATATCTCTAAGCTCCTTTGTTAGGTATCTTGAATAAGCTACTATCTGCCACAGGTGACGAGGTCCATCATAGCACCAAGGTTTTGTCTTGATCATGAACCACCTTGGAGCATAAACTTTGACGATGTATTCTATCAGCACTTTTAAACTATCCATCGGATTTTCACATCCCATGTAGAAACGCAGGATGTGGTTAGCAGTAGTCAACCATCTGGATTGGACCATTGGCCCATGTTGAAGATTTGCTAAATCATTGCTGCAACACCCAGAAGCTTTATAGAGGTACAATTGATCTGTACTTAGATCATCAGAATCAGTAATTGGAAGAGGATTTCCTTCCACGGCTTCAAACTTAACTATTGGTTGATCGACAGATTTTAATGCTTTTCCAATTCGTCCGTTTCGCTGGCACTTGACGAAACAGTTGCAGCAGTATCAAATTCTTTCATTCCTTTCGAAATCCATGCTGTATATTCCTCATACTTTTGTGTAGCCTTTTTCTTTTTTTTCCATCGCTTTGATGACCACTTTATCTACGGATCCAATCATCATTTTTCGAGACGTTCGTTGGTCATTAAGGAAATCCCTTTGCAGAACAGGAACTTTTCGGTCTTTCTCACAACATGTCAGGAAGTCTTCACATTTACAAGAAGCTATATCAAAGAGTTTCAATGAGTGAAGCTTAAATTTGTGAATCAATCTTGATAGGATGCTTGGTCTTTCCGCCCTTTAAATTGTTTCAAGACATTTTCATATTTTTCGTACAAACCTTGGATGCGGTGCGTTATGGTCTTATGATGGCTAGTTGGAATAGAAGCACGATCCCCATATAGTCTCTACGGCAACGACCGTAACAACATCATAAATTTTTGATTAGCTTTTCCTGACTTAATTCTTTCCTGTCTAACATAAAGGAAACACTGAAGTATATCTTCGGACGAAGGCAAGTAAATCAGTGAGAGATCCTTTTGGTGGTCCAAAGATTGGCTTCAGCTGTTGACTATTCCTTGTCTTCCATTTTGCTGATTCATTCGCTGCCATGGAAGCCATGCCTAATTTTGCTTTGTGCGTCGGAATAGAATTAGACTATATTAGTGACTGTAATTTTTTTTAGCGAATCAGATTCAATATAAAAATTTATCAAAGCAATCAAATAATCTGAAAAAGATATATAAATTATAAAGTAATATAGTATAAATAAGAAACCCTAAATAATATAATTATGAAAATTTAAATCTGTGAAAATCTAAACAAATGGAAACTTTAAAATGGTGCCCAAACGTCTACTAAAGTTGAGAAACTCAACGAAAGATATAAAAATTCCTATTTTTTGTTAGTATTTTTCATGAAATACCAAATGTTTCAAATTTCTGTGAGGAATGGGAGAAAAGTGTTGGTACCGCAGTTTTTTCCACTCCACCTTAATGTAGATTCTTCTTTTACAATTATAGCTATACAACTAACGACTTTTCTGTATGTATTTTATTATACAGTATTTGTAACCTTCCAACACTGAAGAATTATTCTCTGCACACGCACACACATATACAGTATACAGACATTTGTGTAGCCTAATAGTATACCATTGTTAACAATTAATGGCATGGAATTTAACCCGTGACACTGTCAATCAACTTCAGTACACACATTCACTCCATTAGACTTAGTTATTCACCCTGCCATTCACTCCACCATTCCAATGAGGTTGGAAGTTGGAAGTGGATGTGGCAACACTCTCTCTGCTGTGCTCCAAGTTTTTTTACAAATTGATGAAGTATTTATTATTGATTGTGTCGATTTTCGTTAATTGGGTTTATTATAGTATAAATAACTCTATTCCTAAGCTTTAAACTTAATTTAACTGGGTATTTGTAACTTAGACCTTAAAGCTTTTAACTGAGTTAAAGAATAGTATTTAAAGTTACTTTAAACTGTGACTGTAAGGTTTGTAAGAAGGAAGTTAGGGAAGGAGTTAAGGCTGTAGCATGTGAGAATTTTGATGATTGGTATCACTCAGTCTGTATCAAAATTCCAGAACAAATGTACAGGGGTATGAAATCACCAAATATTTTGTGGTTTTGCAATAAGTGTTTAACTGAGGTTAGGGACATGCTCAAGGCAAAGTTTAAGAAAATTGCAAGCTCAGAGCCTAGTGGGCCTAACCGGGCATTCAATTAACCTAACAGGTTAATATTGGTTATTTCACCTAAATATCTTCTGATCTTTTCGTATTAGGCACTCACTGTCACATTTCGGGCAAGTTAGGGATGAGATTAAGGTTAAGGTTAATTGAATGGCCAGTTAGGTCAACTGAATGCCCAGTTAGGTCAACTGTACACCCTTGATGATTGGTTAGGTTAAGTTGTGATATTTTCGTTAGTTTAAACGAAAATGACGGGAGCAAAAATACATAATAAACAGTTTGGTAGTCCCGATAATACTAAGTACCCAGGTTTCACATACTAGGAAATTTAGATGAAGCAGTACAGTGAATTTACCATGGTTTGGGACTATTATTAGGAATCAGGACAATAAATTTTGCAATAAGGGAAGGAAAACTTGGAGAAGAATATGTATTCCAGATGGTAATATTTCTAAAGTCAATGATGTAGTGAAGAAGTTGCTTGTAACCTGAGGTAATATTATAATTCATGTAGGTATAAATGACTTAAGAAGCAAGGATAAAGATGGTAGATTTAAGTTGAACAGAAATTCAGTAGTAGTTCAATATATGTACAGAGAATTGATAGAAACTTTAAAAAATAGGCAGAGCAAGTGTTATGTTGTGGGCATTTTACCAAGGATTCGGGTAAGCATGGAGTTTATAAGTAGAATTTTAGCCTTAAATGATAAAGTTAGGATGCTATAGAGTGAAGGGGTCCAGTTCATAGATTTGTGGGATAATTTTTATGAAAGGAGGGAGCTTTACAGTAAGGATGGATTACGAATGATAGGTTTTGTTAGTTACTTAACCCCTTATTCTCCTCTTTTAACCCCCTACTCTTTCCTTTCTCTCGAGCTAACATTAGAGTGGATTTTAGGGTCTTTGTTAGCCTTAGCTTCTGTAGATCTGTAGATCTTAGGGGAAGGGGAACTGCTTTGTATGGGAGGCTTCTGGAGGAAATTTGGGAAAATGAGTTCTTTGAGGTTTTGAAACATAACTTTACATCAACAGAGGGCATAAAGCATCAGGGTATAGGTAAAGTAAATACTGTTAGTCTTAAATACAGATTATGTCAGGAATAGGCATACCAACTTTCTAGCCAAAGGTAGGGAATCAGTTAAAACTGAGGGGTTGAAGTGTTTTTATACAAATGCACGTAGGCTTAGGACTAAGAAAATTAATTATTTAGCTATATGATTAGTGAAAATCTTGATATAGTCTGCATTAGTGAGACTTGGATTAGTGAGGCAGCATTCAATGACACGAGAACAGAGTGTCAGTTAAATAGTTATACAATATATATTTATCAGAGAATGGATAGGCAAGGGGGTGGTTTGGCCTTATACATTAAGAATGATTTAACTTCAGTTCAGAATGCTAGTATTAAATTATACAATAAGGTAGAATCAATTTGGGTTGATATCTGTGTTTTAGGAAAATAATATTATATTCAGATAGGTGCATTTTACAGACCTCCAAACCAAGCATAGGAAGTTGATGACAGTATAGTAATTAATAAATAACAGAAATGGTTATATTCATTTATCTAGACTATAGATTTATGCCGTGTATGATAACTGTTTAAGTAACTGTTAAATCTTCAAAATTAATATAGTATTCGCTTCTAAGGTGGCTGTTGACGACCACATAAAGAATCTTGATAAAAATAATCCCAAAGATTACATCGATGACTACCTTGTCGAAATGGAGAACCAAAAGAACGACCCTTCATCGACAATGTCAAGTAAGTTGATTTTTAAATCAAAGTAATTCAGTGCAACACGTATGGTAATCTCTTAAACTCAAATTTCTTGAAGAAATTAAGAAGTATTTTAATATAGTAGAAATTTTTTTCTCTCTCTCTCTCATATACAGGGTGGCGCAAAAGTCGCGCATCATAGGAATTTTCAGTGTTGACTATACACTAATATATTATTTTTTCTTTTAGATAGGGGATGGCTGCGAAATTAACAATTGTCAACACTGAAAATTCTTATGATGCGCGACGTTTGCGCCACCCTGTATATATATATATATATAATATATATATATACTTACTTTTTACTTTTGTTGAGTTTGAACGACGGTTCAGGATCGACCTGCGGTCGACCCCTCTGCAGCATCCCGCCTCATTTGCGGGACTTGGTGAAGGAGGGAATTGCTCTCTGATCGCCTCCTGCCCTCGTAGCCAGCCACGCATGGCTGGTCAGGGACTTTGCACAAGAATCTGTCCAGCTGGTTCTTGAAGTTATTCAGGTTGGTGTGCTGGAGATTCCTCACTTCTTTTGGAAGGACATTGAAAAGCTTTGGGCCCCGTATTCTGAGGGTATTTTCCATCCTCGTTTTCATGGCTCCTTGTCCCACCGCAGCTGGGACCGTACAAAATCTGCCTCTTCTCTCATTCCAGTTTGTTTCTATTTCATTTCTGAGGTTAGGGACAGAGCCCTCAAGTATGTTCCATATGTATATTATTGTGTACCGCTCTCGCCTTCTTTCAAGAGAGTAGAGTTCCAGGGATTGTAGTCGAGACCAGTAGTCTTCACCTTCCGTTTCCTCTATCTTAGACGTAAAAGTCCTTTGTATAGCTTCAATGCTCGCAATGTCTCTTTTTCTGTGTGGGCTTGTGAGTACTGAGCAATACTCAATTATTGGTAGGACTAGACTCTTCCATAATTTGAGCATGATGTTTGCTTTTCTGCTGCGGAAGCTCCTCCAGATGATTCCCATTATTTTTCTAGCCGTTGTGATTTTGATTTTATAGTGCTCTCTGAATTCTGCATCCGACGACATTATTACTCCAAGATCCCTGACTTGTGGATTTGGTGTTATCTGTTTGGCTTGCGGAGTTTTGTACCCTTTTTTCTGTAGCCCTTTGTTATTACCATATCTTAGAAGTTGGAATTTTTCTTCGTTGAACTTCATATTGTTGTCTTCTGCCCACTGGAATAATGTTTCAATGTCGTTTTGTAGTTTTCTTATGTCATCTTCGTTCAATATTTCCTTACATATCTTCGTGTCATCTGCGAAGCATGATACAATACTGTCCTTAATATCTGCATCAATATCTGCAATCATTATTATGAACAGCAACGGAGCTAATACTGTCCCTTGTGGGACAGAGCTCACGACTTCCGAGACTTCCGATTTAACTCCGTTTACCACCACTCTTTGCGTTCTTTGCGTCAAGAAATTAAATATCCACCTTCCTAGCTTTCCAGTAATTCCTGTATCCTTAAGTTTGTGTGCTATGATTCCATGGTCACATTTATCGAAGGCTTTAGCAAAATCAGTATATATTACATCAATGTTTTGTCCTCGACACAATGTTCCTAATATTTTCTCCTGGTGGTCTAGTAGCTGTGACAGGCATGATCTACCCGCCCTGAAGCCATGTTGATTTGGGTTGTACAAGTCTTTTTCTTGTAGGTAGTAGGTAATTTTGGCTCTAATTATGCGTTCAAAACACTTTATAAGGTGTGAGGTGAGAGCCACTGGCCGATAATTTTTGGGCATTGCTCTGTTACCACCTTTAAATAGGGGGGCAATATTCGCGTTCTTTAAGGGGAGTGGAATTTGTCCTGTGTCGAGTGATTTCCTCCATAGTAAGTATAGCGGTTTTGCAATACTCTCTTTGCATTTCTTCAGAAATGTGGTACTCCATGTGTCTGGCCCTGGCGCTGAATTGTCTCGCATCTGTGATAAGGCCGTAATTACATCTCCTTCCGTGAACTCGAAGTCCATTAATAGGTTTGTGCCGGGATTTGTTCTTGGTTGATCTGTTTCACTGTCGAAAAACTCGTCTGGGTTTTCCACTTCCATCTCGGACTTAGGGGTGCTAAACACAGATTTAAATTGTTCCCTAAGCAGTTCACTTATTTCTTTCGGGTCATTTGTGTATTCGGCCTCCCCGTCTATCAACGGTCCAATACTCTCTTTACACTGCATTTTCCTTTTCGCAAAAGTGTAGAAGTATTTTGGGTTATTTTTTATGTTTTCTGCTACCTTGTTTTCCTCCTCGTTTGTCTTATGTATGAATGTTTGCTTTAGGTCCATTTCTATTTCGCCAAGTTTCCTCTCTAGTTTGAGTCTCTTTGCATCAGTTCTGCATCTGTGGAGATGTTTTACGGTTTGTCTTCGTTGCCTGAATAGAGTCCTGATTTTCCTCTCGAGCTTGCTACGTTTTCTTTCCTGTCTCTCCGGAATATGTTTCAGTATTATAGGTTTGGTTTCCGTCTCTATTATACATAGTATTTCTTGTGGAGTCTTCTCGTGTAGTAGCAATTCCCAATTTACCTCCTTTAAATCTTTATTTACGTTTTCCCAATTTACTTTCTTTGAATTTATGTTTAAGCCTTCAAATATTCCATCTGCCTCTCTGGGATGCGTTTTCGGACCTCTGGGTGCTAACTTCAATTGTATATCGATGAGGTTATGGTCGGAGAACTTTGTGTGCGTTACTTTTTTATTTATTATTATCTCGTTGTTATTTGTCCACATTAAATCCAAAACGTTCTCCTTTCTCGTGGCTTCACAGATTTCCTGGGTAAGGGCGTAATGTTCCATAATATCTAAAAGCATTGTTGCTTGGGTTCTGTCATCTTTAGTAATGTTGCCATGAAACTTCTCAACATATATAACTTCGTCATTTTTCTTCCATGATATGAATGGGAAATTAAAATCTCCGAAAATTAGAATATTTGTTGTTGGAGTTTCAAGTAATTTTAATATGTTTTCTATTTCATTTGTAGCAAATTGGAATTCACTTTTTGTGGTGTTTGGTGGTCTGTAGATGTTCATAATCGTTAGGTTCAGTTCTTTTACTTCTAATATAATAACTTCAACTGTGCTGTTTGATTTCTTTACCCTCACTTCACATGTGTAAGTGTTTTTCACGTAGATACAACACCCTCCTCCTCGTCTAGCCACTCTATCTGCTCTGTATATGTTGTAGTCCAGCAATGCTATTTCAGTATTCTCGATGCAGTTTTCACAGCCTTTTTCGCACTTATGTAAGTGTGTTTCCGTTAGGCCTATGATATCTATGCTGGTTTCCGTAGCTAAATTTTGCAAGTATTGTAATTTGCAGTCTGCATGGTCCTATAGAGGCCTTGTATATTTGTGTATAATAATATATATATGTGTGTGTGTGTTTGTGTGTGTAAAAAAGAACAAAGAATAATTCCTATATTAATGTCTTTATATTCATATAATACTTATATTTTTATATATTTATATTTTTATATTCATTTTTACATATAAGAGTCCAAATTCGCATAACACCACTGACACGAGTTTGGATAAATTTTTTATTTTCTTTCTACTTTATTTTTGCTCAATAGTTGATGAATTATTTCTTTTTAATTTACTTAATCATTTTTTTTTTAGATTTAGCTTAATGATGTAATCTTGTTAAATTCTGCAATGTTCATTTTCTTTATACATTCTCTCTTCGTTGTGAAAGATGAAGTCATGTCTTGCTTAACACTTAATTTTAAATTTTAGGCATTTAATTTTTGCTCATATGCATGTTTAATTGTAATTTATAATAAAATGCATATTTTGATTTCTACTTTTAGTTAACTCGGCAGATCATGATAACATCAGATCTGTCAATATGCGGTTTAAAATAAAAATATGGCTTCATCTTCAAATATCTTGCTTATCTGTTTAGACATTGATACAGCTAAAATATTTACCCTATCTTCAAATATTTTGCAAAATAATTCAGCCTATTGATAATAAAAAACCAAACAGGTCAACATTAAATAATAATGATGTCACCAAAAATTCAGTATAAATAGTCATACAATTTTTCAAATTAATTATCATTCTGATTGTCTGATCTGACTTAGAGGCTGGGCATTACCTGTAACATTTTAGAAGTAAACTACAGTAAGAGAATATCTTTGTCTTCCCCTTCGAGCCTTGTTTTCTTCAGAGAACTTAGTCTTAAAATAGAGAAAAATAATTTCCCGATACGCTACAAGAAGAATCGGGGAACCCTTAGAGAATTTCATAAGCCTCACAGCATCCTCCGATCCACTACAAGAAGAAATCGGAGAGTAGTATAAGAGAAACTACTCTCATTGTTGGTTTGCTCATTGTATCAGTTGCTCGGACGGACGAAGGCCATAGACGGAGGGGTTAATATATATATATATATATATATATATATATATATATATATATATATATATATATATATATATATAACATGTATATAACACGCAATGGCTAGTATGCAAGTGAGTTACACTCGTGAGGAAAAGGTGGAGGCCTTTTCTTCACAAGTGCAACTCACTTCCATGTTGGCCATTGCGTGTTATTTTACCTGCAACAAAAAAAAGGTCTCAAAACAAGACATCAATTTGAATATTTGTTCACTTCATTTTGTCCACTTCAAGTTCCGATTGAATCCTAATACGATTAACAAAAAGTATTAATAGTGGTTGTTTTAGTAAAAGATTGTACGAGAAATGAATTTCTGTAAAGTGGATAGTGTTTCATTTAAAAATGTTTTACTGCAACTAAATGACCAGTAAAGTTAAACCTGTCCCTGGATTGAGACATTATGATAACTCATACTTCAATTATAGACGCTCCATTACTCATATAATTAAGAACCATCTTATGATCTTGTTCTCGTCAATTCGCAAACATCACATCAGGGATTTCAGCGGTTTCTTTTATTATTGCAGCCATTTTGTTTCTCACCTTTTTCATTTCGGTTTTACTGCAGATGTAGGCCACATGAGGCATTATGTGACGAAATACAGTGAAACAAAACACAAATGAAGAATCTGTTAGCAGTCTCTGCAAATTTCCTGCTTGATATCGTGTTGCAGGTTGTTGCGTTTCTTTTCAAATTTTGTCTAGGCGACGGCCCACTAGAGCTCATTCGAATAACTCATGGCCAACCTCCCATGTTACTGAACTAGTATCATGTTTACATAAGGCTTAATAAGCAAATTTTTGCTATTAACATAATGCTAAAAGATAAGCAAGTGGGCCATGCCCCAACATTTGGGAACCAGTGGTCTAGGCAGTCAAGAAGCGCTTTTCAGTACTCAAAATCTTTCACTGTTCAAATGTTAAAATTCCATCTTGTTTTAATAGTTCTCGGCAATCTTTCTCTAATTAATTCATCTAACACTGAGCATCTCTGAGGAGAATTAAAAAAATGTTGGAATTGTCGGTAAATTTCTGAAAGGACTCGCATGCTTGAGAAATTCGAGACAATGACTGAGTCATTATTAAATTCATCTGGTAGACGTAGCAATGAACGGAATGTGTGTTTGGGAACTGTTCTTTATAACAACATTTACACCAGCTGTATGTCCGCTCGTAACTGCGGCCACATCATAACTCTGAGCAATTAATTTTCAGGACAATAGAGAATGATGGAGTTTAATTGTTTAAAAAAAATGGACGTTGCGTCATGATTAGCTAGATTAAAAAGTGCCAAATTCTCTCCTTCACATTCCCTTAAGCTCGTAGCGTTAAACAATAGCTAATTGAAACGTAATAGTTATATCAGTTGTTTCATCTGCAATTTATCCTTACAAAATTGGTTACAACAATCTCTCTTAACATTTGATTCCGGTTACTGGTAATGAACATGAAAGCAGCTCGTTCTGTATTATCATTGAGGTCCCTTTAAACACAATAGCTTTATGCAAATGATCTTTTAAAGTCGCGTTCAAATCAGCAGAATATTCCATTAATCCTCTAAAAACACCCAAATTGTTGGAAAAATAATTTTCTTCTTAGTGGAAGTTCAAAGTTAGCAAAAATTTTGTTTGTACCTTCAATAATTTTTTCTAAGATATATTTGATTTACGTAACTTGTCTTTGATGTTGCTCATTTGATTTCTTATAAATCGAATCGAGGTTTATTTTTATATTCACTGTACCTAAAACAGCTAAATTGGCCAAATTGTTGACAAGTTTTCTGGACGTTTCGATCACAAACCAGTTCGATCACATCTCATTTCGATCAATGCCAGTTCGATCACAAACCAATATGATGTTATTAGTTTGTCATTAGTTATTAGTTTGTATGTGAGGGACCGCGGTGCTAGCTAGGTTAATAGATAGGGCTGTACTGGGATTTTGTTAAAATGCAAGGTAAATTTTACTCAAAGGCCGCACAGCAACCACGTATCCTACATTAATAACACATATATCAATCGATAGAGCAGAAAAAACTATATATACACACAGCTATATAAGCTTTTCAAAATATAAAAAAAATGTAAAAATTACAATAATTTCAAGAAATGTGTTATTAAATGTAGGATACGTGATTGCTCTGTGGCCCCCAGTTAATTGAATGCCAGGTTAGGTCAACTGTACGCCCTTGACGTTTTGTTAGGTGAAGTCGTGATATTTTCGTTAAAAGTAACGGAAACATCACGACTTAACCTAACCAATCGTCAAGGGCGTACAGTTGACCTAACCGGGCATTCACATTATTTGATCGATGCAAACGGAGCACATATTTTTCTGACTGATGCATGTGCATCAGTTGCATCGGTCTGGATCCGCCCCTGTGAAGGTCCCACGTTCGATTCTTACTGCCGCCGTGATTGGAGTCAGGCAGCCACTTTCTGAGTTCATTCTTTGAGTTTATGCGTACTTCCATCCGGGTAGTGAAATAAGAGTTTCGAATGTTACCAGTTTTATCTTCCTTCTGAGATGATTCTCCTCATATATATATACAGTATGTTACTTTTCACAATTACAGTCGAAGATTTGAACTTCTGCATTGCGGACTTATTTGGAGCTGGATCTGAGACCTCAACCATAACCCTTCAATTTATTGTCTTCTACCTGGCCAATTATCCTCAGATACAAACACGACTTCAGAAGGAGATTGACGAAGCTCTTCCTAACGGAATTCTAGCTACCCTCGAAGACAAACCAAAGTAAGAAGGTCACACAAGCAGTTCGCAGTTATAATTGCACTTTACAAATGATTCATCAGTAATAAAAAGAACATATGCTAAACTGGAAATGATGTATAAGAATAAGTCTGTTTTAGGTTACATACAGTTCTTTTCTAAATATAGAACATTTCCAAAGAATTACAGTAACATTTTTTCTCAGTTTACAAAAATTCCCTCATTACAAAAGTTTCCTCTTCCTGAAAGAGGAGATTGGAAACACTAATCGACCAGGAAGTACTTCTTGGGGAGCGGGGACGTTGGGTGGAGGACAGGGAGTGCTGGCACTCCCGTTCCTCCTGTCACTATCTTCCTTAGCTGATCTTTTTCCGTGTCTCATCTACCCTGTAAACAGTCCAGTATGCACAACACACACACACACACACACTTCTCCCTTTGTTCTTCACTACACATACATGCATTTTACACATTACACAATCTTTTCAAAATAAAAAATATTAAAAATATTTGTATTTTGGCTTTCTTACTGTGGGGGATGTTTCTTGAGGGTGTTTGCCTTTAGCCCCTCCTCCTTGCATATAAAAAAATTTATATGTTACGAAAACGAGTATGAATGATGTTAAAAATAAATTGGTTCTTCGTAGGTCAGATTCTTTCAATATTTTAGAGTAAAATTAGTTAGAAGTAATTTTGTCATAAATGATGATTGAATGAAAGGAAAACTCATGAATATGTTGGAAATTCTATATTATTTGTTGAAAACGTGATTATTCCAGACTTCATTACACGGAAGCATTTATCTACGAAATCCTGCGTCATTCTTCCTTGGCTTCTTTATCTGGTATGCACATGGCCTCGGTCGACACAAAACTTGGTGGCTACGTAATTCCAAAGGTTGGTGTAATGTGCCAGTACGAATTAAGCTATGGTTGACACATTAATATATACTCGTGAATGACATATATGAATGCATCTAATGAGAAAAATATGAAATGAAATAATAACAAATTCTTAATTAATAATTTCAGGGTGCATTTGTCGCTGGGGCGTCTTTTTCATGTCATTATAATCCTGATTATTTCGAGTCACCAAATGAATTTCGGCCAGAGAGGTACTTGGATTCGGATGGAAAATTCGTAAGCCCTAAGGAAGGGTTTATGCCGTTCGGCTTAGGTAAATTATGCAATATATATATATATATATATATATATATATATATATATATATATATATATATATATATATATATATATATAAGAAAATTAACAGCAAAGTTTTTGAAAAAAATAAAAATTCGTTTTCTTTCAATATTGAGGAAAACAAAAACTAACATTTTAATCTAAGTTTAACTGTATGCCTTAATATAATTATACCAAAGACTATATAAGCCTATTATATCTAGTCAGTCCACGCTCACATTACAAAGTGTAAATAATTTCATGCAAACCATTTTTAAACACTAAAAATACGGCACTACATGTTTGAAAGTCACTTTTATTCTTTTATATAGCTATGGTTTCTACCTTTTTGCAAGTACAAAAGATGAAAAATATTCTCAGAAAAGAATTCTCAGAAGTCAAAATGAAACTCTTTTTCAGGGCGTCGTCAGTGCCTGGGTGAAGCTTTGGCTCGAATGGAGATTTTCATTTTTCTAACGACGATGTTGCAAAGCCTAAACTTCAACACGCCTCCAGGCAAGACAATCGATCTGAATCCATTGGAGAATAATCCTTTATGCATATGCCAAATGCGGAACAGGAAATCTTAGTAACAATTCGTTCATAAATATATGAATTCCGCAGAACATGGCATCTAATGAACGTGCACCTGTGTGTATAATAAAGTCATAGATGGACGGACTATATGTATGTATGTATGTATGTATGATGATGAACAATATATAGAGTAATGGATGGACGGACTATGTAGGTATGTGTGTATGAATAATAGATTTTTGGGTTAATATTCCGCTGAACTCAAACCAACACCTCAACATGACAACATAATATTTTGAATCGTTACGAAAGATAACGTAAAAAACTATGTTTCATATAGTGTGCAAATGATTATAAAGCAATAAATAATATAAAACTTAGGTCAACGTACATTACGAACAAAAAGAGTCCTTTTGTTCATATATACGTATTTCCTAGATGTGGTTATGTCCGGTTAGGTTAGGGTTAGAGAGTTGGTTACGTGTGTTTAGGTTACGTTGTGCCCTCACCAGTCAATAATTTTCTGATTAATTTTGATGTAGTTTGAGGACTTTGACCTTCATTTCGTTTCTAAATTTGCGATTCTTCAAATACGAAAACTGAAACTATCTCGGAAACCGCTCCTTTGTACAAGAAACGGATGTCACATTTTTGAAAGCAGAGCAAAATTTATCAAAAAATATCTTCTGGTCATTAATTGCTGGTTTGAGTTCAGCGGAATATTTACCAATTTTTGTAATATATGATATCTAAGATTGCACTATACAAAATCATACCGTTTTGTGCAAAAGGGGTAAAAAAATGACAATAGAATACTTACAAATATCAAATTCAACATAAATAACGCATTTTGTGCGGTGTCAGTTACTATATATATATAAATTTTCTTTTGAATTGTTAATTAGACTGTGAGCGAGCTTCAATTCTACGTTATCAGATTTTATGGCTTATTCAGAATTGTGACACCTTAATCAGGTTTGGTATACCTCAACTGTTTAATTGTGCTACCAGAAGGGTAGCATTTAAAGTTGCTCTGTATGCATTCCTTTTCAGTTAGCATTCCATAATGCTGTCTTTTCACCGTTTGTGTACTCCTTTTTCCTTATCACTGCGAGTGTCTGTCATGATGACAGATTTTAAATGAGTGGTACTGTAGGTTCGTCGTACTGAATTAATTTGAACGATACGTTACTTCATAATATACTTAAGGTGGCGCCTCGGGAAAGAAGAGCAGCTGCCTTTTATTAATTAACTTTTTCATATTTCTTTCCCATTTGTTTATAACTCTCCGAAACCCTATATCTAAGATTATATATACACAGCGTATAGCAATATACCGATGTGTAACATATTTTCCCATCATTTTTGTGCTTCATCCAGCCAAATGAATATACATACTCGCCACCTTGCGGATGGAGCGAGAACTTAGTTTTGCACTCGCATGATTTAGAAGTATATTTGAATATTATCCCATTAATCTTTAAAGATACGTATAAGTCTATATGCTTAATTTATTAATTGATCGTATATTTCATAACATATTAAACTGTATAACAATAAATATTAATACTCATGACGTTTTTTCGTGGGCAATTTAGTTCTCCTTCCTTAGTTTCCTATCAACACAGCTTTTATTTGGCTCATGAATGAAAAGAAACTTAAATAAATTCCTGTACAAAAAATTTTGAGCGAGTGAGTGTCCTGCTTACTTTAGTTCCACGAGGAGCTAACATTTTGAATGTAACTTCACAAATTATTGACTCAACATCTTTGAATGCGAAGCTTCAAATGTTGATAGTTGCGTTATTTTGTAAATTTGGTTCCTTAATTTCATAAAATTGCGGAGGGACTCTCTGTATGTGTGTGTGTGTATCTGTATATAGGCTTTGATCTTATGCTGTCATATTTTGCTTTTTGGTTTTAGCTTTTTCTGCGTCTTACCACAACATTCAGAACATTAAAACCTTTACGTCTTTTCATATAAAGGAAAGAAAGCTTCACTTTTTCAATGAAAATTTAAAGGATAATTTTAGATTCCAAATAAATTCTTGGGTAACAATGTAAAAATTGCATTACTAGTAAAATGTAGCCAAATTATATATATCATTATATTGTTCATACAAAGATTAAAAGCAAAATATTTTTTCTTAATTTTTTATAAGACATTAAATGTCCATATATTTCTGTCCTTTATTTATATATTTTCATGAACTAAGCGACTGAAAATATATGGACACATGCAAAGTAAAATTGAAAAAGTTTTCATTTGTTAGAATTTAATTAATAACATTATGACGAGAAAATATTATTTTTACTATCAACAATGAAATTAATTGTTAATTTTGATTATTTATCCAATTCTCCGAAGAGTGACAGCTGAAATAATGTTTTGTGTCACTCGTGAAAACTTCGAAAAGTAACTTTGTATTACAATTTTTCCTATCTTCCATCTGTGTTTTAATTAGCATGGAATAATAAGCAAAAACAAGTAATGATAAACGCTATGCTTCTGATTCAGAAATCAGTTGGAGTTCAGCTGAGATACGTTATGACGGTCGAGAAGAGATAGAATGCCAACCTTCTCCGAAGAATTCGGGGAAATTTGTTGATATATCTGAGTAAAATTAACAATAAAAAGAAAAAGGTGAAGATGATGTTGGTTCTAGCGCCCCTTCGGTTAAGGTTTTCGTCTCAAAATTAAAGAATAATGCCTCTATTAGTGTCCCCGCGCAAAAGGATGTTGCAGTCATCTCTTCGTTAGAAAATGCAGAAGGCGCAAAACAAAAAGACAAACACAGACTCTAAAATATTTTTCATCGTTAAGGTAAATCAACTTTGTCTTTCGAACATATTACATCAAATGTAGAATTAGTGGAAAAACAAGACAAGAACCAGAGTTAGGCCTCAATTCGAAAATAGAAACTAGGCTTTCGAGACAAAATAAGGAAAATGAAACGAGACAAAAAGCTTGTCAAAGACCATGTTAAAATAATAGAAGACCTTTCAATGCCTGAAAAGGACGAACTAGAGTAAGACGATTTATATCATACCGAATTTGGAGAACATTCTGGAAGCTGTTATCTTGTAATCTTTTTTATCATGATAACAGGCGTTATTCTTTCCGTTACAGTTGGCGTTGCAGCGTTGGTAAGTAAATTTACGGACACTAGCGTTGGAGGTTCTCCGTTTGTTGAAAATCGTTTTGAGGATACTCAGAGTAATGTAGGCTTAGAAAAAAGATTTCAGCAACTAGTTAATCACCAGATTTCCAAACTGCCAAAGTTTTAACGCAGAAGGAAAAATACAGTCGCTCTTTCATTTGCGTAAAACAACAAAACAGTGGAAATTAGCAAGAATATAAATAAGTTTAAAAGAAGGCAAAAAGTACACTTAAAAGGTCAATTTAAAAGACAATCGCCTGAACGAAAACCGAAACTGAAAAATTCTTTAACCAAATTATTTAAAACGATAAATTCTTCAAATAAGTCGTTAAAACAAACGAAAAAGAAACTATGACGGACAATTTTGGAAATACGAAAAATCAGTTCTTTCTCTTGCTGAAGAAATAATCACAAGTAGTATAATGTACCCAATAATCGTCCTGCTGTTTTTATCTGAAAATATTAACCGAAAGCTAATCGAGAAGAGTCAGTTTTGGAAGCCATTGCCTTTAGCTAATTCTAAACATCGCCAGATGCAGATGCGCTTCATTTCCGTCAATTCACGATACGACTGCGCGTACTTTAGTGCTTCATGAGACCGATTTTATATTTATTAAAGTTTATCTAAAGAACATTAAAATCACCTTCAAATAACTTTAATTCGTAAACATAATCTACTGTAAGATTCATTAGCATATGCAAAACCGACAATAATCAATCGCAACGAGAATTTGTCTGATGGCTATTAGTCTATCTGTTCATGAGAAAAAATTTGATTTAATGCCAATTATATTTATAAGATATGAATATTATTTCCATAAGAAAGAAAAGAATCTTTTTTAACACCAACCTTAATCATCTTCAATTATTTGATGACTAATTCAACCAGATTAATTCCTACGAATTACACTGTAACCATGGTTTTTTCTTTCTTTCTGGTAATAAATTTATAAATGATTGAAGTTACTATTGAGAGAGAGAGAGAGAGAGAGAGAGAGAGAGAGAGAGAGAGAGAGAGAGAATGTTTATTTTTGCAAACAGTTCATGCAGGTATCATTTGTCATTACAATTAAGGTCGTATTCTTATTTATCAATATTATGTATTTCAGGAATAAAATATCACGTGGAAATGGAGCTAATGGGTTATTACCAAGTGCCAGTAACAGTAGTTATACATCTACTTCTATTCTTGCTGTCAGTAATTTATATAATTTCCAGGTGCTCGATGTGGCTCTGAAACTGATATCGTTCTTGGAGTAGCCTCGAAGTAGGAGCACAGCAATGAAAGAAAGTTTAGATAAAGGATGATAATAATAATAATAATTAGCTAGAGAGGCCACAAACTGCCACACCGCATAGGCCAACTAATGCGGCCTATTGTGCTAACTCCTGGATTATTATACCGGCACCATCGGAAGTCGAACTCCAGACTTCAGTGTCTTCATTTCGCTTATAGAGAAACGGTGTTACCAACTTTTGCTACGGGTGCTGGATAGATAAGGAATGGATGGATATATTGACGAGTTGATTCATGAAAATAGAGTAACGAGTAAAGTTTCACGTTGAAAAGTTACTCTTAACGCGATGAACCATCCCACAGAGTAGTGTTATAGATGTATAAAAGTATGTAGATAGTTAACTTAGCAAAGAACAGCCAATGTAACATCAAGAAAGAGAACACTTTATAAATCATATATATATATATGTTATAATGTTTCAGACCAACAAAGACCCTAGGATCCACTCATGGCTGGTCTACCTAACTGTTCGTAATTGTGTATTGCGCATGTCCTCCGTGGTGGCGGAGAGGACCTACAATTTTACGTGGGTTCCGAACCACAAAGCTTTAATTTACTACCTTAAACTATACCCAATCTATCAACATATGTGTCTAATCGATTTTTAAACATGTTTATAGACGTGCTACTAATTACTTCTACCGCCAAACTATTCCAGCTATTTACTATTTATGCGTAAAAAGTTTTGGCAACTGCTGTCTCGAACCTTCTACTTGTCAAATTACACCCGTTATTTCTAGTCCTATTATATTGAGATATTTCGAAAAAGCTATCTCTATCTACGTTATCGAACCCATTCATAATTTTAAAAACCTGGATTAGATCACCCTTAGCCTCCTAGTCTCGAGTGTAGTCATTTTAACTCCTTAGCCTATCCTCGTACGACTTCGACCAAGCGACGGAATCGTCTTAGTTGCTCGTCTTTGAACTCTTCGATTTTGTCTCTATCTTTTCGCATATGCAGATTCCAAAATTGGATCGCGTACTCCAAATGGGGTCTAACTAATGATTTATAAAGAGGAACAATAATATCGCGCGATTTGTACTCAAAATTCCGAGCTATAAAACCTAGCACTTTGTTCGCTTTATTGACCGCTGCTGTACTTTGTTTCGCCACTTTTAAATCACCAGTGATTAACTCCTAAATCTTTTTCCTGCTCTACGCTTGCTAACTCCTTCCCTGACATACTATACGCAAAATTACCGTTACGCGAACCTATCTGTAAAATTTTGCACTTATGACGTTAAATCTCATTTGCCATGTGACTGACCAATCAACGATTTTATTCAGATCTTCCTAGATTTTACCTCTATCTTTGTCATTAATCGCCCTACCACCAACTTCGTGTCATCCGCAAACTTTGAAACCGTACTGAGTAGGCCGACATCTAAATCGTTAATATATATAAGAAAAGGAAGGGGCCAATACAGAACCCTGAGGAACGCCGCTCGCTACATTAGCCCAACACGACTCCGCTCCATCAACGACCACCCTCTGTTTCCTACCTCGAAACCACTCTGCTATCCAATTTATTACTACACCCCTGATTCCACGAGCCTTAGTTTTTTTCAATGAGTCTTTTGTGCGGTACGGTGTCAAACGTTTTTGAAAATCTAAATGCACTACATCAACCGCCCGATGACTATCGTAAACTTCAACAACGCTTTGAAAAAATTCTAAAAGATTAGTTCAGCAAGATTTGTTTCACCTAAAACCGTGCTGCGTATTTCTAACCAAGTTATGCAATTCCAAGTGTTCGACTATACGATCCCTAATTATTGATTCCAGTAGCTTACCTACAACAGACGTTAAACTGATTGGCCTATAATTTCTGCCACACCTTTATCACCTTTCTTAAAAATAGGTGTTACATTTGCTAACTTGAAATTATCTGGTACGCACCCCTCAGAAATAGACACAATAAAAATCTTTGTTAGCGGCACAACAATGCTTTCTTTTAATTCTTTTAGTTGTATGGGATATATGGAATCCGGCCCCGGTGATTTACACTTTTTCATTTTATCATTATAGCACATTACCTCCCTTTCACTAACCCCAATATTATCCAAAGTATTACCATTATCAGAAGGTATTATGTCTATGACCGTAGGGATATTCGTTACAGCTATAGTAAAAACTAACGTAAAAAATTCGTTTAGCAGGGTAGCCATTTGCTTGTTTACAGGAACTACCTCTCCATTAAAATTTTCCAACGGCCTCAAGACACGTTTTACTGGATTCCTATTGTTGACACATTGAAAGAATCACTTGGGGTTTTCTTTGCCGTCACGAGCTATAGAGATCTCAAAATCGCACTTAGATTTTTTATTACACTTTTCGCTTCACGCCTTAGAGATATGTAGTTGTTTCGTAACCACAAATTGTCTTTATCGCACTTATGCAGCCTATAAGCCACAACGGCTTGTTGTTTACTTTCGTACGCTTAATCTTGTACGGTACACATTCCTCATTTATAGCCCTAAATACTGTTTCAAACGATTCCCACATTAGTTTTGCGTTGGAGATCCCCATTACGTTTTCCCAATTGACATGTAACAAATCATTTCGAAATTTACAAAAGTCTGCATGCTGGAAGTTAGGAATTTTAGTCGAGTTAGCTGGTTTGGAGTGACTTACTGAGAGGACAAACTCTACCATATTGTGATCGCTATTGCTTAACAGTCCTATTACTTGAAGATCAGTGATTAGCCTACCATCCGGAGTTATTACTAAATCAAAAATACTGTCCAACCTCGTGGTTCCCCAACCTTTTGAATAAGATAGCTATCCTCGAGAAAATTAACTAAACGATTACCTTCCGCGTCTCCCTGCATTATATCGTAATCCACGTTGGCGCAATTAAAGTCACCCATAACTAAGGCCTGCTCACTACCTATTATTCTCTTAAGTTCACTATATAACGCTTCGTCCGTATCAGCTGTTTGATTAGGGGGCCTATATATAACCGCAACAAGAAGTTTGAAATCGTTCAATTTAAGTTCTGCTATAGTCGAATCTTTCGGTTCTGGAATTGTGTGCTTTACTTCTATAACGTTCGCAATATCATCTTTAATATACAACATAACACCACCTCCTTACCTACCTATTCTGTTTTAACAAAAAGTCTATAACCTCTAATTTGATACTCCCCTACAAAGTCACGTGTTTCAGTGCCAAGCCACGATTCATTAATCGCAATTAAATCATAGTCTTTACAAGCAATTAAAGAAAAAAAATTCGTTTATTTTATTTCGTAGGCTACGAGCATTTAAGGATAGAACCTTCAAATTGTTTGTAACTGCGATACCTTCGCGCGCGCAAGGGAGTTTTAAGGAAATTACGCCGGGACCGTTCGAATTACGGCAGCCTGAAAAGAAGAAACAGTATTATGAAATAGTCTTCCTAAACGCGCAGCTCCAACGTCATTAAGGTGAAGTCCATCTCCGAGGAACAAGTCCCTCCTACCGTAGAAACTGTTCCAAAATTTCGGAAAATGCACTCCTTCCTGTTGACAGTCTTTAGGTTATTGTTAATATAGGTCGCCTTGCTGTAGAACTCGTTACGTTGGATAATTCGAAGAAGTATACCTGTTAAAACAATCTTATTAGTTTTTCATTTAGTCGCTCTAATAAATTCCTGAACCTAGCCAGCAGCTCTTTCGATCTAGAATTTAGAACGTTATTAGTACCGACGTGACTAACATACGCTGTGTCCTCAGAGGTTCCGTCTGTAAAAAAATCAACACTATTAGTTATATCCTTCACTCTTGCACCATGGTAGCAGTAACGGCGCCTACGATGGGGGCTCTCCCGCAGAATTCTTCGAGCTGCCCTCGAACAATGGAATCACCAACGAGTCGTATTTCAGGTTCATACGTTTGAAGCCTAAAACAGAAAACTTATTGTTCGTTAATACCGGTAGACAAGTCTTAGGTTGTCTCAATGGGGCACCATTACGCACTTGCACGAAGGGTCGGGAACTAGGGGAAGAGAGAGGGCTATTAGTATTATTTATATTATTAGTAGAAACTGAGGTAGGAGGTGCCGTGACTGAAGAAAAACTCCTTTCAGAAGGCCCAAGGGATTCTAACTTTACCGTCAGGAGCACCACCCTTTCTTCAAGCTTCACTCTGGCCTTCCGCTCACGCTCTAGCTCGTTCCTCAGCAATTCCATGTTTGAGCACCACCTGGAAACTAACTGATCATTATTATTAGCCAAAATAAACACGTAAGCGTCAAACTTTCCTTTACAGCGACTGCAAGTACTTGACGGCGGTGCTATGCTATTAACTAATTAAAAAACGAGCGTTTGGAAATTAATATAGAGTTAATAATAGCAATCTAATAACGACGTACGTCTCGTAGAATAAGTAAGGAGCAATTAATAAATAAAACGTAGGTCTACCGCGTGCTTATTGTGACGTCACCTGAGCAAACCCGCAAAAATGTTCTTCAAACGCAGAAACAGGTTCCTGTAACCCAAATTTATACTTAATGAATATATACTTAATTAAGCTACCGACGAAGGTTCTGGAAAAGAAAAAATATTAATAAAGATGGATTAAAAAAAAAAAAAAAAAAAAAAGCTTATCTGTCCACAATTCGGCCGACTTTTTTCCCTTCTTCCATTTTTTTTTCTCCACGGACGGTGACCACACCCTACCTGATGATCTTCAACAAGACAAAATTAACCTTATTAGACCACGTTTTGGAATTTTACCCTCTCGAAGGAAAACAAACAAGGCAATCGACGTGCACTCCCTTTCTTTAACCAAAAAATACAATAATAAATAAAGTCAATAAATAAAATATATTCGTTTATGAATAATTAATAACCAGAGGTAATTTAGTTAAGAAAGCACCAAACACTTATTTTTTTTAAAGACACTTCGAATAAAATCATTTATTGAACTGGTAATACTGGACACAATAAAAAACGTCTGTTCACAAAGAAAGACCACTTCTGAGGAAAGAAAGATCATTTATATATATATATATATATATATATATATTATACATATACACCTTACCTTACCTTATCAGTCTTTCCTTGTGAACAGACGTGTTTTATCGAGTGTCAAGTGTTATCAATTGAATAAGTGGTTTTCGTTGAAGTGTTTTTAAAAAAAAAGTGTTCCGTGCATTCTTAACTAAATTACTTCGTGCTACTAATCATTCATTAACGAATATATTTCATTTATTGACGTTATTCAGTACTATATTATTTGATCAAACCAAGGCTACTGCCTTGTTTGTTTTTCAAATCAATCAGAAAACATGCAGTCATAAGGTTGAAATTCCCTTGGTTTGCCTTGTTGTTTTTCAAATCTATCAGAAACGTGTTTTCTTAAGGTTCATTTTTCCTTCACACACTACCTGACCTCCAAAAAGGTCACCTACCGTGGGAAAAAAAGGATTAAGTCAGTAAACAGCGACCAGATAAGTTTCATTTAATACTTTTTCTTTAACATTTCTTTCGTCGGTAGCTTAATTATATATTCATTTAGCATAAAATTGTGTTACAAGAACCTGTTTCTGCGTTTCAAGAACAATTTTGCGGGTTTTCGCAGGTGACGGCACAATAAGCACGCGGTAGACCTACGTTGTAATTTATTAATTTCCAAACGCTCGTTTTGTGTTTTTTTTGTTTTTTAACTAATTAAAAGCATGGCACCCCCGTCAAGTACTTGCAGTCGCTGTGAAGGGAAATTTGCCGCTTACGCGTTTACAATGGCTAATAATAATGAACAATTAGTTTGTAGGTGGTGCTCAAGCATGGAAGTCCTGAGGAACGAATTAGACCGTGAGAGGGAGGCCAGGGTGAGGCTTCAAGAAAGCGTGATGCTAGTGACGGCAAAATTGGATTCCCTTGAGACTCCAGTTACGACCCCTCATGCCTCAGTTTCTACTAATAATATAAATAGTATTAATAGCCTCTCTCTTCCCCTAGTTCCCAACCCTTCGTTCGAGTGCGAAATGGAGCCCCATTGCGAAAAGCAAAGACTTGTCTACCAGTAATAACAAGCAATAAGTTTTCTGTTTTAGGTTTCGAAGATGCTGATGAACCGGAAATACGACTCGTTGGCGATTCCATTGTTCGAGGGCAGCTCGAGGAATTCTGTGGGAGAAACCCTCGTCGTAGGCGCCGTTACTGCTACCCTAGTGCAAGGGTGGAGGATATAACTAATAGTGTTCACCATTTTACAGACGGTACCGCCGAGTACACAACGTATGTTATTCATGTCGGTACTAATAACGTTTTAAATTCTAGATCGGAAGAACTGCTGGCTAGGTACAGGGACTTAATAGAGCGACTAAAGGAGAAAACTAATAAGATTGTCTTAACAGGTATACTTCCTCGAATTATCCAACGTAACGATTTCTACAGCAAGGCGACCTATATTAACAATAACCTAAAGTCTCTTTGACAACAGGAAGGAGTGCATTATGCGAATTTTTGGAACAGTTTCTATGGCAGGAGGGACTTGTTCCTTGAAGATGGACTTCATCTTAATGACGTAGGAGCTGCGCGTTTAGGAAGACTATTTCATAATACTGTCTCTTCTTTTCAGGCTGCCGTAACTCGAACGGTCCCAGCGTAAATTCTACAAGTTTCCCCTGCGCTCGCGAAGGTGTCGTAATTGCAAGCAATTTGAAGGTTCTATCCTTAAATGCTCGTAGCCTACGAAATAAAATAAATGAATTTTTTTCTTTAATTGCTTGTAAAGACTATGATTTAATTGCGATAAACGAATCGTGGCTTAGCACTGAAACACGTGACTTTGTAGGGGAGTATCAAATTAAAGGTTATAGACTTTTTGTTAAAAACAGAATAGGTAGGCGAGGAGGCGGTGTTATGTTGTATATCAAAGATAATATTGCGAACGTTATAGAAGTAAAGCACTCAATTCCAGAACCGATAGATTCTACTATAGCAGAACTTAAATTAAACGACTTCAAACTTCTTGTTGCGGTTATATATAGGCCCCCTAATCAAACAGCTGATACGGACGAAGCGTTATATCGTGAACTAAAGAGAATAATCGGTAGTGACCAGGCTTTAGTTATGGGTGACTTTAATTGCGCCAACGTGAATTACGATACAATGCAGGGTGACGCGGAAGGTAATCGTTTAGTTAATTTTCTCGAGGATAGCTTTCTTAGTCAAAAGGTTGGGGAACCTACGAGGTTGGACAGTATTTTAGATTTAGTAATAACAACGGATGATAGGCTAATTACTGATCTTCAAGTAATAGAACCGTTAAGCAATAGCGATCACAATATGGTAGAGTTTGCCCTCTCAGTAAGTCACTCGAAACCAACTAACTCGACTAAAATTCCAAACTTCCAGCACGCAGACTTTTGTAAATTTCGAGATAAATTGTCACACGTCAATTGGGAAAACGTGATGGGGAACTCCAACGCAAAACTAATGTGGGAATCGTTTGAAACAGTATTTAGGACTATAAATGAGGAATGTGTACCGTACAAAATTAAGCGTGCGAAAGTAAACAACAAGCCCTTGTGGTTTACTTCTAGAGTAGGAGACATTATAAAGAGTAGAGATAGGGCTTATAGGCAACATAAGTGCGATAAAAACAATTTGTTGTTACGAAACAACTACCTCTCTCTGAGGCGTGAAGCGAAAAGTGTAATAAAAAAGTCCAAGCGCGAAGTTGAAATCTCCATAGCTCGTGACGGTAAAGAAAACCCCAAGCGATTCTTTCAATACGTCAATAATAGAAATCCAGTAAAAAGTGTCTTAGGTCCATTGAAAAATGTAAAAGGAGAACTAGTTTCTGAAAACAAGGAAATGGCTACCTTGCTAAACGAATTTTTTACGTCAGTTTTTACTATAGAAGATGTAACGAATATCCCTACGGTCATAGACAATACCTTTTGATAATGGTAATATTTTGGATAATATTGTCGTTAGTGAAGGGGAGGTAATGCGCTATATTGATAAAATGAAAACGCGTAAATCACCGGGGCCGGATTCCATATATCCCATACAACTAAAAGAATTAAAAGATAGCATTGTTGTGCCGCTAACAAAGATTTTTAACGCGTCTATTTCTGAGGGGTGCGTACCAGATAATTTCAAGTTAGCAAACGTAACACCTATCTTTAAGAAAGGCGATAAAGGTGCGGCGGGAAATTATAGGCCAATCAGTTTAACGTCTGTTGTAGGTAAGCTACTGGAATCAATAATTAGGGATCGTGTAGTCGAACACAGAATTCCATAAGCTAGTTAGAAATACGCAGCACGGATTTAGGCGAAACAAATCTTGCTTAACTAATCTTTTAGAATTTTTCCAAAGCGTGGTTGACGTTTACGATAGACATCGGGCGGTTGATGTAGTGTATTTAGATTTTCAAAAAGCGTTTGACACCGTGCCGCACAAAAGACTCATTGAAAAAACTAACGCTCATGGAATCAGGGGTGTAGTAATAAATTGGCTAGGAGAGTGGTTGCGAGGTAGGAACAGAGGGTGGTCGTTGATGGAGCGGAGTCGTGTTGGGCTAATGTAGCGAGTGGCGTTCCTCAGGGTTCTGTGTTGGGCCCCTTGCTTTTTCTTATATATATTAACGATTTAGATGTCGGCCTAGTCGGTACAGTTTCAAAGTTTGCGGATGACACGAAGCTGGGTGGTAGGGCGATTAATGACGAAGATAGAGGTAAAATTCAGGAAGATCTGAATAAAATCGTTGATTGGTCAGTCACATGGCAAATGAGATTTAACGTGGATAAGTGCAAAATTTTGCATAGGTTCGCGTAACTGTAATTTTGCGTACAGTATGTCAGGGAAAGATTTAACAAGCGTAGAGCAGGAAAAAGATTTAGGAGTTATAGTCACTAGTGATTTAAAAGTAGCGAAACAAAGTACAGCAGCGGTCAATAAAGCGAACAAAGTGTTAGTTTTATAGCTCGAAATTTTGAGTACAAATCGCGCGATATTATAGTTCCACTTTATAAATCATTAGTTAGACCCCATTTGGAGTACGCGGTCCAATTTTGGAATCCGCATATGCGCAAAGATATAGACAAAATCGAAAGAGTTCAAAGACGAGCAACTAAGATGATTCCGTCGCTTAGGTCAAAGTCGTACGAAGATAGGCTTAAGGAGTAAAATTGACAACACTCGAGACTAGGAGGTTAAGGGGTGATCTAATCCAGGTTTTCAAAATTATGAATGGGTTCGATAACGTAGATAGAGATAGCTTTTTCGAAATTTCTCAATATAATAGGACTAGAAATAACGGGTGTAAGTTGACAAGTAGAAGGTTCGAGACAGCAGTTGCCAAAAACGTTTTTACGCATAGAATAGTAAATAGCTGGAATAGTTTGCCGGTAGAAGTAATTAGTAGCACGTCTATAAACATGTTTAAAAATCGATTAGACGCATATGTTGATAGATTGGTATAGTTTAAGGTAGTAAAATTAAGGCTTTGTGGGGATAGATCCCACAGCTCAACACAGGTGTTGTGGGATATAGGGAGGCAGCGTCTTGGGTTAGGGGATACGCTCTGTCCTTACACACCCCATTTAAAGAGATTCCTCTGCTGAGCGGTGCCCCCCATAGTACTGTGAGGTATTGAAAAACTCATGATCTTCACTTGCCCCACAAACACCTTTAAATGGGAGACCCAAGATGGGTGCACACACATTTCTACATTACTACAGTCTTTACAGCCACACCTACACTTTTCCTCCTAAGTGTATATATTGTAATGTATATGGTTGTAAATTTTGACTTGGTCCACAATCGATATGGACCGTGACTTATTTTTCGTAACAAGGTACTAGTATTGATGGATACCGTAATGAAATTGACTGGATTCTCTGGATCTGATATATTTGCATGTCGGTTATAAATAAGTTAGATATAGAGTGTAACATATTGTGGATAGTAGTCTATTATGACGTGATCCTCTGGATCCAGAGATTCTATCTTTAGTTTTAAATCGATAATTAATTAGTTTTGCTAAATTGGTCGTTGCCAATGTACACAGTGTACAGGAAGTTGGTACATAAATTTCTTATGTTCTTGTGGTTCGGAACCCACGTAAAATTGTAGGTCCCCTCCGCCACCACGGAGGACATACACAATTACGAACACAGTTAGGTAGACCAGCCATGAGTGGATCCTAGGGTCTTTGTTGGTCTGAAACATTATAACATTATAACCTTACAAAGGTGAAGGTCAAGCTTGTCGCCCCTCCTCTCGAGTTGGCCTGGTGAAGTAGTGAGTTGGTTTCTTGTGCTCTCCACCTCATATAGCCAGGTAAGCCCGCCTCATCGGGGATTGTTCTGAACCAGGCGTCTAGTCCTCTTTTGAAGATGTCCACTACAACTTCTTTCGTGTTTCTTAGGTCTTTGAGCAGCTGATTAAGCAATTTTGGTCCTCTCACCGCAAAACTATTTTCTTTCAGGGTTAAGGATCTTTCTTGTCTCGCCTTCAATTTGGGAATACGACACAGTCTACCGTTTCTACTTTCCACCGTGTTTGGGGAGTTATAGGGTTCAGAGGAAGATTAGGGACTAGTTTCTCCATTATTTTCCAAGTGTAAATAATGTGTATCTCTCTCTTCCTCCTTTCAGTGAATATAGATTTAGTTCGCGTAACCTTTCCCAGTAATTTAGTTCTTTGCATATATATATATATATATATAAGTAAAGAACCACAGGGAAAAGGAAACACGAAGTCCGAGCGCTTTCGTGATATATTCACATCTTCAGGTATCTTTCTTGACCCTGAAGATGTGAATATCGTATTTCCCGGCGTATAACACGCACCCTAATTTTGAAGAGAAAATTTAGGAAAATGAAAATTTAGGAAAAAATATACCTCCTACCTCACTTCACATGTACAATTTTAACGAGTTAATTTTAACGCAGGGTGATTTTTGGAGTATTTTTGGGGAAAAAAATGCGCGCGTTATACGTAGGGAAATACGATAAATCACGAAAGCGCTCGGACTTCGTGTTTCCTTTTCCTTTTCCCTGTGGTTCATTGCTTATTAAAAAGATCACGTATTGCTTTGTGATTTCTTTCATAATATATATATATATATATATATATATGATGAGTTTTATCACTGTTTATCCTCTCTTTTATCACTAAAAGTTATGAAAGAGGATTTTATTTCAGTATTAATTCTAACGATCGTAACATGCAGAAAGTAGTGCATCTAACACTTTGTAATCTATTTTATTTATATAGCATATATTATAGACAATTTTGTGCCTCCCTTTGTGCCTCCCTATTTTCCCTCACCACGATCAGCCACTGATTATATATATATATATATATATATATTGGCGATTGGATATTTTCGTTAATTAGCCTTATAAGGCTAACTAACGAAGGCTGGAGGGGCCTTGATCTTTAGGTGATCCGACTTTTCTATTTACAGTATTTACTTTCAGTTGAAGAATGAGTACTAAGCTCATTATATTTCTTTTCGACTTCAAATAAGCTTTTATGAGTCAAGATATGGTTGACAGACCATGTCTGAAGGGCTTCAGTCCACAAAATGGAAAGAAACGGATAGGTCTACTGGTTTCTTATTTTTTTAAACCCGAGAAAGCCAGCGTTGCCTTTTACAATAAAAGTATATTTTTTTCTCTGGAAATGATGTATTTTATTGTAGGCGAGTCAATTTTTGTTATCGTTACCAACAATAAATTTTTTAACTCATCTTATAAATGTAATTTTCATTATGGGGTTACGAAAACCCAACACTAGTCGCTAAATGTGCAGTCCCATACTGGTCTTCTAGGCTTAAAGATTTATGTAAATTGGTGAATGCCCACTCATTCGCATTTCCCATTTTATCGCTCGTCCAAGAGTGAGAAATCGACGAGTGAGAATTTCTAAGGAAGCAATTCTCAAATCGATCCATTTTCCATTTCCACTATAGGATTTCTCTCTTTAAGTTAGATTTTTCATGGAAAATACCCCTCAGACCCGCAGTTACATCACTGTGTCCCATTACTTTCCCAAAATCAGGAAATTCTTTCCCCAAAATTGAAATTCCCACTTTGAGCATTCCCACATGTGGGCGGCAGATGAGAATGGGAATGGCATTGCATTTGTGGAAAGTAATCATGTAAATTTTACGTTACTTAACTCATTTTTTAAACAAAAATTTAATGTAAAAATGAACTTGATTTTATTTATTTATTTCTCGTTCTTCATACTGTTTACGACGAATGTTCATATGTTTATATTAGGCATAATACACTAGGCAACAAATTTCAACTTTTTTTTTGTTACAGACAGTCTCCATTCTTTTGGATCATAGCGACAGCCAATCCCTTGCATCAGACCACTGATATCGTGGCAGAAACAAACGTTTTCTTCCTGTAAGTAAAATGATGAAAACTGCAAATGGCGATGGCGGAAATGGGAAACTTTGGTGTTTGGTTGGAGAAGATTAAATTCTTGAAGTCTTGAACCAAGCAACTCTGCCTTTTCTTTTGGTAATTCCAAATCGCGCACTAAGTCATTTAACTCCGCTTGACTTAACAAATGTGGGGAAATATTTGCATCTGGAACATATATGCCATCTTTCCCTGTTTCTATATCAATAGCAGAATCTTCAGATGAACTGCTGTCTGTTATCGTTGCTGGTGGAACTGGTGGTGGATTTGTTTCATCATGTGGTACTGGTTTCATTGCTGATTCGCAGTTTGGGTACGTGATCTTTGATTTGTTTTTCTTTGTGAAACCAGCAATCTTTGTCAAACAAAAATAACAATCATTGAAGTGATTTTTCGGCTCACGCCAAACCATGGGGACTGAGAACGGCATAGCTTTTCTTTTACCATTCATCCAAGCTATTAACATTGCATTGCACTGTGCACAGCAAATATGTGGTGCCCAGTCCCTCTGTTGGTCTCCTAACTTACAGTCAAAATAACACTTGTAGGCACGTTTAATCTTTGTTGTTATGTTTCTACGTTGTGGCTTAGGTGTATATTGTCCACAGACAAAGCAGAAGTTGTCTGGGTGATTTACACAAGCACGTCTATTTGATGCCATTTTGAATTACCATACAATATCTGAAAAAACGTAGAAAGTAATTATTACGATGTGCAAAATAAAAAGAAATACACACCGTAGTACAAAACAAATGCTATAAAAAACACACAAGTCACCACAACCTGTCACTTGCTCATCAGCAGAGAGCTTCAACAACCGTTCTGCTTGACTGTCACGTAGCGACTGACCGTTGGGCCGTTGCCCGTTACTATGCTCTTGACTCAGTGTTGCCAACTCGGGATAAATTTTATTTATCAAAATTGTTCGAATTTGTATATAGTTGGCAAAAAAATTTGCTTTAACCTTGAAAAGCAAGTTTCATATTACTGGCATTAAGCCGATTAAAACCAAAATCTGGACGTGGTAGAAAATTTTACTAAAAGTGATTTGCATTTTACACAAAATCTAGACGTGATAGAAAAAATCTAATTATAGATTTGAAATCAGCATACCGAAATTAGCTAGGAGCACCTATTTGGTCTTCTGTAACAAAATCTTTGTTGCCTAGTGATAATAAATACTGTTACAGTAATTTCAATGGTATTTTGTTAAAACATAGTTTAATTCTCCTTCGTATGCAGGGATAGTAAGTAGCAATGGAATTAACTGGCACAGCATCAGACGTTTTTCTTCGCGTCACTTACGAGACGGGAATGAGAAAATCGCGACTCGTATCGGCTGTCCAAAATGAAGCTGTGGAGCTGGTAAAGGATTTGAAGAAGCACGCCGGCGGAGTCAAGATATGGCTCCAATACCATATTCATTCAGTTGACGTTTAGAATGTGGTTTGGCAAATGGTCGCGAGTAAGAGCTCACATAAATAATTACATTTTCACATATATAGATTCATTAAAGAAAATATTTCAGCTCCATTATTTCATATGAAATTTCATAATTCCTCCCGTAAGTTTTAGTTCCAAATTCTTGTAAGATACTGTCTATCACGGAATGAAAAATATTATAACGAAGCATTGTAGATTAATAAAGAATGATAAGTTCACAAAAACTGATATAGAATGTACATTCTTTTGCGCAAGTATTACTCAGAATCCCATTTTTGAAACTTGCATCTCTTCGTTATATTTGCACAAAATCTGTAAACAAACAAACGTACATTTAAATCACTGAAATATTATTACAAAATACCATTTTTAATATTTTTCAGTAAATATTACTACATTTTTTATTCAAACTGTTAAAATGGTTCCATTTTTTTTAACAACATTAGGGGCAAATGTGACTGGGTATCCACCTCATCTGTTACAACAACAACAACAAGAAGTTTATTTCAGACTGAACAGGTACAAATATTATACAAGTGGTCCGTAGAAGGTTAAGAGATAGTTGTCTGGAGCATTGAACAATGTAGGTCAATATCTTTATCTATTGCTGTATAGCCAGTAAGAGAAAATTCCAACATTTTTTATTTACTCTACTGTGTATATATATATCATATATCTATTGGAATGATGTAATTAATTTAAATAATTCCAGAAGGAACGATGACAATATAAAAATATATATAAATGTATATAAATTTAAATGCAAAATATAAATATATATAATATAAAAAAATATAGATATACACTATAAAAATTATTTTCTAAGAATATTATCTTAGAATAATAATATCTGGCGGATAAGCTGAAGGCTTTTTTATGGTCTGCCATAAAATCAGGGTTCTCGAGTGTCCTTATTTCTAAGATTTGTTCTTATTTTTGGCCTCAAATCTTATTTATTTTTGTTTGTTCTTATTTTTTAATTTTTTAATTTTTAATTTCATTTGTCTATCAGAATAAAATGTTAATGATATATTATGGATATTCTTATTTTTGGGACAGAATTCTTATTTTTTGGAGTTGAGGTTCTGATTTTTATTTTTTAGACTTGAGAACCCCGTATAAAATGTACAGCGTTAGTATCGGAAGAAGAACAGCTTCAATCCACACGATTCAATTCTGGGGTTTTAAAAGAAATTTAAAGAATTTCATACGTGACTCGGTCTAAATAAATAACTCAGAGGGGTTGTAGTGCTATAACAATATTTAACGGAATATACCTTGAGTTACGCGGAAGGCTCAGTTATTTGTACGCGTTGTCGGAAATTATCGTTGTCAGATTTAGTACAGATAATGACATTTTGTCCCACCGCACTTTTCCAAACGTAGATCTTCCCTTTTTGTCACGTAACAGGGTATTCATAAGTTTTTCTTTCTTAAATTTTAGAATTTTGTCATATATTTCTTTCCTATCACCGCAAAGTGATTCAGTCATTGGGTTTGATTTGTTGTATGAGAGCACTTCTAATTTCAGACTTCCATTGAGGCTCACAAAGCTTAAATTTAAATAGTCTTTCATCACCATCATTACCGAGTCTTCCCACTCGATGCGCCCGGGCCTCCGCCTTTTCTTTAGGAATGTAACTCGCTTTCATATTAGCCATTGCGTGTTATTCTACCCGCAACACAAAAAAAGGGCCACAATAAGAACATCAATTTGAACATTTATTTTAGTTCTAATGTATTACTTTTGTAAATTTAATTTAAAATAAATTTTCCTATGAGACCGGACTTACGGGACACCCTGACTTATCTATTTGTTTCATGCCCCTTACAGTAAATCTATTTCATTGTAATACTGATCCTCTTATGAAACTGATTGCGGCTCGCTAAATTCAAAGATAAGCTTTGAGGACGCAATTTTTCAGATCGCTAATATTGAAATCGTATATTTTACAAAATTGAATGTAAGCTAAAACTTTGAGTTTCGGCTTAAATGTCAAACAAATCTGAAAGAAAAATTTTAAGTCTCATCACTTAAAATTTCGGCCTTTTCATATTATGATCGCAATATTGCTCAGCAAAAAAAGAAAAAAAAAAAAAGCAATTCAATACTTTCCAAATCCTGAAAAATTATCCTCTTTTGACCGTTTGTGATTTATCGTTGAAAACTTAATCGTACTTACAATTACATATTCAAATCCATAAAAAGAGTTAAAAAGAAATATAATTTACTATTTATTTTAATAATTAATTTTATTTTAATGTGATATAAATTTCTACTAAACCACACTTCATGGCGAAAGCTCAAAGCAGTATAAATTTATTAAACATAAACAAGCAATGACACAAAACACGCCATTGAAGGTCAAACACATTTAGTGATGTCATACATAGCTATCAGTGATATGCGCTGAGAAACCGTGACTTTATTTGTTTCATGAATTTACAAATTTAAACCACTTGAAAGCGCATAAAATATCTTTATATGTTACTGTAACTCTCGAAAAAAAAAATAATAATAAATAAAATATATATATATATATATAATATATATATATATATAATATTATATATATATATATAATTATATATATATATATGAAAAATTATTTCACGAAAGGACACGTGAAAAGTATTTATGATGATAAAACCACGAAGGAAAAAGAAACAAAGGGGTGCTCAAGCGCTTTCGTCTAATGACATCCTCAGGAACTGGAGTGAAAGGACAGATCAAGGCCAATATATAGGTTACAAAAATAAACATACATACATATTCATATATATATATACATATAATACATATATATATATATATATATATATATACACATATATACATATATATAGTAAGCATAGAAAAAAATTGTGGGAGGAGCCAACATTTATATGGTCACAGAAAATAAAAATAAAGAAATAAAAATAAATATAAATATAAATTAAATGCATGGATAAAGATAAAAACTTGAAATTGGATATTCCGATTTCTTGGGCCACTTTGTGTAGAGTAAGCCTACACAAGTATAAGGTAGTGATAATCATAATGAGCTAGTGATTGAAATGGGTACATTTGTGTTGTCTTGGGGAGGAAACACAAACTTGTAGTGCATTTTGTTCCTGAAGAATTATGCATCTGCACTTATAGAGCCAGTAGTATCTGTAATGCAAACTGATGACACAAACGTCGAAATTACAATTTGAACACAATACTCAACTACGAAAAAATATCGAGAGCCTCGTTGCTTCCAGTGGTGATAAACCATTTACGGAAGCCCTTTAGTACGTTAACTAACCCTCCACGTTCTTGGCAATGATATATATATATATATATATATCGGGTGGTCCGAAAAAAATGACGCATTTTTTAAAAATTAATATCTCAGTAACCCCCTTCCCTATCATGACAATTTTTATATGCAAGATACTTTCAAACTTCTTTTTTTGAATGCAAGAAACGGAATTCTGATATATTTTATAGTTTTCTCGCAATTAACAAAGTAACAACATGGGTCAAAAAAACGAATATCATGAGAAAGGAAAAATTTAATCAGAAATTTAACTAATTAATTTACAGTAAATGATCGATTGGACCACCACTCTGTTGACACACTAATCTAAGTCTTTTCTTCCACACAAAAATAATACTTCTTACTTCATTAATGCCAATTTCTTGCCAAGATTCAAGTATTTTACTTTTTAATTCTGATTCGGTGAATTTTTCTCGTCGACCTCGGTAAACCTTCTCTTTTAGTAACTCCCAAATTGAGTAGTCCATAGGATTACAATCTGGGCTTTGTGGTGGCCACTCATTTTTCGTTATTAATTTTGGTGTATTGCTAATCAGAAACGACTGTGTGGCGTAGCTTGTATGCGACGGTGCTCCATCTTGTTGAAATATGAAATCATTTTCTTGATACAGGCGACGACAATCCGGCAACAATTTTGTTCTTAAAAGTTCAATGTAATTTGCAGAATTCACCTTTGTCTTTTCAGTTTCAATAAAATGAACATCTGTCTTGCCATTCAAGAGACCCTTGCAGATATCATAACCTTTTTGGAGAATCTTGACGTTTCATGATACAATCTGTTTATTGAAATGTCACACTTTTTACCACGCCCGTAGACAACATCATTTTGACGGTTTCGCGGAATTTCTAGAGTGAAATCTTTTTCATCCGTGAAGACTATCTTTTTAATATCAACGACAGAGAAATTATCAAGTAACTTTCTGCACCTTGTTTTTCTTTTATCCTTAACAGTATCACTTTTTCTAGAAGATACTATTCTTTTGAAGGCTTTTAGTTTTTGTGCTTTAATTATTCGGTGTACAGAAGTCTTTCCAATATTCAAATGTTTAGCAATTGTTCTTTGTGACAAATGACTTCCTGGTTTATCTTCTTGAGAGCAGATTTTATCGTTGATGTAATCCACATTTTCTGGAACCGAAGCTGTTTTAGGTCTACCGCTTCCTGGTTTTCTGGCAGTACTTCCCGATTCGCAAATCTTCTTTGAGTCTTTCCACTGCACGCCTTTTCCACTTTTTTGCCGGGAAACTCTTGCAATAACCTTCCAGTCTTCCATCCTTTTTCACAGTAACAATTTTTAATGAGAATACGATCTTCCTCTGACATCATCATTAAGGGTACTGACGAATTGTTAAAAAATAAAAATATCCACAATTTGACTTGTTCATTCCTGTAGATTTTGTAATAACTTGCAAAAATATCGCATGATATCGTATAAAAATGATATCGTATGAAAAACGGATATTATATTGCGATTTTTGTTTTTTTGACCCATGTTGTTACTTTTGTTAATTGCGAGAAAACTATAAAAGATATCAGAATTCCGTTTCTTGCATTCAAAAAAGAAGTTTGAAAGTATCTTGCATATAAAAATTGTCATGATAAGGAAGGGGTTACTGAGATATTAATTTTTAAAAAATGCGTCATTTTTTTCGGACCACCCGATATATATATATATATATATATATGATGATGAATTTCACAATTAAAAACGTGAAATGAACGTTTTTCCCGTTTGACCTCTGAGTTAGATATCAGGGGTAAAACAGCATAAATATGCGTGTAGAACAGAAAATAGTTCTAATGCATTGTTTAACCATATGTACAGATGTAATCATAGTATCAACTGTGATAGTTCTAAAGCGCTCGTTAAAAACACAGATATAATTGAAAGGAATATTCTAGAATATGCATTTATCCATTTTAAAAATAATTTCAATAACAGTGCGGGATTGTATAATTTCTTTTTTTATGCAGGCAGGAAGGGGGCCAAGGGCAAATACCCGCAAAAGCGCCCCCTCCCATACAAGAAGAAGAGAGCCAAAATCAAGGTCCGGGGTTTTCAAGATGCCTAGACACTCTGCGTTTGAAAGATAGGAGGTCATAGACAGGAGGAGAGATGGATTGAGGAAGATTGTTCCAGAGTTGACCGGTTGAGTAGGTGAAAGACTGAAAATACCGATTAATCCTTGCGTTAGAGAGTTGGACAGAAAAGGAATGAGAATGTGTAAAAAGTCTGGTACTGCGTTCTCTCCTTAAAGGAGGAGGCATGCAGTTAGAGAGTTCAGAAGAGCAATGTCCATTATGATAGTGATAGTAAAGAGAGAATGAGGCAACATTGCGGGGACAATTAACAATATCCTGTTAAAATACCTTTTGCCTTTAATCGACTCTTGTTAATCATGTGCTAATCTTTTTATTTCTCTGTCCCGTTGTACATATGTATATATTTTCGTCATCTCGCCTTCTCCCTTTATTACCTGAGGAAGTGTACTTCTGAATACACGAAAGGCCTGGGAATCACTTTTCTTTTTCCTTGTGGATTTGCATCATATATATATATATATATATATATATATATATATATATATATATATATATATATATATTATATATATATATATATATATATATATATTAGGGTGGCCCCTATTTTTCAACTTTTGAAATTACTTGCTCCCAACCCCTAATCTTCTTCCAATATATAAAAACATGCTCTGTGCAAAATTTCAGCTCAATTGGGCTCTATTAAGGTGGCCCCCAAAGGCCCTAAAGTTTCAAAATTCACCGATAATTGGTATTTCTAATATAAAACCTTTATAATTCATTTGCAAACTTTGTTTGGGAAAATAATCACAAAGCATAATCGAAAGTGAATTTTATTTACAACAAATAATTACGCCGCTTATATAGGCCGCAGGCGCAGAACTTTCTAGAACCTTCCAGAAGCGGTTTTTTTACGCACTTATGATACTTTTCAATTTCCGTGAATATCTCGTCCAATTTTGGTTTTAAGTAAATAATGGTTATAACTAAATTTATTGTAAATTGAATTCTCTTTCGATCATATTCTATATTTCTTTCGAATAAAACATGTAAAGACGATAAAAACGGTTTTATATGAAAAAATATCAATATTGTTAAAATCTGAAACTTTAGGGCCTTTGGGGGCCATCTTAATATTGTCTGATTGAGCTGAAATTTTACACAGAGCATTTTTACATGGATTAGAACAACTTTGGAGGTTGGGAGATGAAAAATATTTTATTTCAGAAAATCACATACAACTAAGGGCCACCCTAATATATATATATATATATATATATATATATATATATATATATATATATATCGCAGGCACGATACGGCTGCTAAATGTCATCCAACGGATGCAGGTGACACAGTTGGAAACCCCCGAGCCAAACCGCTTCTGGGCAAGAAGCTACCAGAACAGGTAGGCGGAAACGGATCTCTCTCGGAAGACCATAGGGCAACAAAACAAGCGAGACCGAAGGAAAACGAACTTGAAATGCACAAGGGGCAACAAAAAACAAAGAACATAAATATTGTCCTGACTAATATTCAAAGAATAAGACCAACTCAATCATTCAACAAAGTTTCGTACCTGTGTGGATTTATGGACGAAACAAGGGTGGACATCGCATGCCTCACAGAAACTCATCTTAAGGATTGTCAAGGAAATTGTGAAAACTGCGAACATTGTATTCATAAGAAAGAGATAAATATAGCGGGCTTGGACTTACTAAGAGCGGATAGAACAACGAGACGTAAAGGTGGCTGTGCTATATACAGTATGTACATGAAGGTCATATGACAGAGACGATAATAAGTAAATGAAACAGCTTTGTGGAACTCCTAGCAGTGAAAATAGAAAACTAAACGTGACACTAATAGTCATCTATAGATTTCCAAACACCCCAACCGAAAAATTCTTGGAGGCCATTGATGATATCAGAAAGATAATAAAGGCTATAAACTCTCCATCCCCCAATAACGGAGACTGCGGAGACTTTAACTTCCCATTTATAAAATACAAAAAGGTGCATAGGAATATATATATATATATATATATATACCATGACAAGGGGGGCACAAAAGAAGACCAGGAGCAAGCAAAAATGTTGATGGCTCTCACAAATGAGTTTATGCTGACACAGGAGATAACAGAAAATACCAGAAAAAATTACCTCGATCTGGTATTCACGAATAACACGAACTTGATTGCTGATATAAAAATAACCCCAACCATTATCTCAGACCACAACTTAATCGAGATATCAACAAATATGACGACAACATTAAAAGACAATACACATATTGAGGAAAGAAGCAAATTTGGGGTCTTTAACTTAAACTCCAAGACTGTAAATTGGGAAGCAATCAGATCGCACATGGCCGAAATAGAGTGGAGAACAGTGTTAGAGAATAAAACAACTGAAGAAATGCTAATCACCTTGGAAAAAAAAACGCTGAGAATTTTAGAAAAATATGCTCCGAAATCACAGCCAAAAGGAAAGAGGAGCTGGCTAGAGAGGCAAAAGAGAAGAATATTCCGCAAAAAGAAAGAATGGAGGCGAAGTTAGCCAACTGCGGAGATAATGCCAGTAAAGGAGGGTATAGATAGGGAAATACAAGCCCTGATTAAGGACCATACAGAGAGGGAAGAGGAAAAGGCGGTAAAAGCAATAAAGGAAAATCCAAAATACTTCTATAGCTATGCGAAAAGGAAAACAAAAACGCGCGCTGCTATTGGGCCCTTCAGGAAAATAAATAATGAACTAACCGACGATCCAAAAGAAATATCTGAAACATTTAGAGCTCAGTATGAATCAGTTTTAGTACCCCTAAAGGTGACAAAGCGATACCTGACCCCAGAAGATGTAGCGAGAGCTATAGGACAAATGAAGCCACATTCAGCTGCAGGTCCGGACAATTGGAACGCATTATTGATTAAAAACTGTAAAAATGAAATAGCTACACCTTTATACTGGATATGGAGAAGATCCCTAGACACTGGGGAAATACCGAGCATCTCGAAAAGAGCAAATATTGTTCCTATATATAAAGGAGGGGACAGGTCTCAAGCAAAGAACTATAGACCAGTGTCATTGACGTCCCACCTCATCAAAGTATTTGAAAGAATAGTTACAAGGGATCTCCTCAACACTGAAGGAAAATAGCTTGGTTGTCAGGGGGCCAAGACCTTTTAACCAGCTTCTACAGGACCTCAGAAACGTTACAGGGGTCAAATTTGAAGTCTTCAAGAGAAGACTAGATGCCTGGCTCAGGACGGTACCAGATGAGCCCGGTATACCTGGCTATGTACGGTGGAGAGCGCAAGAAAGCAACTCGCTCCTCCACCAAGCCAGACTTAGAGACGGGACCACCAGCTTGACCTTCGTGTGAAGAGAGACCAACGCACCGAACAGCAATGAGGTCAACCTTTCAAATGTTCCGTGCGATGATTCCTTATTTCACGAAGGTCAAGCTTGTCGCCACTCCTCTCGAGTTCGCCTGGTGAAGTAGTGAGTTGGTTTCTTGTACTCTAAACCTCACATATCCAGGTACGCATGGCTCATCGGTGACTGTTCTGAGCCAGGCGTCTAATCTTCTTTTGAAGATGTTCACCGCAACACCACTCGTGTTCCTTAGTTCTTTGGGCAGCTGATTAAACAGTCTTGGTCCTCTCACAACAAAACTATTTTCTTTCAGAGTTAAAGATGTTCCCTGTTCTATATATATATATATATATATATATATATATATATATATACGGTATATAAAGAATTAAAAACTCAAACAATCCAATTGTCGAAGCTATTCATCCGTCCTACGTTGTCTTCTAGAATCTAGACTATGAACTTGGTATGAAAGGGTGTCTGGAGCTCCACTTAACACCTACATTACTTTAGTTTTTTCATTATTATGTACTTTTTATTTTTATTTTTTACTATTAGCTTTGGATAGATTTTGTTATTAATTTTATTATTACTCGTTTCATTACGTGTTTTACTCTTATTTCTTGATTTATTCCTAATTTTCTTTCTGTTTTTAAATTTATTTTTTAGTTACTGTAATTGTATCGTTTATTACCCTCATGAATATTGATATTGTACTTTTTTATGCGATTTGTCGCTTGCTAATAATGTTGATCATTATCATTATCATTATCATTATCATATGCATTGAACCTAATGTGTATTAAGCATTCAGGATGTTGCACAGTTTGCCACCTAAGTGTTCGTTAAGCCGATATGTTTGCCACTCATCCATAAAGGTCATTTTTCTTCGAGCTGAATGCCAATTACAGTCAAGGACAGAGTTCCTTTTAGACTAAATATTGTTTTTTTGTTTGTGATTAACTTTTATCATTTCATTTGAATGTTTTACTTTATATTTTCTTGTTTTAAATGGTCGTTATTGATATTAAACCGTTTTTCATGTACTATTTTGGAGCAATTGCGCAAACGCAGTGAATAACTTAAGCGTACTTAAAAATTGAGCCAACATTGAACCCCGTGCTTATACGCGTCTATTTCCAAATGATACAAATATTGAAAACTGAAGATATTCTTCAAAAACTGGCACACGCATCATTCATCTACAAATGTATGCATAAGCAAATATATCGTAAAATTCACACCCACTCAACACGTGGTGGATACGAAAAAATCCTCCCTAAATGCGGATTGACCCTCATCCTATAAATGAAATTATGGAAGATTAAATGAAAATACGAAGCATTTTCGAAATAATAATGACTTTAAATCAAGATTTCAATCAGTCTTAATCGCAGGATGTCACTCATTTCATTTTGACGTTTTGTAAGTGTTCATACTGTTATTACATAATTAATCGAATAATTAAGTGTATTGCCCTCATGTCTGTTGTACTTTTGAGGGAATGCGTATTATAGTTTGCCAAAAAAAGATAAAATTATTATCTTTATCGTTATTTTCAAGTTTTTTAACGTGTATATATTGAAATGGAGACTGGCGACAATAATTTAGATAAAGAGAATCCTAGATGCAGTTTTAAGTTGTGTATTTTTATTTTTATTGAATATTGAATAACCTTTATTGATAATAAAATAAATACAGTGTTTTTACAATTTACAATTACATAAATAATTGTGAAGCTCGACTATTTATTTTATTTAATTTGGCCCTTAAGCTTTAGGCTTTACTGGGCTCTTATTAAAAATAAACCGCTAGTTGTTATTAATTAATAATAAACAAAAATAAGTAAATAAGTATTATTAATAGTTGAAGTATGTATTAATCTTAAATTATCATCACTGATATGACATATGCAAGGTTACCATTGAAGGTATTATCCCAATACCATACAAAGAAACCAATATTATTTTTATATTATTTTATAAGTATTAATAACTATACAGTTAGTGATACTTATATCAACTAGAGTTCGAACACATTCTGACACCTTTCGTTCACGCTCATGAAACAAATCTCAATGTCACGATTTTTCTGCGCAGGTATGACGTCACCAAATGAATATGAACTTGAGTGAATTTGTCTGAGAAATCCTGCGCCCACAGAGGGTATATTGTCACTCGTTCTTGGTGCTTAATACTGCTTGAAAATTCGCTCTCATTGTTGTTCAAGGGTTTACTGTATATCATCTCGAAATAAGATTAAAAATATCTACTTAAATTCTATTTTTTATAAATGTAATATCGATTTAAATATCTAATTATACGTAAGTGCGATCAAGTTATCAGTGATAAACTCGCAACAGTTTGGAGATAATTTTTCAGCGTTTGAAAAGTATTGATTTATTTTTAATTTGCTGCTGAGTAATACTGACATCATAATATTAAGGAAAAAAAAATTAAGTCATGATGACTTAAAATTTTTGTTGTAGATTTGTTTGGTATTTAAGCCGAAACAAAAAGGTTTGCTTAACATTAGGATTCGTCAAACACAGTTCAAATATTAGTGATCTAAAAAGTGCTTATAAAAAATAACTACATTTTGTGTGTAAGAGAGAGTTATTTGGCAATACCAAGTGTCTGTGGATGGGAGGAGGGTTGAACTATTCATTCGTAGAGCAATGGCAAATTTGCCAATGTAGCGAGTTCACCCCTCGTACACGCGACGCCTCATATATATATATATATATATATATATATATATATATATATATATATATATATATATATATACACAGTTATAATGTTATAATGTTTCAGACCAACAAAGACCCTAGGATCCACTCATGGCTGGTCTACCTAATTGTGTTCGTAATTGTGTATTGTGTATGTCCTCCGTGGTGGCGGAGGGGACCTACAATTTTACGTGGGTTCCGAACCACAAGAACATAAGAAATTTATGTAACAACTGCCTGTACATTCGCAACGACCAATTTTTTTAAAACTAAATAATTATCCATTAAAAACTAATTAATTATCGATTTAAAACTAAAGATAGAATCTCTGGATCCAGAGGATCAAGTCATAATAGACTACTATCCACAAATATGTTACACTCTATATCTGTTTATAACCGACATGCAAATATATCAGATCCAAAGAATCCAGTCAATTTCATTACGGTATCCATCAATACTAGTACATTGCCAACGAAAAATAAGTCACGGTCCATATCGATTGCGGACCAAGTCAAAATTTACAACCATATACATTACAGTATATATACTTAGGAGGAAAGGTGTAGGTGGTGTGGCTGTAAAGACTGTACAGTAATGTAGAAATGTGTGCGCACCCATTTTGGGTCTCCCATTTAAAGGTGTTTGTGGGGCAAGTGAAGATCATGAGTTTTTCAATACCTCACAGTACTATGGGGGGCACCGCTCGGCAGAGGAATCTCTTTAAATGGGGTGTGTAAGGACAGAGACTATCCCCTAACCCAAGATGCTGCCTCCCTATATCCCACAACACTTGTGTTGAGCTGTGGGATCTATCCCCACAAAGCCTTAATTTTACTACCTTAAACTATACCCAATCTATCAACATATTTGTCTAATCGATTTTTAAACATGTTTATAGAAGTGCTACTAATTACTTCTACCGGCAAACTATTCCAGCTGTTTACTATTCTATGCGTAAAAACGTTTTTGGCAACTGCTGTCTCGAACCTTCTACTTGTCAACTTACACCCGTTATTTCTAGTCCTATTATATTGAGATATTTCGAAAAAGCTATCTCTATCTACGTTATCGAACCCATTCATAATTTTGAAAACGTGGATTAGATCACCCCTTAGCCTCCTAGTCTCGAGTGTTGTCAATTTTAACTCTTTAAGCCTATCCTCGTACGACTTTGACCTAAGCGACGGAATCATCTTAGTTGCTCGTCTTTGAACTCTTTCGATTTTGTCTATATCTTTGCGCATATGCGGATTCCAAAATTGGACCGCGTACTCCAAATGGGGTCTAACTAATGATTTATAAAGTGGAACTATAATATCGCGCGATTTGTACTCAAAATTTCGAGCTATAAAACCTAACACTTTGTTCACCTTATTGACCGCTGCTGTACTTTGTTTCGCTACTTTTAAATCACCAGTGACTATAACTCCTAAATCTTTTTCCTGCTCTACGCTTGTTAAATCTTTCCCTGACATACTATACGCAAAATTACCGTTACGCGAACCTATATGCAAAATTTTGCACTTATCAACGTTAAATCTCATTTGCCATGTGACTGACCAATCAACGATTTTATTCAGATCTTCCTGGATTTTACCTCTATCTTCGTCATTAATCGCCCTACCACCCAGCTTCGTGTCATCCGCAAACTTTGAAACTGTACTGACTAGGCCGACATCTAAATCGTTAATATATATAAGAAAAATCAAGGGGCCTAATACAGAACCGTGAGGAACGCCACTCGCTACATTAGCCCAACACGACTCCGCTCCATCAACGACCACCCTCTGTTTCCTACCTCGCAACCACTCTTCTGTCCAATTTATTACTACACCCCTGATTCCATGAGCCTTAGTTTTTTCAATGAGTCTTTTGTGCGGCACGGTGTCAAACGCTTTTTGAAAATCTAAATACACTACATCAACCGCCCGATGTCTATCGTAAACGTCAACCACGCTTTGGAAAAATTCTAAAAGATTAGTTAAGCAAGATTTTTTTCGCCTAAATCCGTGCTGCGTATTTCTAACTAGTTTATGGAATTCTAAGTGTTCGACTATACGATCCCTAATTATTGATTCCAGTAGCTTACCTACAACAGACGTTAAACTGATTGGCCTATAATTTCCCGCCGCACCTTTATCGCCTTTCTTAAAGATAGGTGTTACGTTTGCTAACTTGAAATTATCTGGTACGCACCCCTCAGAAATAGACGCATTAAAAATCTTTGTTAGCGGCACAACAATGCTATCTTTTAATTCTTTTAGTTGTATGGGATATATGGAATCCGGCCCCGGTGATTTACGCGTTTTCATTTTATCAATATAGCGCATTACCTCCCCTTCACTAACCACTATATTATCCAAAATATTACCATTATCAAAAGGTATTATGTCTATGACCGTAGGGATATTCGTTACTTCTTCTATAGTAAAAACTGACGTAAAAAATTCGTTTAGCAAGGTAGCCATTTCCTTGTTTTCAGAAACTAGATCTCCGTTTATATTTTTCAAAGGCCCCAAGACGCTTTTTACTGGATTTCTATTATTGACATATTGAAAGAATCGCTTGGGGTTTTCTTTGCCATCACGAGCTATGGAGATTTCAAATTCGCCCTTGGACTTTTTTATTACACTTTTCGCTTCACGCCTTAGAGATATGTAGTTGTTTCGTAACCACAAATTGTCTTTATCGCACTTATGTAGCCTATAAGCCCTATCTCTACTCTTTATAATGTCTCCTACTCTAGAAGTAAACCACAAGGGCTTATTGTTTACTTTCGCACGCTTAATTTTGTACGGTACACATTCCTCATTTATCGTCCTAAATACTGTTTCGAACGATTCGCACATTAGTTTTGCGTTGGAATTCCCCATTACGTTTTCCCAATTGACGTGTGATAATTTATTTCGAAATTTACTAAAGTCTGTGTGCTGGAAGTTAGGAATTTTAGTCAAGTTAGCTGATTTCGAGTGACTTACTGAGAGGACAAACTCTACCATATTGTGATCGCTATTGCTTAACGGTTCTATTATTTGAAGATCAGTAATTAGCCTATCATCCGTAGTTATTACTAAATCTAAAATACTGTCCAACCTCGTAGGTTCCCCAACCTTTTGAATAAGAAAGCTATCCTCGAGAAAATTAACTAAACGATTACCTTCCGCGCTCTCCCTGCATTGTATCGTAATTTACGTTAGCGCAATTAAAGTCACCCATAACTAAAGCCTGCTCACTACCGATTATTCTCTTTAGTTCACTATATAACGCTTCGTCCGTATCAGCTGTTTGATTAGGGGGCCTATATATAACAGCAACAACAAGTTTGAAATCGTTCAATTTAAGTTCTGCTGTAGTCGAATCTATCGGTTCTGGAATTGTGTACTTTACTTCTATAACGTTCGCTATATTATCTTTGATATACAACATAACGCCGCCTCCTCGCCTACCTATTCTGTTTTTAACAAAAAGTCTATAACCTTTAATTTGATACTCCCCTACAAAGTCACGAGTTTCAGTGCTAAGCCACGATTCATTTATCGCAATTATATCATAGTCTTTACAAGCAATTAAAGAAAAAAATTCGTTTCTTTTATTTCGTAGGCTACGAACATTTAAGGATAGAACCTTCAAATTGTTTGTAATTGCGACACCTTCGCGAGAGCATTGGAAATTTATGGAATTTACGCTGGGACCGTTCGAGTTACGGCAGCCTGAAAAGAAGAGACAGTATTATGAAATAGTCTTCCTAAACGCGCAGCTCCAACGTCATTAAGATGAAGTCCATCTCCGAGGAACAAGTCCCTCCTGCCGTAAAAACTGTTCCAAAAATTCGCAAAATGCACTCCTTCCTGTTGGCAAAGAGACTTTAGGTTATTGTTGATATAGGTCGCCTTGCTGTAGAAATCGTTACGATTGATAATTCGAGGAAGTATACCTGTTAAAATAATCTTATTAGTTTTTTCCTTTAATCGCTCTAGTAAGTCCCTGTACCTAGCCAGCAGTTCTTCCGATCTAGAATTTAAAACGTTATTAGTACCGACATAAATAACATACGTTGTGTCCTCGGAGGTACCGTCTGTAAATTGATCAACACTATTAGTTATATCCTCCACCCTTGCACCAGGGTAGCAGTAACGGCGCCTACGACGAGGGTTTCTCCCACAGAATTCCTCGAGCTGCCCTCGAACAATGGAATCGCCAACGAGTCGTATTTCCGGTTCATCAGCATCATCGAAACCTAAAACAGAAAACTTAGTTTGTTATTACTGGTAGACATGTCTTAGGTTTTCTCAATGGAGCTCCATTACGCACTCGAACGAAGGGTTGGGAACTCGGAGAAGAGAGAGGGCTATTAATACTATTTATATTATTAGTAGAAACTGTGGCAGGAGGGGTCGTAACTGGAGTCTCAAGGGATTCTAATTTTGCCGTCAGGAGCATCACCCTTTCTTCAAGGCTTACTCTGGCCTCCTTCTCACGTTCTAACTCGTTCCTCAGCACTTCCAAGTTTGAGCACCACCTGCAAACTAACATATATATATATATATATATATATATATATATATATATATATATATATATATATATATATATATATATATACACATTTCAACTGCAAAGAACACGCAGTATAAACAACGTAAAGAACGACGCTTGTATAGGAGAACATTCCGCGCAAGATGAGTAGAGAGAACGAATTACGACTTCTGATCGAGTGAGGACCATGGTGTAGTGGTTATCATATCTGACCGGCAATCGGAAGATCCCGGGTTCGATTCCCGGGTGGTTACCTCATTTTTTCATTTGTTCGTTCTCTCTCCTCATCTTGCGCGGAATGTTCTCCTATACAAGCGTCGTTCTTTACGATATATATATATATATATATATATATATATATATATATATATATATACACACAGTATATATATATATATATATATATATATACATATGTGTGTGTGTGTGTATGTATGTATGTATGTATGTATTGGCATAGCTATGATGGGGGAGTTTGGGGGGTTAGAATCCCGCCAAGGACAAAATAATAGCAAACATTTATTCAAGGTCCATTACGATGACAATTAATTACTTTTAAAATTGCGTTTGAATTACTTACTTAGAAACTAGACGAAGTAATATAAATTCAGAGGTGGACATAGTTTGTATGCACGTGATTTTCGATTGGTATTTACAGAGTGAACTTTGAAGATGCTAGTTTGCATACCGCGTATATGTAGAGAGTATAGCAGACACTACTTAGTTAACGTTAGAAATATTGTGTTAGCCCTTTTAAGGGCTAAGCATTATTCAATATTCACCGAGATATTCATGTCAGCACAAAAGATATACTATCTCACTTTGCCAAAAAACACGTCGGCTCAGTTTTCGCTTGGAGCAATTGTGCTCTATAAGATATGCTGTTTGGATGTTTCCAAATCTAGATTTCTGTACTGCATCTGAGATGTAACGTACATGTACATATCATCATTGGTTTTGCATGCTTTTAATAAATACATAGTACATTGTAAAATGACAGGAACTAAAAGCGCGATTGATACACAACAAAGTATTACTTGTCCAACATACACAATACACATGTGTTGTCTTTTTTATTAATCCATATGCTGATTTAAAATGAGTGTATTCATCACCGTAGTGTAGATATATAATTGAAAATTTTTTGAATAAATAATATTTCATGTGTAACCTCCCCCCCCCCTTAGAAATTTCTGACTACGCCGTTGTATATATATAGTATATATATATATATATATACCTCCTCGTTAACCTCGTTGCTATTCCGTGCGTTGGTCTATCTTCACACGAAGGTGAGGCTGGTAGCCCCGCCTCTAGGTCTGGCTTGGTGGAGGAGCGAGTTGCTTTCTTGCGCTCTCCACCGTACATATATATAACTCGTGCATCTGTAATGAAGGAATTTTATTTATTATTTAATTTTGTTTAATCTACGTTCTTTGTTCTTTTTTCTACTGTTTCTCCTCTCTTTTTAAAGATAAATGCAGGACACACATCATACCCAAAACATATGAAGGGCATCAAGGCACACTGAACTGAAATACTTTTTATGCAAGAAGGAGGGGACAAGGGCGAATGCCCGCAGAAGCGCCCCCTCCTCTACAGAGGAAGAAGAGAGTCAAAAGCAAAGTCCAATGTTTTCGAGATACCTGGACACTCTGCGTTTAAAAGATTGGAAGGCATAAACAGGGGGAAAGATGGACTGAGGAAGATTGTTCCAAAGTTGACCGGTTGAGTAGATGAAAGATTGAAAATACTGATTAACTCTTGCAAGAGAGAGTGGGATAGAAAAGGAATGAGAATGTGTAGAAAGTCTGATACCACGTGCTCTTCTTAAAGGAGGATGCATGTAGTTACAGAGTTCAGAAGAGCACTGTTGATTATAATAACGATAATAAAGAGAGAGTGAGGCAATATTGCAGCGAAAAGAGAGAAGGATTGAAAACAATCAGTAAGAGCCGGGGAATTGATGAGACGAAAAGCCTTTGATTCCACCCTGTCAAGTAGAGCTGTGTGGGTTGAGCCACCCTACACATGAGACGCGTATTCTATACAGGGACGGACAAGACCCCTGTAGAGAGAAAGCTCCAATCAGATACAGTAGAAAGGTTAGGAGAAAGGTTAGGCAACATAGCCGTCCTACGTGAGGCATGGAGTGACTGTTGAGAAAGATTCTTTGTGAAGCGGGTGGAGAACCGAAGAGTGGAATCATCGACATAAGAGTTGATAAGATAGGAAATGCGACTTAATAGATCATTGATAAATAAAAGGAAAAGAGTGGGTTATACGACAGAGCCCTGAGGAACACAACTATTAATAGAAGGATAGAAACCGAAGGAGGGCAGTTTGAAAATTAAAGATTTGTGCCAGACTCTATCAAAAGCTTTTGATATGTCTAACGCAACAGCAAAAGTTTCACTGAAATCCCTGAAGGGAGACTGACCAAAAGTTAGAGATATGCAAGAAGATCAAGATCATCAATAGAACGACCCTTGCAGAACCCATACTGACGATCTGAAATAAGATTGAGAGAAGAGAGATGTTTAAGAATCTTCCTATTCAGGATATATTAAAAACTTTTAGAAAGGCAAGAAATCAAAGCAGCAATTAGACGATAATTGTAGGGTTGAGAGCGGTCACCCTTCTTTGGGAGAAGCTGGATGAAAGCGAACTTCCAGCAGGATGGAATAGTGGTCCGAGTCATACGGAAAGCTGTAGGTCTCCGTCTCAGTCACACGACCTTTGATATTATGGAGGTGGTTAAACAATAACATTTGATATTCTTCAAGAGTCGGGGAATGACCTTGATGTTCGACGACAAAAGGCCAACACCCAGTTGCTCACTCCAGCTTTAACAGTTAAATTAATTTGGTGATTTAGTTGAAATCAGTCAACTAAATCAGTCAGTCATGCTTTGAAGCATTTTACTCTGGTCCAAACACACACACACACACACACACACACACACACACACTTTCAGATTAATTTTGTAAAACATGTAAATAAAGCTTATAATTCTACAAAAAGACTTAGTAATTATTGGCATACATTTTCGAGCACTTATACAAATGTTTAGTTTTATTTTGTTAAAAAATTTAGACAATGAGTCACATATGAAAATTTTTTAAATTTCTTTTAAAACTGCAGAATTGAGTCATGTGGATTGAAACTGTTCTCTTGCTCCTAACGCTGTACATTTTATGGCAGAGCTTAAAGAAGCCTTCAGACTATCCGCCAGGTATGGCTATTCAAAGATAATAATCGTTGTAATGATAATTAAGATTACATATTTTTACTTATATTCCATGCCTGAAAATATTATCATCAGTTTGCCTTTTAAAATAGTTAAATTCATTTTTTTTTTCCAAGAACAAAGGAACAAAGGCTACAATTTTCTTTTACTGCCTGCTAGATAAATAGATTGACTTACATTGGTTAAAATCTGTTGACGCTCGAGGAGTCGCACTTAAGGCAGATGGGGTGAGTCCCCACTCACCTTTACCCCTAACATTTAAAAATTAAAAAAATGGTAACCAGTTTAATCGTTTAAACAAAAAATGTGGTCATATTTACTGAAGAATATTAAGAACGATGACCCTTAAGTGTGTAATGAGTATGTGTGGTATTTTAAAGATTTAAATGTACTTTTGTCTGTGAACAGATTCTGTGCAAAATTCATTTTGAAATTCATTCAAACACTTCTTTTATATCTTCAGAGTAAGTGAATACATGAATGTTCATACAAGTAAAACTGAAAGATGTGAGCTTCGAAAAAGGGGACTCTGAATAATACTTGCGTAAAAGAATGCGCATTTTATCAGTCTTTCAAACCTTATTATTCTTTATAAATCTTTACTGTGCTTCGTAATAAAACTAATCTTTCCGCTATGGATAGTATCTTACAAGAAAAGGTTTTTTTTTAGCGCATATTGCGTGGTTTACTATGACCACCTACAGTAAATGGTAATCGTCAGAGTATAAGTCATAACGATTTCTTCAGGGTAAAGTATGAAAGCTTAAATGTTTGATTTCGTATTAATCGTTCAAATTCTTTCGGTCTTATAGAAAAAAGCTTCGTTTTCACTGCTTCAACTTCAGCTCTCGTGTCAATTATTTTTGTTTTTTTTGCTTTAAAAATTAATTTCTACAACCGACTGACAGTGTTATATGTCATCCAAGATTATGTGGAGGTGTGTATTACAAGGAATTACAGCTATCTTGGGGAACTATGGGAAAAATGACGCTCGAACACCATTCCACTACAAATACCGCACTACATGATAATTCAGTGAGGGGAAGACAGAAACTGGCTCAGTGTTTGGGTTACCTAATGTGGCCCATTGCGATGACTCATTCACCTACATACTAGACACGACAGAATTACATATTAACAGAGACTCTAAGATCCACTCTCAGTTAGCCCGAGGAAACCGAAATTTTGTGAGAGAAAAAGATCGTAAAGAAAAGTGGCTGGTAAAGGAAACGAACATTCATACCACTTATTAAAGTGTAAAACATACAGACCGGAACAGAAGCTGTATTAAAACATAAGACATTATTTTAATGTCTTTTTTATCGTTTCTTTAAACAATATAAACTACTTTGTTGCAGGTCCCTGGGGCTTACCCCTTATCGGACACATCCCACTAACAAGGAAAAGTGGTGATGATACTTTAAAAGAGTTAAACAAGAAATATGGAGATGTGATAAGGCAAGTAACTTTTCTACTTTGTTTTTTTTAGATTCGTAGAAATGGTTTTCTGATTATTGTAATCTTAGTGTATAATAAGTAATTAGTGTCACTTTCAGGAGAAATTAACTCACTTATAGGATCATTAAGCATACTTTAAAACTTTATATGCAGTATGTTAAACCTTTTCTGGAAATTCATTATCTTGCATCAAAATTTACTGACCTACCTTAGTGAAGAAAAGTTTGAACAGCTCAGATTAATCACAGAGGACTTGTATGTTTTTTAACTTATATTTCCCACTTATATACATAATTCCAGTATTTTACGATAACTATCGTACGGGCACGATGACATTTATTACGGTAACTATTGTACTGACATGATAACACGTACGGTAACTATTGTACCGGCACGATATAACATGTATGGTTAGGGTGACCAGATTCTTTAAAGATGAATGGGGGACAGATTTTTTGTTACCTAACACTAGGCCTAATGAAGCTTTATAGCGGCGCTCTACGAGAGACAACGCATTAAAGCCTTGTGAAGTACAATTTGTAATTGCATTTTCTAAAATTCATGCATGTTGTATTTAGCCTAATAACAATTAATAATATTTTTAAAAAATATGATGCGAAAAGGCTTTAATATATAATGTTTATTCACCTATTTAAAAAATTAATTGTACTTGGCGTTAGTTTTTATTTGTTTAAAGAATGGTGTTTGATCCTTTAGGTAATCGTAAAATTCAACGCAATTCATATTGTAGTTGCATTTTGTCATGAGTGCTGCTTTTAACATTTCTGTATTTAACTGACTTTTTTCTGGTGTCCAAAAATCATTCATTAGACAAAATACTCCCTCTGTTGGTGCATTTGATCCAGGCAAGCACAAACAAAATTCAACTATCTTAGAAAGGTTTTTAAAGGGGGTATTTTTAGGGGGAGTTTTTAGAAACAGCTATACGACAGAATGGGGGACATTGCATTGTCCTCCATTGGGCGTTGTTTTTTGGGGGACAGAAAGTCATAATGGGGGACAATCCCTCCAAATGGGAGACCTCTGGTCACCCCATACATAGGGTGACCTCTGGTCACCCTATGTATGGTATACTGAAAATGAATATGAAAGAAGACTATAAAATGGGGTACAATAATTGTTCTTAGTTCTTAGTGTGGATGGTGATTCCCCGTGTTAGAAACTATACGGAATTTGGTAAACTGGGGTGTTTGGGGCACGTCAACTAAGTTCTTACCCCTATTAAAATACCTACAAAGCTAAATTTTGGTGAAAACTTTTTCTTTTTTTATTTCCAGTATGAGAACAGGAACTAAGCTCATGGTAATTGTTTTCGATTACAAGTTGATCAAAGAAGCTTTTATGGGTAAAGATATGATTGACAGACCAAGCCTGAAAATCTTCAATTTTCTAAATGGAAAGAAGCAGCTAGGTCTGCTGGTTTCTTATTTCTTTCTAAGATTTATGTAAATTGGTGAATGTCCACTCATTGGTATTACCATTCTATTACTCGTCCAAGAGTGAGAAATCGACGAGTGAGAATTTCTAGGGAAGTAATTCTCAGATCGATCCATTTTCTATTTCCACTATAGAATTTCTCTCTTTAAGTTAGATTTTTCATGGAAAATACCCCTCAGACCCGCAGTTACATCACTGTGTTCCATTACTTTTCCAAAATCAGGAAATTCTTTCCCCAAAATTGAAATTCCCACTTTGAGCATTCCCACATGTGGGCGGCAGATGAGAATGGGAATGGCATTGCATTTGTGGAAAGTAATCATGTAAATTTTACGTTACTTAACTCATTTTTTAAACAAAAATTTTATGTAAAAATGAACTTGATTTTATTTATTTATTTCTTGTTCTTCATATTGTTTACGACTAACGTTCATATATTTATATTAGGTATAATAGTAAGAAATTACAATAATTTCAATGGTATTTCGTTAAAACATAGTTTAATTCTCCTACGTATGCAGGGATAGTAAGCAGCAATGGAATTCACTGGCACAGCATCAGACGTTTTTCTCTGCGTCACTTACGAGACTTGGGAATGGGAAAATCGCGACTCGTATCGGCTGTCCAAAATGAAGCTGTGGAGCTAGTAAAGGATTTGAAGAAGCAAGCCGGAAAGCCTGCTCCTGTGCCATATTCACTTACAGTCTCCATTTTGAATGTGATTTGGCAAATGGTCGCAAGTAAGAGATCACGTTGATGATTTTCAGATGTATAGATTCATTTAAGAAACTATTCCAACTCAATTATTTTCATCTAGAGGCCTTGCGGCCTTAATTCCACTTTTGCCGTAAGTTCTAAGTTCAGCCTGAGGAGAGTTTCTTTTCAACCACTGGCGACGCCAAGGGGATGCGAGTGCCTCCCCTAAAAATGTCTGCCTCCCCTTCCGCCTCCCCTAAAGAATCTAAGAATATACATCTCCCATATTAGTATGCAATACGTTGGTATACAACTTCCTCGTAAACTTCTAAGGATATTGCTTGTTTTGAATTGAGTCCAAGTCAACACTAGGAATAAGTTTTGAAGATGGAGCATCGCAAGTTTGAAATATGTAAATTCTTCTAAACCAGAGTATTAGGTAATGGAGTCACTTACCAAGAGATGTAGTCCTCTTCCGTGAAGGAAACCAATTCATAAGCAATTTAGATATTTTCTGTAAGGAATTAAGCCTTGTTAGTTTTTTGTCTTTCTTTCACATGTTTGTCATGCTTGGGTTTTCTTCACAGTTGTATGTTACATGTTCAATATATTAATTTAAAATGTAGTGGTTCAAGTACGAAATTTTATATTTTATATTTTTGAAATCCAAGAATATGTAGAGGTCGTCCTCGTCCGTTGAAGTTTACTCAGGTAGCCAGGTCCCCCTTCTTCAACAAGAAGTATTAGCCGCTCGGTGGCGGGGGTCTCGTGGAAGCCTACTCCACTCATTGTCGCCTGGTTCGAGGTGGAAGTGTCGTCTTCTTGTAGTCCGGGAACTGCCGCCTGTGATCAGCGACAACTTGAAGGAGGAATTGCAGCTGCTCCTCTCCACGAGTCAACTTCTTGTTGAACTCTTCGATGAGAGCTACTCCTTTCTCCGTTCGGTCGTTGACCACGGCGAAGCTTTCAACGACCCGCAGAGCTTTCTTGAAGGAGTCCTCCGCCGGCCAACTCTCTGGATCTTTGTGAAGGAATTCATCCGGAAGCTGGAGGCGAGTGAAGAGGGCCTTGGTGTTCCTCGTCACAAATTGCTCAAGGCCCTTCTTCTCATCGACGAAGGCACTCAAGGCGACTCTCGGACGCTTCGGCGGATGGTCGATGGCATCTTCGTCCAAGGCTTCGACCATGAGTTTCTTCATGGCTAAAGGTAGTCTGTCGTCAAAGAAGGCCATTCCCACGAGCTCCTCCGACAGGTACCAGAAGTGGTGGGAAGGCTTCTTGCTGGTGGCGGTGGAAATCCCTCGATGTGGGTAGAGCATCAGCTCCTTCATGAGATGGAAGTCGTTCTAGGGGGTTCCCACCGCCTGAGGAGCCGTGTCCCATGCTCTCACGTAGATCACCACGGCAAAAACCGCGAGATCACGCACTCCTCTCTCCACCGATGGTGTCATCCGGAACTGCTCCCGGAAGAGCCACATTTTGATCGCGTATAGCACCTTCGCCATCCATCGAGCGCAATGCATTGCTCCGGGAGCTGTGAACTTGATTCCACGCTCTGGTGTGCCTCCAAGGAAGATTGTACTGAGCTCGAGGAACTCCCAGTAATCGTCGCGAACACGAACCGTTTGTCTTCTTAAGAAATCGAGCAGTTCGTCCCGCGAAGATGCCACTGAGCTCTCCATAGAGGGATCAGTTGAAGCTGGCTTGAACTTGTCTTGATCAATGAACTGCCAGTGACCCATGAACCTTTTGTACAGGAGTATCTCAGGTCCCGTCGACGATCCCCTGATGGTTGTCTCGAAAGCGGCTCCAATCACAAGTTCCAACACATGGTGCCGACAGGCAAAGAACAGAAGATATCTGCCAAATTTCTCCTCGATGAGAGCACAGGCGCCAGATCGATGACCTGTGTTCGAAGCTGTGGTGTCGAAGCTTAACGCCTGAACCTTGTCGTCGATCTTCCAGTCTTCGAGACACATGACGACGGCCGCTGCTTGCGCCTTTCCAGTTCCGGATGGAAGCTTTGGAACATCCAAGAGTTACTCAACTCCGAGGCCAGACACGAGGACAGGCAAGCGATCAACATGTTCTCGGGATGTCAGATCCTCCATGAGCTTACCATCCCAATGAACGGTAAGAGGGACGTCGGTGGAGAATTCTTCCTTCAAACCTTTCGACTGGGCCGAACGATGGCGAGCCCTTTCTCTGTGGATGGAGTTCCGATTGATGTTCAAGTCGATGACATCATGGCCAAGGGTTTCAGCGGCCTCGGTAAGAACGTAGGTCGCATTTCTAGAGGAGATCTGCGTCCGGTCGAGGGCAGCAGCCAGTCGAGGTGTCATGATATTCTTCCTGGCTCTTTTTGGAGCAAACGCAGCGGCAGCACTCCCAACTGCACCTTCCGTCTCCCGGTCATCATCCGTCTCCTCTGCCGCACTTGACTATGAAGATGATGCCAGCACCGCTCGGCTGGTTGAAGCTTCCTGCTCTGACCTCTTCCGGGATTCCTCGTCCTTCCGGGCCTGTACCATATCCACAGAGCCGATGCAGCCTGGCCTCCCCTTCTGTCGCTGGGCCAGAAAGAAAACCCGGTCCTCAGGATTCTTCATCAGGACCAGTGCATCCGCATGAGCGATGTCAAAGAGATCTTCCAAGCGCTCTTGAAACTCCTGTTCCTTCTGCTTGTGGGATGCACTGGTCCTGGTCTGATGTTTTTTCAGGGCTTTCCACTCCTCGAAGACCGCCTCCAGCTTCTTGATGCAATGGAGGAACAGGAAATGCCCAAAAGCTTGCCGATATGATGGCAATTTAGCGTCCTTGATTTCCGGTTCAACAGAACCGATGAAATACAACTTCTTTCTCGATTCCATCCTGAGGAAAGAAAAAAGGAGTGTTAGATACAACTTCCATATGTATATATACACCTTCCTGTATAATAGTAAAACTTCAACTCACGAGGGCGACTTCTAAATATTATTGGATTTCAAAAATATTTAGCACGCATGGTTTTTTCCTAGAACTGCACAAATTGGGGGGTTAGAGAAACAAATTTCAAACTTTCATTTTTAAGGGTCACCCTAATATATATATATATATATATATATATATATATATTATAATATATATATATATATATATATATATATATTATATAATATATATATATATATACAGGGCGTCCCAAAAAAATGTATACACACTTTAACAGCTGATAGCTCAATTGATGTTTCTTTCTTTCCAAGTTAAACCCATTAGAATTAATAATGGCAGTCAGACTAAGCTTTGAACAAAGGAAATTCATTCTAAAATGCTACTGGAAGTGTGAAAACGCAGTTGAAGTGCAAAGACAGTTTAGGAGGGAGTTTCAAACAGATCCACCAACGCGACTTACCATCACTCGAATTAGAGATAAGTTTGAAGCCGATGGAACTGTTCAGAATGTCCACAAGAAGCGTTCCGGAAGACCACGGACATCGACAAGCCCCACAAAGCAAGAAAGAGTACTGGAAACGTATCACCAAAGTCCAAGAAAATCTGTGCGGCAAGCGAGTCGTGAGGTAGGAATTTCAGAATCGTCTGTCCAACGCATTTTGAAGCGCTGTCAATGGAAAAGTTACATTCCAAGATTAGTCCATGCTATTAATGAAGATGATCCGGACCGAAGAGTGGAGTATTGCGAGTGGTACTTGGCACGATGTGGATGTGGATTGGACGAAGGGGTTTCGTAGAATACCCTCCGCGTTCACCAGACCTCACACCACTAGACTTTTTTTATGGGGATACTTAAAAGACAAAGTCTACGCTATAAAACCTGCAACAGTCGCTGAATTGAGAGCAGCCATTGAACGAGAATGCACACAAATACCAAACAAAATGTTTCGTGATGTTTGCGATTCCATTGCTTCGCGTTATCAGCAGTGCCTGGACCAGAACGGACGTCAGTTTGAAAACAGGCGTTGACAAAACAATTAAATAATGTCTGTAGATTCTATTACATTTTGAAAATTAAATGTATTTTAATAAACACTGCCTTTATAAGTATTTAAAGTGTGTATACATTTTTTTGGGACGTCCTGTATATATATATTCCAAATTCAAACTTCGCCTCCCAAGCCTATCTCTCTGCCACTCTTTCGCCTCCCCAATTTCAGAATCCTGGAGTCGCCACTGTCTCCAACGAAGTGTAAAAATATGGCATTCTTCTTAATTACTACATTTTATAAACTTGAGGAAAAGATTGGTTACATATACCTCAAAGGTGTTCGTATTAGAGCATGGTTCTGATTAATCAATTAATCAGTTAATCATTGTTTCGAATTTATTCATTAATTAATCAAAAAATATTTTTAGAAAATGATGGGAAGTGATTAATTTTTCTTCATAATTTCACCAGCATTTTACCTTAAATTTTGTAATGTATTATTTGAATTTGGCACCTTTTTGCCTGTATAAACTGTCTAATCCGCACATGCCTGATTTCTTGAACTAAAGCAAACTAAATGTTTGAGCAAAATGTTCTTTGGTCTTATCTCACGCAACAGAAACAATAAAGCTCTTTCTTACTCTTTTCAGAAGTATTTAATTTTTAATAATTTTTAATCAGTTAATCATTGATTAATTAGAAAATTTCATCATTCATCACTTTTTCCTAAAAATTATTAACTAACCATGCCCTAGTTCGTATTGTTGATAAAATAATAATAATAATAATAATTCTGTGGAACACACTTGTTGGTGTTCATTTATAACAAATGTATCTTGCATATTCATTGCATATTTAAGTCAAGATGGTTATCTTAACTTCTGAATGAGTCATTCAGATTATTGAAGTGTAAGCTTCTTTCGTGTCATAATTGTTTCACTACAATAACAACAACAACAACAAACACTTTATTTCAGACTTAACAGGTACAAACATTATATAATAATATAATTATAATATAATATAATATAATTATATAATAATATATTAAATAATATATATATAATAATTTTTAAGAGTTTATTAAGAACTCCAAGATTTATAAATGGTGCTCTTTCTAGTGTCAGTATGCTGTTTGTAGTCAATAAGGTGCCTAACTGTGCCAGTGTCATTCGCAATTTTGTATTTAGATTTATCACTAGGCTTGGTGAGTCGGTCAATAAGATAATAGAAGCCATGGTTAGTGGCCTGATCTCCGATATATTTTATAAATCTCAAATCTGGAAGCATTGGCGTAGACAATTGTATGTTCATTATGCATAGTGATTCACTTGCCTACTTAGTCAGTGCTCCAGACAACTATCTCTTAAGAGATAGTTGTCTGGAGCACTGACTAAGTAGGCCACTGAATCATTATGAATAATGAACATTGAACATACAGTTGCCTACGCCAATGCTTCCAGATTTGAGCTTTATAAAATATAACGGAGATCAGTCCACGAACCATGGCTTCTATTATCTTATCGACTGACTTACTAAGCCTGGTGATAAATCTATAGTGGCCTACGGATCACCGATTTGATGTGGCTAAGAAAGTAGGCTTACTATAATTACTGAATAAAATTGAAATGAAATTTGGGTCACCAGGTCTTGCAGACCGAATAATGTTTAATAAGATGATAGACATTACTTTGTTGTTTTGTGTTTAATTAGGAAAATAAATAAATTATTTGTTCACAGCGATTAACAGTTCAATAAAGGTATTTATAATGATTAACAATTATATAACGGCATTTATATTCTGCTAAAGATGACTGAGTATTAGCAATAAGAAATGGTTATACAGTCTGATTGTTAAGTAAGTACAATCAGTGGCGGTTCGTGCCTAGGAGCTGCAGAGCTGCAGTCCCACCCAGACATTCACTGCCAGGCGTATGATTCCTTCAGACACACCAGAATAATACACTACTAACAAATATATCGTAATAAAAAGTCATTATATGTTATTTTCAATACGTTACTAAGTGAATTTTCATTAAAACCAGATAAAAATTTAAGTTACTTTCATAGTTGCTGTACGATTCATGTCTGTTATTAATTGGCGCCACATCTGGAAACAATGAGCTGCAGTCGGTGCAGCTCAGTCTCGTGTTACATTGCGTGCGGACCGTGCGGTTAAGTCGTGCTCTCTTTAATTACCCTTTGACGATGGAAAATCGAGTGAAGTATTTGCAAAGCATCAACTTTTCCCAGCTGACATTCAATGAAAAGACTGAAATCAAAGCAAGAGGAGGACCTACACCAGTTTTATCCATTCAACAGAATAGTACAAGCAGGAACAAAGAATATACACGCCAGTTTAACATCAGTGTTTATCAGAAATGTGAATGGCTCTGTGGTTGTGACGAGGCAAATGCTTTATTCTGCTTTCCATGCTTATTGTTTGGTGGGGACTCGTCATGGATGAAAAGTGGTGTGACTGACTTGAGGCATTTGCCACAGAAAATAATGAAACATGAGCAGTCAGCCAAACACATGAATAACATGATTGATTTATCGTTGCTGGGTAAAGTGAACATTGCAGCTCAAATTGACACAGCATACAAGCTCTCAGTTCCAAACACAATGAACAGGTGAGGAAAAACAGAGATGTGTTATTCAAAATCATAAACTGTGTAAAATTTCGTCGAAAATTTGAATTCCCTCTTAGAGGACATAATGAAACTACGAGCTCCAAGAATCCGGGAATATTTCGTGGATTAGTTGATTTTGCCTGTGAACTGGATTCTAGCTTAGATGCTCATTTAAAGACCGCTACAGTTTTTAAAGGAACATCTAAATCAATACAGAATGAACTTTTAGAATCTATGTTGGAAATCTGCAAAAATAAGATCAAGGAAGAAGTAAAGAATGCAGAATATTTGGCAGTTATGTGTGATGAGACAACGGATATTTACGATAAAACACAGATGGTAATTGTTCTAAGGTATGAGCTACAAGGGAAGCCTGTTGAGAGATTCTGGGGATTTTTTAACCCTATCAACCAGACAGCAGAAGCCTTATCAAGTGTGTTACTTAAAGAGCTCCAGACTTTAATTGGTGATTGTCCACACAAGCTCATTGCCCAAACTTACGATGGTGCAGCTGCTCTAAGTGGAGTCAATAAAGGTGTGCAAACCAGAATAAAAGAAGTGTATAGCAATGCCCACTTTATCCACTGTTATGCACACCAACTAAACTTGATTTTAGAAAAGGCAACATCGCAGAATCCTAATGTTCGAGTATTTTTCAATAGCTTGTCAGGAATACCAGCATTTTTTCTAAGTCTCCACAAAGAATGGCTGCATTGGAGAATGTTGCTGGCCATCGAATTCCAAGGCCATCTGCAACACGTTGGAATTTCAAAAACAGAACAGTCAATGCTGTGCATGAAATGAAAGATGCACTAATTGAATGTTGCAGCACACTGGAAGCATCTAACTCAAGAGACACTGGATCTGCAGCAGCTGGTATCAAAAGAATTGTGAATGATCCTGAATTCGAATTTTGGTTGGAATTTTTCTCCAAAGTAATGCCTCATGTTGACATCATGTTCTCTCAGCTTCAGTCTACAAATATTGATACAGCTAAGGCTAACGCCTCTTTAAAAGCTTTTAATTCCGCAGTTCAGAAGTTAAGAGATGAATGTGATGCCATAGTGTCGCCTCCTGAGCAGAAGAGAAGAAAATTTAATACAGATAGAGCAGCTGCTGCAAAGGAGGTCTGTGACGTAATTTTGCTGCAGTGCAGAGAGAGATTCAGCTTTACTAATCATTTGGAAGCAAGCAAGTTACTTTTAGTGAATAATTTTCCAGTGTATGCCAAAAAATTCCATAGTAATGAACTTGCACAAGCAGTTGCAGTCTATCCCTTGCTTGAAAAAGACAAATTGAGAACTGAACTTACTGTACTGTATACAAGAGAAGATTTGTGTAAATCAGAAAGTCTCATAGACTTGTTGGAGATGATGAACGACAATCATCTACAGTCAACATTTTCAGACACTGTCAAGTTGCTGAAAATTTCAATAACAACTCCAGTGACAACGGCAGAAGCAGAAAGATGCTTTTCAACTTTGAAGAGAATTAAAACTTTTTTGTGCAGTACCATGGTGAATGACAGACTGTCTGATTTAGCAATGATATCCATTGAAAATAAAATGATAACAGAAATGAAGGATTTTAATGAAAAAGTAATAAACCATTTTACTACATCGAAGAGCCAACGCACCGATTTTATTTTCAAGTAATACTACCATCACCACCTCAGCCATCCCTACCGCCACCACTACCACCCCAACCATCCCTTCTACCACCACCACTACTACCATGCCCTGGAAATCCGTGGACATCAACTCATACCTGAGGTAGGTCAAATTTGTGTACCCTACTGTTGTGTGAAGCTTGCAGTCCCTCCATTTTATTTTATCACAAGCCGCCACTGAGTACAATGATGATGAACACTAATTTAGGTAGGCTAATGATATGCCGAGTGAACACAGAATAAATAATGAAGCCTATTGATAACGGAAATAATGCACGTACGGTTAGTACAGTAAATGGATTAGGTCGTTAAGAATGACCCACATAAAAGCTCACATAAACAATGAGATGCAAGATAAGTAAATTACGCGAATGAACACAATAACAGGGTGATACAAAATTACGGTATTGGTACAACACTTAACTAGGCCTACTGCGGTCTTAATGAGAAAGTTAGTTTTCCGGTTGCTTGCGTGCACTTTTGGGTATAGCCTAATCGCGACGCTGCGATTACACTGTGTAGGCTTCGCGGGAATTGCTTAACACGAAGGCAAAGGTAGGCTTACCGAAATGATGAATAACTCTGGAGATTGACGACCTACTTGAAGGTTGTCCGTATTGCGTTGAGCCATAGATGACCTTGGAGACTGTAGAGAGCCTGTTGAGATACTTGTTGAACGGGCGCCGATCGAAGTGTGGTAAAGGATGAGTGGAGAGCAAAGTGGAGTTGTAGCTTGTAACCTACAGGAGGTTTACGGACCTGGGCTTCGAAGGGTGCTTCTGTAGTCAGGTCGGCCTTGCCGGCGAGAGGATGAATGTTGACAGCCGATAAAGACTTGTGGTAAGAGGCCAACGGAACGCCGACAGCAGCGATGTTCTTTCTTGCAGGATGGAATTGTACTGTAGAGTCGCTTCGAGTGTTGCTTAGTTCTTGTATAGTTGAAGTGTGACTTGGGACTGAGGCCGGCTGAGGTTGAAACGGCGCTACGTGGAGAGAGGAGGTTCACGAGAAGAAAGTAACGAGCGGAGTGAGATTGTAGAGAGCCTTACTTGATGATAGACTTCGTGTAGGCTCGACCGGAGCCTTGGAGGAACAGCAGGCCGCTCTCCGGCGAAGGCCGGAGAGCGGGTGGCGTGACAAGTGGTGCTACTGACGAAGGTGCTGAGAGTGAGACGTGACGACCAAGACGAGAAAATGGCAAGTGAGAAGTGCGAATGATTTGAGGAAGAAGCTGCATTTTGTAGGCCCTGGTGACGTCCTCTGGTGGTCGCTTCGGGAAATACCACAGAATCTGTGTTTCCTGTGTGGGCCTGTTTCATGACCACGTGTATAGCCTTTGTTTTGATTCCATGATGTTTGAGAATGGCGGGGAAAGGAATTTCGGTACTTACGTATTAACGGGGGCCACGACATATTGATGATTGGTTAAGTTAAGTTGTAATATTTTCGTTAGTTGAAAATTTCTAATACAGTACATAATATTTTTTAAATAGCAATATTTTTTTAAATATTTACAATGATTTATAGAAATTTTCAACTAACGAAAATATTACAACTTAACCTAACCAATCATCAATATGTGGCGGCCTCCCGTTAATACGTAAGTACGAGAATGTCTTTGTCTGACCGCTATAAATCTAAATACAAAATTGCGTATGACACTGGCACAGTTAGGCACCTTATTCACTATAAACAACATATTGGCACTAGCAGGAGCACCATTTATAAATCTTGAAGTTCTTAATAAACTCCTAGAAATATTATTATATGCACCATACAATTTTCTCATACATCCTGTAGCTCCACCACAAATGAGCTGTATGCAGTAGCGTACAAAAAGTTTTGAACAAGATCAACTTAACATCTACTGTACACATGAAATTTTCTAATCAAAGTATTTCCCTGAGCATATAATTGTCTACATTGCCTTGGAATATCACAGTCATCTGAAAGACTATCAGTTAGTATGTGGCCAAGATACTTAGTCTGGGTCACTTCTGACAGCACCATACCATACCAAATCGTTGGGATCAAAATTCTTGGAACTCGTACATTTTAACGTTCATATATAGAGAATGATTGAATATGAAACATGTAATTAAGTATGATTATACAGTTTTACTATCCATACCACAACAAAATACTGCACAAATTAACTTTTATTTATTTTATAGGTAAAAGATACAGTTTGGATGACAAAGAAATAGAGGAATTTCATCATACAATGACCAGTATTCAGAAAAACTTGAGAAATCTACTTATCACGGATTTCTATCCTTGGATCACTTACATTGTTCCCAACTTCCTTTTAACAAGACTTACAAAGGAATACCTTCTAGATGATATGTCAAATAAACTGTCAGAATTTTTCAAGGTACGAAACATTTACCGCGTCAGTTCAGAAGCAATTACTAAAGTTGCCCTTGAAAGAAAAGAGAAAATTGGTAATATAAGGCTAACTTTAGAATATTTCAAATTTTAACAGAAAAAAGACGTGGAGTTTAGTTTTGATATAGTCATTGATAAATAACATAAATGGTTATATTCACTTATCTAGACTATAGATTTATGCCGTGTATGATAATTGGGTAAATATTCGATTTTACTCCCAGTCTGGTTTTATAATGAGAGCAAACTTTTCTGGTCAATTTTGAGGTGCTTTGCACAAATCTGCCATTGGTTTAGCGTGCAAATGCATAGTTTTTGAGATATCGTAACATAAACATATAGGATATGTTCATGTTACGAGATCTCGTAAACGAAGCATTACCACAGGAAACGTACAAAACACCTCAAAATTAATCAGAAAAGTTTGCTCTCGTCAATTTTTGTTTAAACTAACGAAATTATCACGACTTAACCTAACCAATCATCAAGGGCGTACAGTTGACTTAACCGGGCATTCAGTTGACCTGACCGGGCATTCAATTAACCTAACAGGTTGATATTGGTTATTTCACCTAAATATCTTCTGATCTTCGTTAATATGTTTTAAATGACATGGGCTGGACCTGTAAATCAAAACTTTTTATGAGGTAGTTTTAGTCGCTTTATTCAAATTTGTCACTCATTTTTTGTGCAAATGCATATTAATGGTGAAAATTAAGATACTAATAATATATATATATATATATATATATATATATATATATATATATATATATATACTCATTTTTGGTCCGACGAGTATAATTTTAGGCTATTTTTTCGCTACTCTGCGACTTCATTAGTTTGTTGTTTTCTGTTCTGGCTATTTTTTTCTAATTGGATTCAGTTTGGTGGTGTTTGTGATAGAATTATGACGTGCCATTCATGTGGTTTCGACTTTGAGAACTTGATTCGTCATGTGCCCTAGATGAAGACAAAGCATTGGATGTTTTTATCAATTACGGCGTTATTCTCCCATCCTTAACTTGCCCGAAATGTGACAGTGAGTGCCTAATACGAAAAGATCAGAAGATATTTAGGTGAAATAACCAATATTAGCCTGTTAGGTTAATTGAATGCCCGGTTAGGTTAATTGAATGCCCAGTTAGGTTAATTGAACGCCCAGTTAGGTCAACTGTACGCCCTTGATGATTGGTTAGGTTAAGTCGTGATATTTTCGTTAGTTTAAACAAAAATGACGAGACCAAACTTTTTTCGTTAATTTTGAGGTGTTTTGCACGTTTCCTGTGGTAATGCGTCGTTTACGAGATCTCGTAACATGAACATGTTAGGTTATGTTTTATTGTATAAAATGTAGTCAAAAATACATTTTTCAAGTATATTTTGGTGTGCTTTGTTCGAATATGACCTTCATTTCTTGTGCAAATGAACAGAAATACAGTTGTCATTGCATGGCCCAAACACGTATTTCTGTTCATTTACACAAGAAATGAAGGTTATATTTGAACAGAGCACACCAAAATACATTAGAAAAATGTATGTTTTATTTCAACTTCAACCCATAACGACATAATTACCCTGATCTTTTCGTATTAGGCACTCACTGTCACATTTCGGGCAAGTTAAGAATGGGAGAATAACGCCATAATTGATAAAAACATCTAATGCTTTGTCTTCATCTAGGACACATGACGAAACAAATTCTCAAAGTCGAAATCACACGAATGGCACGTCATAATTCTATCACAAACACCACCAAACTGAATCCAATTAGAAAAAAAAATAGCCAGAACAGAAACCAACAAACTAATTAAATCGCAGAGTAGCGAAAAAGTAGCCCAATCAGGAAAAATATTTTATGGAAAAAAGTACATTATAGCCAAAACAGGAAATATATTTTATTAAAAAAGTACATTTGAACAAATTTGCACAGCATAAGATATATATTTTTTTAGTCAGTTTTTAATGGCAATTCAATATATAGTACTTGTTCGACTGCTTGTGACTGGGAGTAAAATCGATTATTAACCGATAATTGTTTAAGTAACTGTTAAATCTTGAAAATTAATATATTCGTTTCTAAGGTGGTTGTTGACGACCACATAAAGAACCTCGATAAAAATGATCCCAAAGATTACATCGATGACTACCTTGTCGAAATGGAGAACCAAAAGAACGACCCTTCATCGACAATGTCAAGTAAGTTGATTTTTAAATCAATGTAATTCAGTGCAACACGTATGATATTAATCTCTCAAACTCAAATTACATGAAGAAATTCGAGACAATGACCGAGTCATTATTAAATTCATCTGGTGGACGTAGCAATAAACGTAATGTGCGTTTGGGAACTGTTTTTTATAACAACATTTACACCAGCTGTATGTCCACTCATAACTGCGGCCACATCATAACTGTGAGCAATTAATTTTTCAGGACAAAAGAGAATGATGGAGTTTAATTGTTCAAAAAATGTGGACGCTGCTAGATTAAAAAGTCCCAAATTCTCTCCTTCACAGCTAAATTGGCCAAATTGTTTATATGATTTCTGGACGTTTCGATCACAGACAGTGGCGGATTTAGGAGGGGGCCGAGTAGGCCATGGCCTACGGCCCCGCGCCTGTGAGGGCCCCGCGCCCTCACATATAATTATAATGTTGGATTCCACTATAAATAATACAATTGATTAATGATTAGTGATAATTATGGTATCACTCTCTTTGCTGGCGGGAGTTTAGTTCTATTCAGGCCGCTGTGGAGTGCACATGTGAGTGTGTTTAGTGGTAAGTAATGGTAAAAGTCGTATCTCGAAAAAGTCGCCAGTCAATAAATGGGGATGGGGGAGTTTTAGTCAGCTTTATAATAACATAAATAAGTTGAAAAATGTTAAATTAATGTAATTAATTTTTTTATATGAAACGTACTTAGGCTAGGTTAGGTCAGTTTAGCTTAGATTTCATAATAAATACATTTTATATACATATTTAAGGAAAAAGTCGCCACTGGTGGGGGCTGGCGACTTTTCCCATAAAGCGACTTTTTCACCCGAACAACTGTTTAGTGTCTGTATTTAATTAATTAATTAAACTGTATTAATTAATACTAAACCGAGGGTCAAGTGTAAATAGTTTGTTTTTTATGTTTTTATGTTTCAGGATAAGGCAGTGAGGCTGCACTGAGGCACAATGGAGAAATCAACAAGTCGTGATCGTGATCAAGGGAGGAAGTATAAAGCTGGCTCTGTTAAACGACAAGAAAAGGCAGACGTAAACCAAAGAGTAAAAAAACTACCAAAAATAACTCAATGGTTGACATATCCAACAGTATCTGAATCTGCAAAATCACAAACTCAAACTGAATCTGGTCAAACTGAATCTGAATCAGTAGAGACACCAATTACGCCTGAAACAACTGGAGAAGCCACAACTAGTACTGAACCTAGTGTAGTTAGCGCAATTGAACCTGAACACAGTGACAGTGAGGAGACACAAGAGGAAGTGAAAGTTATGAATACCGGTACTGAACAAGGATTTGAAACGGATCTTGGATTATGGCCTAAAATAATTACTGAAAATGTGTGTGACTATTGGTTGAAAAAGGGAAGCGCAGAATGTCGACACTGTGATGGTGACTTCAAAGAGTCAGCTGTGAAAGAGCTAAACAGAACCCGTCATTGTACAAAGACATTATTCACTCGAACTCATTCATTATCTGGCCAAGAAATTAATCTTAAATGGCTCTGTTACTCTAAAACAACTGGTAAAGTGTATTGTTTTGCTTGCAAGCTTATGTCAAAGGTGGAAAGCTCATTCACAACTGGCTTCAATGGTTGGAAGAACGCTAGGTATGTCATAGAATCTCACAGTAGGTCAGATCAGCACAGGAAAAGTATGGTCGAAATGATATATCGAAAGACTGCGGGTGCCCGTATTGACTCTAATCTAGTACAACAATATGAAAGTGAATGCGAGTACTGGCAAGCAGTATTGAGGAGGTGTGTAGATGTTTTAAAGCTACTTTGCGAACGCGGGCTAGCCATTCGAGGTAAAGATGAAGTAATTGGATCAGTACACAATGGAAACTATCTTGGGATTCTAGAGCTGCTGAGCACATACGACAGTTTCTTGGCAGCACATATCAAGAAACACGCAAACAAAGGTAGTGGTCATACTTCCTACTTGTCCCATGTCATTTCTGAGGAAGTCATTGGAATAATGGCAGAAAAGGTTATGTCCTCAATAACAGATGAAGTAAAAACAGCAAAGTACTTCTCAATTTCTGTTGACTCCACACCTGATATTTCACACATGGATCAACTTACTTTTACAATCCGCTATGTACTGCCTACTACAGGTCCAGTTGAAAGGTTTTTGCAGTTTATTCCCATGCTAAGCCACACTGGCAGAGATATTGCTACAACTGTTCTTGATTTTCTTAAAGAGAAGAACATTCCAGTTATCGACTGCCGAGGACAGTCCTATGACAATGCCAGCAACATGTCTGGTAAATATCTGGGGACCCAACAGATAATCAAGAATGAGTGTAGTGAAGCTGAGTACATACCATGTATGGCTCATTCCTTAAACTTGGTGGCTAAGTGTGCTGCAGAAAGCTGTCCTGCTGCAGTGTCATTGTTTGCTCTGGTACAAAATATGTACTCCTTTCTTGTTGCATCTACTTATCGTTGGAGGAGACACCGTGAGGTACTAGAGACTAATAAAGATAAGAAGTTGAAAGTTGATAAAATACTTTCAGACACTCGTTGGTCAGCACGAGCAGATGCTGTAGCTGCTCTCAGTAGAGCACACAAAGAAAACATCATTGTTCTGGAAGAGTTATTCTCAGATCAGAATCAGCCAGCTGAAACAAGAGCTGAAGCAAGTGGTCTTCTCAAAGGTTTGAAAAAACTTGAAACAGTGATTCTTCTTGAAGTTTGGGATACAGTATTGGAAAGGTTTCAGAGTAGCAGTATCCAGCTGCAAAAATCTGGGCTCTCCCTCAACACAGCTGTCACACTGCTAGAGTCTCTTTTACAATTTGCTAAAGACCTGAGATCCCAGTTCGATGACTTTGAAGCAAAAGCTATGGCTAAGTGTGATCCCTGTGATGTGACGAGTAATGATGCATACTACGCCGACACGCAGCGTATTAGGAAGCGCAAGCGTCACCACGATGAACTAGACTCCGCGGAGGATGTTATGCTGACAGGGAGAGACAAGTTTAGAGTGACTGCATTCTTGCCCATCATTGACAAGCTCTGTGCTGCCCTACAACAACGCATTGCTGCTTACAGCGACCTTCGAGAGAAATTTGGGTTTTTATCAGAAATCTCAAACAAAACGAACACTGAGCTTAAAGCATCTGCTGAAAAGCTTGTGTCTTCATATCCTAAGGACTTGGAGGCTGGATTGGAGTCGGAGCTTTTGCAGTTTGCACACCTTATGAAATCCATTCCAAGAGATTCACCTGAAAGTGCTCCTTCATCAGGTGGTGCAAAGGCTGCAAAAAGTCCTGAACTAGAAATGTATGAGATAATTCACAGACATGACATGGTAGAAACATTTGCTAATGTTGAAATTGTATTACGACTCTATCTCTGCATGTTTGTCACAAACTGCACTGGGGAGCGATCATTCTCCAAGATGAAACTAGTCAAGAATTATCTAAGAAACACCATGGGGCAGGACCGTTTGTCTTCACTCACCCTGTTGAGCATTGAGCATGAGAAATTAAGGGTGCTTGATTTTACTGATGTCATCAAACAGTTTGCAAGTAAGAAGGCTAGAAAAAAATCTTTTTTGACTGAGAAATAGTTAAGTGTACCGTACAAATTGCCTGCAATAAACAAAACCCACTCATTGCATCATTTGCATGTCAGTCAAGTGGTATTCTCTTTAGTTAATGGTGTATTATTATAGTTATTTTTTGTTAATGGTGTATTATTATAGTTATTTTTTATTGTTAAGCTTCAAAAAAACAAATGTGTAATGTTCAACTATGAAATGGTCATTTGGCTAATTAATTACACTGCCCAACACCAATTTTGCTGATTTAATTCTAACACCTGTTTTTAGGTAACTTTGGTGTGCTGATTTCAAAAATCACCTTAGTTTTTGCCTATCACGTCAGGTTTTCGAGCAATCAAATACGGAGATATCGCATTTTGGCAGGGTTATGCCCAATTTTTTTTCTTTTCAAAAAATAAGTTTGTACATACTCAGAATCAGCATGGAAAAGTAAACAATTGTGCAGGGAGTGAACTTTAATATACAATGGTAATATTGACACATAAAGTGATTAAAAGTGTTTAAATAAGCAAAAAATGAATCCATGATCATGACGTCACGCTCACACCTGGGGAAATCACAGATACCCAAGATTTTAATATGTTGTACATGACCTTCAGATTTAATGCACAGATTTGCGTATTCCACAGATAAAATTTTAACAGCAAAACAGCTGTTAACAGGTCTCAAAAATCATCAATTTTGATAAGTGCCCTTCATGGATCACCCCCAAAATAGGCATATTGCATTGCACATTGCACGAAAACCTGATGTGATGAACAAAATCTAAGGTGATTTTTTAAATCAGCACATCAATATTATCCAGAAACAGATCTTAGAATTAAATCACCAGCAAAAAAAGGTTTTTTTGTTGGGCAGTGTTATCAATAAATTGAATATTGTTTAAAAAGTAAATTTATTTTAACGCTTCGCTCGCCCATTGATTTGAGGGCCCCGTAAGGTCACCACTGGGGGATGGGGGTATAAATCTTCATTTCAGTTAATTAAGCTAGCTTTGCGTAGTTTGGGGCCCCGCACTCCAACCGGCCTAGGGCCCCGCGCACCTTAAATCCGCCACTGATCACAGACCAGTTCGATCCAGACCAGTTCGATCACTTGCCAGTTCGATCACAAGCCAATATGATATTATTAGTTAGTCATTAGTTATTAGTTTGTAGGTGAGGGACCTCAGTGCTAGCTAGGTTAATAGATTGGGCTGTCGTTGGGATTTTGTTAAAATGCAAGGTAAATCTTACTTGTAAGGCCTCTCAGCAACCACGTATCCTACATTAATAGCACATATATCAATCGATAGATCAGAAAAAACTATGTATGCAGCTATGTAAACTTTTCAAAGAATAAAAGAATTACAATAATTTCAAGAAATGTGTTATTAAATGTAGGCTACGTGGTTGTTGTGTGGCCCCTGGTTAATTGAATGCCAGGTTAGGTCAACTGTACGCCCTTGACGTTTGGTTAGGTCAAGTCGTGATATTTTCGTTAAAACTAACGGAAATATCACGACTTAACCTAACCAATCGTCAAGGGTACAGTTGACCTAACCGGGCATTCAATTAACCTAAACCAGTGCATTCACATTATTGGACCGATGCAAACGGAGCACGTATTTTTTCTGACTGATGCATGTGCATCGGTCTGGATCCGCCCCTGTGAAGGTCCCACGTTCGACTCTTACCGCCGGTCGTGGTTGGAGTTGGGCCAGCCACTCTCTGAGTTCATTCTTGGAGTTTATGCGCTCTTCCATCCGGGTGGTAAAATAAGAGTTTCGAATGTTACCGGTTTTCTCCTCCTTCTGAGATGATTCTCCTCATATATACAGTATGTTACTTTTCACAATTACAGTCGAAGATTTAAACTTCTGCATTGCGGATTTATTTGGAGCTGGAACTGAGACCACAACCATAACCCTTCAATTTATTGTCTTCTACCTGGCCAATTATCCTCAGATACAAACACGACTTCAGAAGGAGATTGACGAAGTTCTACCAAACGGAATTCTAGCTACCCTCGAAGAAAAACCAAAGTAAGAAGGTCACACAAACAGTTCGCAGTTATAATTGCACTTTACAAATGATTCATCAGTAACAAAAAGAACATATGCTAAATTGGAAATGATGTATAAGAATAAGCCTGTTTTAGGTTACATATAATTCTTTTCTAAATATAGAACATTTCCAAAGAATTAACATCTTTTCTCAGTTTACAAAAATTCCCTCATTACAAAAGTTTCCTCATCCTGTAAGAGAAAATTTAGACACAAATCAGCGAGGGAAGTCCTCCGGGGCCGGAGAGGGGGGGGGGGGGGGGGGGTCGACATTGGATGGAAGACAGGAGTGCTGGACCTCCCGTTCCTCCTCTCACTGTCCTCCTTAGCTAATCTTTTTTCGTGTCTCATCTACCCTGTAAATAGTCCAGCATGCTCTCAAACACATACACACTTCTCCCTTTGTTCTTCACTGCACAAACATGCATCTTACACATTACATAATCTTCTCAAAATAAAAAATATATAAAAATATTTGCATTTTGGCTTTCTTTCTATGGGAGATGTTTCTTGAGGGCATTTGCCTTTGGCCCCTCCTCCCTGCATATAAAAAAGCTTCAGATGTTACTACGAGGGCCACTCAATATATTTTGCCCTACCTTTTTTTTTTCTTTCCGAGTTTCCTTGTAAGTTCCAGAAATTTTGTACACAAGTAGTTACATACCTTTTTTACAAGTTTATATTTTTCCATATAGTCTCCATCCTTTTCTACGGCTTTCCTCCACCTCGAAACAAGGGCTGGTAAAAATCCACTGGGTTCCGCTGGAGCCACCGCTTAACCTCCTCAACAACCTCCTCAACAACCTCACTGTCACTCTGAAACTTTCTTCCACGAATAGCATCCTTCATTGGCCCAAACAAATGGAAGTCTGAAGGTGCCAGATCCGGGCTGTATGGAGGGTGAGATAACGCAGTCAAGCGCATGTTTGTGATGGCCTCTCTTGTTTGCAAACTATTGTGTGGTCGTGGTCTTGCGTTATCGTGCAAAAGAAGGACGTCTTCCAGTTTTCTCTCCGGTCGAACTCGCTTTATACGTCTCTGGAATCTCTGAAGGGTAGTAATATATGCCTCCGAGTTGCTTGTTTGTCCTTTCTTCATAATGTCCACCAGAATCACCCCTTTCATTCCAAGAAGATAGTGGCCATAACCTTTCCTGCAGAGGGAGCCATTTTGAACTTTTCCTTGTGTGGGGAGTCTGCATGATGCCACTCCATGGATTGGCGTTTTGTTTCAGGTTCAAAGTGGTATACCCAAGTCTCATCCCCAGTCACAATTCATGAAAGGAAGTCTTCTCCTTCTGTCTCGTATCGAACCAACGACTCTGAAGCAATTTCTTTTCTTTGGGCTTTGTGATCTTCAGTCAGTTCGCGAGGAACAAACTGTGAACACACTTTTGAGTATCCCATTTGCTGAATTATCGTATTCACACTTCCTTCACTAATTCCTAGCTGCAGTGATAGCTTCTTGTATGTGACGCGCCGATTTGATCGAATGATGCTGTTAGCACGTTGCACAGTGTGAGATGTCACAGCCGATGCCGGGCGACCGCTGCGTGGCTCATCATCGAGGCTGGCTCTCCCTCTCTCCGATGATCACACACGTTTAGACCAGCGTCCAACTGTGCTTCGATCAACAACAGCATCTCCGTAAACGTTTTGTAGACGTTTGTGAATATTCCCAACTGTTTCCTTCTCTGCGGTTAAGAACTCGATAACAGCTCTCTGTTTACGACGCACATCACTATCAGACAGTGGCTTACACAAGGGGGGGCATAGGGGGCATAGGCCTCCATTGTAAAAATTATTACTACTCTCATTAAAGATATTTGAAAAAGAAAGTTTCAAAAATCGATAACTTTACAACATTCACCACAAAAAAATCTTGATGGTATATGGAATTTCAGTTATTTTATAGTTACCAGGAGATGTTATTAACTCAAAACTCAAAAGCAATTTTGGCTGGCTTAGGAACGTTTATATATGTTTTTATATGTACGATTAATTTGTGCAAATTTAATTCTTTACCCATAAATTGGAAATAAAATACAACTGAAGCCTTCCAAGATGCAATTCATTTTGATTCCAAATCAATCATCATCAATTTTGAGCTGACACACACACACACACACACATATATATATATATTTTGTGTATGTGTGTGCCCCCCCTTTAAGAAATGCTGTGTAAGCCCCTGCTGTTAGACACTATTTTCGAAACTGCGTTAACCATCAGTTTTATACAAGGTTTTATACAAAGAGGGGAGGTTCAAACTGGAAAAATCCGGTTATGTGGAACGCAGACAGTTGAAACTCACGGCCCAAAAGACATTTCAGCCCCATGGCCTATTATTTAGCTAAGAAAAAAGGGTGAGCAAAATATATTGCGTGCCCCTAGTACAAAGGAGTATGAATGGTGTTAAAAATAAATTGGTTCTTCGTAGGTCAGATTCTTTCAATATTTTAGAGTAAAATTAGTTAGAAGTAATTTGCTCATAAATGATGATTGAATGAAAGCAAAATTCATGAATGAGAAATTCTATATTATTTGTTGAAAACGTGATTATTCCAGACTTCCTTACACGGAAGCATTTATCTACGAAATCCTGCGTCATTCTTCCTTGGCTTCTTTATCTGGTATGCATATGGCCTCGGTCGACACAAAACTTGGTGGCTACGTAATTCCAAAGGTTGGTTTAATGTGCCAGTACGAATTAAGCTATGGTTGACACATTAATATATACTCGTGAATGACATATATGAATGCATCTAATGAGAAAAATAAGAAATGAAATAATAACAAATTCTTAATTAATAATTTCAGGGTGCATTTGTCGTTGGGGCGTCTTTTTTATGTCATTATAATCCTGATCATTTCGAGTCACCAAATGAATTTCGGCCAGAGAGGTACTTGGATTCGGATGGAAAATTCGTAAGCCCTAAGGAAGGGTTTATGCCGTTCGGCATAGGTAAATTATAGAATAATTATATATATATGTTATAATGTTATAATGTTTCAGACCAACAAAGACCCTAGGATCCACTCATGGCTCGTCTACCTAACTGTGTTCGTAATTGTGTAGTGTGCATGTCCTTCGTGGTGGCGGAGAGGACCTACAATTTTACGTGGGTTCCCAACCACAAGCGTTAATTTTACTACCTTAACCTATACCCAATCTCTCAACATATGCGTCTAATCGATTTTTAAACATGTTTATAGACGTGCTACTAATTACTTCTACCGGCAAACTATTCCAGCTGCTTACTATTCAATGCGTAAAAAAGTTTTTGGCAACTGCTGTCTCGAACCTTCTACTTGTCAACTTACACCTGTTATTTCTAGTCCTATTATATTGAGATATTTCGAAAAAGCTATCTCTATCTACGTTATCGAACCCATTCATAATTTTGAAAACCTGAATTAGATCACCCCTTAGCCTCCTAGTCTCGAGTGTAGTCAATTTTAACTCCTTAAGCCTATCCTCGTACGACTTCGACCTAAACGACGGAATCATCTTAGTTGCTCGTCTTTGAACTCTTTCGATTTTGTCTATATCTTTTCGCATATGCGGATTCCAAAATTGGATCGCGTACTCCAAATGGGGTCTAACTAATGATTTATAAAGAGGAACAATAATTTCGCGCGATTTGTACTCAAAATTCTGAGCTATAAAACCTAGCACTTTGTTCGCTTTATTGACCGCTGCTGTACTTTGTTTCGCCACTTTTAAATCACCAGTGACTATAACTCCTAAATCTTTCTCCTGCTCTACGCTTGCTAACTCCTTCCCTGACATACTATACGCAAAATTACCGTTACGCGAACCTATATGTAAAATTTTGCACTTATCGACGTTAAATCTCATTTGCCATGTGACTGACCAATCAACGATTTTATTCACATCTTCCTGGATTTTACCTCTATCTTCGTCATTAATCGCCTTACCACCCAACTTCGTGTCATCCGCAAACTTTGAAACCGTATTGACTAGGCCGACATCTAAATCGTTAATATATATAAGAAAAAGCAAGGGGCCCAATTAGTGATGTAGGTCACATCCGCATCCGCATCCGCGGAACATCCGCACATTTTCTCGCATCCGCATCCGCATCCGCACTTTGGACTGCGGATGTGGACCGTTGAGATAAAATGTCATTAATAAGCGGAAATTATCAAATTCTACTATATTAATAGAACTAGTTCATTGTGCGCAAAAGTGATGCAAGCGACAAGACGAGAGGCTGTTCTTGTATGAAGTTACTCTCTTGCAACCTACTTAGATCCACGTTACAAAGCTAAGTTATTTTCACCTAGTACATTAGAACGAGTTAAATCATCACTTGGCAAAGCAGGTGAAGAGCTTCAATCTCTTGAATCTGTCGCTTCGCCACCCACCAAAAGAATAAAAGTTTCAGTGACAGAACCAACACCTTCAACAAGAAATCTATCACAGAATCTGTCTCTCAGTTTCTTGAGTCAAGCAGCAATGACGAGACCTACGCGATGTCAAAAGATGTAGTAAAAATGATCGAGAGCTATCACCAAGAAAAACGCCTGGCTGCATGTGACAATCCTATTAGTTGGTGGAAAAATACGCAGAATATCTATCCATACTTGAGTAAACTTGCAAGGAAACATTTAGCCTGTCCTCCAACAAACGTACCATGCGAGAGATTATTTAGCAGTGCTGGATTAATATATGATGAAAAGAGAAACAGACTGGCAGCAGAAAAGGCAGAAAAATTAATGTTCCTTAAGCATAACCTTCCTATAATTAAGTTTGAACATTAAACGATGAACATCTTAGTTTACTTTATTTTAATTACTCATTTATAAATATGCCTAATAAAACTTTAAACTTAATATAAATAGTTATCAAGCTAATTAAAGATCTCTTTTTATAAGGGTGGAGGTTGGGGAAAGAGGTCGGTGGGGTGCATTTGAGTTGGGTTCACGTCCCGCATCCTGGTAACACAATTATGGTTTCTAATTGAGGCTGAAACTCAACAAAATATAACGAATTTATTTGCAGACGAATTCACTAATTGATTTCTATATTAGTTAGATGCTTGATATTATTTTATATGTTCAGAGAAAAGTACAGCAATTATTGTACAATTAATCAATTATACTACATTATAGCTACAGCTCTCTCTATATAATAACTTATTATATACGTTAAACACAACAAATCTCGAATATATCCTAAAAAATAACGAAAATGTAGACATCCGCATCCGCATCCGCGGATGTTGAAATCAAACATCCTCATCCGCATCCGCGGATGTTGAAATCAAACATCCTCATCCGCATCCGCGGATGTGAAAAAAATGACATCCGCTACATCACTAGGCCCAATACAGAACCCTGAGGAACGCCGCTCGCTACATTAGTCCAACACGACTCCGCTCCATCAACGAGCACATCCTCCTTTACGTCTCACTGTTCTGTCGGTTCGGAGGATGTTATAGTTGTCAATTCGTATTTCTTTTTTGTCAGTACAGAACTCACAGTTTTCCCAGTTCACCTGGCAGTCCTTTAGATGGAGCCGCAGAGCTGGGCACTTGCGGGTTTTTTTGCGGTACTGCGGTACTGCGGTACTACCGTGTTGGTCGGTACCGCGGAAAGTACCGCGGGAAATTTGAATGCGGTAGCGGTACTGCTGTACTTTCAGCGATCCTTTGCGGTACTGCGTTATGCGGTACCGGTTTGGTAGTGCGGTAGTAGTACCGCAGTACCGCAGTACCGCAGTACCGCAAAAAAACGCAAAAAAAAACGCAAGTGCCCAGCTCTGGATGGAGGCATGCAAAATCTGCTCCGGTTTCTTGCATGAGTCCTTTCAGGTATAAAATTTTGTCCGGGGAATGGTTTGGTTTAAAGACCTGAATGTTGGCTAGGATTATTTTTATTTTTTCACTTTCGCTTTTACATACTTATGTTTCCGATTCATTTTCCAATGGTGGTGCCGGTTTCGTTGCCTTGTGATATATATATCTATATATACAGTATATCAAGTAACGTGAGAGGCTATATGGCTATGGTTTCTACCTTTTTTACAAGTACAAAAGATGAAAAATATTCTCAGAAAAGAATTCTCAGAAGTCAAAATGAAACTGTTTTTCAGGACGTCGTCAGTGCCTGGGTGAAGCTTTGGCTCGAATGGAGATTTTCATTTTTCTAACGACGATGGTGCAAAGCCTAAACTTCAACACGCCTCCAGGCAAGACAATCGATCTGAGTCCATTGGAGATTCCTTTTATGCATATGCCAAAACCGGAACAGGAAATCTTAGTGACAATTCGTTCATAAATACATAAATTCCGCAGAACATTGCATCTAATAAACGTTCATCTGTGTGTATAATAAAGTCATAGATGGACGGACAATATGGAGGTGTTTATGTATGTATGCATGTACGTATGTATGTATGTATGTATGTATGTATGATGATGATGAATAATATATAGAGCAATGGAAGAACGTCTATATACGTATGTGTGTATGCATAATAGATTTTTGGGTTAATATTCCGCTGAACTCAAACCAACACCTCAACATGACAACATAATATTTTGAATCGTTACGAAAGATAACGTAGAAAACTATGTTTCATATAGTGTGCAAATGATTATAAAGCGATAAATAATTATAAAACTTAGGCCAACGTACATTACGAACGAAAAGTCCTTTTTGTTCATATACAGTATATGTATTGCCTAGAGGTGGTTAGGTTAGGTTAGAGGGATAGATTTAAGTTATGTCCGGTTAAGTTAGGGTTGGAGAGTTAGGTTACGTGTAGTTAGGTTACGTTGTACCCTCACCACTCAATAATTTTCTTGTTAGTTTTGATGTATTTTGAAGGAATTTGACCTTCGTTTCGTTTCTAAATTTGCGATTCTTCAAATATGAAAACTGAAACTATCTCGAAAACTGCTCATTTGTACAAGAAATGAATGTCACATTCTTTCAAAACACATCAAAACTGACCAGAAAAATATCTTCTGGTCGTTAATTGCTGGTTTGAGTTCAGCGGAATATTGACCGATTTTTGTAATACTACGTATATGATATCCACATTGCACTGTACAAAATTATACCGTTTTGTGCAAAAGGGGTAAAACATGACAATTGAATACGTACAAGTATCAAATTCAACATGCAGTAAATAACGCATTTTGTGCAGTGTCAGTATATATATATATATATATAAAATTTTCTTTTGAATTGTTAATTAGACTGTGAGCGAGCTTCAATTCTACGTTATCAGATTTTGTTGCTTCTTCAGAATTGTGACACCTTAATCAGGTTTGGTATACCTCAACTGTTTAATTGTGCTACCAGAAGGGTAGCATTTAAAGTTGCTCTGTATGCATTCCTTTTCAGTTAGCATTCCATAATGCTGTCTTTTCACCGTTTGTGTACTCTTTTTTCCTTATCACTGCGAGTGTCTGTCATGATGACAGATTTTAAATGAGTGGTACTGTAGGTTCGTCGTACTGAATTAATTTGAACGATACGTTACTTCATAATATACTTAAGGTGGCGCCTCGGGAAAGAAGAGCAGCGGCCTTTTATTAATTAACTTTTTCATATTTCTTTCCCATTTTTTTTAAAACTCGCCGAAACCCTATATCTAAGATTATACATATAATATACCAATGTATAACATATTTTCTCATTATTTTAGTGCTTCATCCCGCCAAATCAATATATTAGATACTCGCCACTTTGCGGATGGAGCGAGAACTTAGTTTTGCACAAGGGTATACTCGCATGATTTAGAAGTATATTTGAATATTATCCCATTAATCTTTAAAGATACATATAAGTCTATGTGCTTAATTTATTAATTGATCGTATATTTTATAACATATTAAACTGTATAATAATAAATATTGAAATGTTCATAACGTTTTTTTCGTGGGCAATTTAGTTCTCCTTCCAAACACTGAATGACAGAAGAGAAAAAGCTATAACGCAAAAATATCTATTAAAAAAATAATCTTTTCCAGTATTTTACCAAAGTCTATCAACACGGCTTTTATTTCGCTCATGAATGAAAAGAAACTTAAATAAATTCCTGTACCAAAAAATTTTGAGCGAGTGAGTGTCCCGCTTACTTTAGTTCCACGAGGAGCTAACATTTTGAATGTAACTTCACAAATTCTTGACTCAACATCTTTGAATGCGAAGCTTGAAATGTTGATAGTTGCGTTATTTTGTAAATTTGGTTCCTTAATTTCATAAAATTGCGTGATACATTTCATAAAATTGCGGAGGGACCCCTCTATGTGTGTATGTATCTGTATATAGGCTTTGATCCTATGCTGTTATATTTTGCTTTTTCGTGTTAGCTTTTTCTGCGTCTTACCACAAGATTCAGAACATTAAAACCTTTACGTGTTTTCATATAAAGGAAAGAAAGCTTCACTTTTTCAATGAAAATTTAAAGGATAATTTTAGATTCTAAATGAATTCTTGGGTAACAATGTAAAAATTGCATTACTAGTAAAATGTAGCCAAATTATATATATCATTATACAGGGGCTATTGAAAATGAATCACCTGATTTTAAATGAGAATATTTTTTAATGTTACAAATACAGAGTGATTTGTGATACATCAACCAAAAGAAAAACTGTCCAAATTTTGTCTCTCACCTCATAAATGCTCTATGTGACATCCCCTAGTTACACGAGCAACGTCGACACGATAGTCGAATTCCTCCCATACTCGCTCCAGCATGTCCGTTGTCACTGACTCTACGGCAGTAACAATGCGAGTTCGGAGCTCATCCAAAGATGTGGGCAACGGTGGCACGTGCACAGTATCCTTAACGTACCCCGAAAGGAAGAAGTCGCACGGTGTAAGATCCGGCACTGTGACTACCGATTTACAGCTCGAAAACTGCAACACACAAAACGCCTTCTGCTGTGCGGACGCCATTTTCACACTGACTGTTTGTTGCTAGGCTAGGCCACAGCGTGACTTTGGAGCCCTCTCGCGGTGATCTTGTAAAACTCGGAGATTTCCTCTTTCATGTGGTGTAAGCCCAGTTGATGCACGGTTGATAGGTACGGAAGTATTCTCAGTTGAAATCGGACGAATCAATTTCAATAGCCCTGTATTGTTCATACAAAGATTAAAAGCAAAAATATTTTTTCTTAATTTTTTATGACATTAAATGTCCATATATTTCTGTCCTTTATTTATATATTTTCATGAACTAAGCAGACTGAAAATATATGGACACATGCAAAGTAAAATTGAAAAAGTTTTAATTTGTTAGAATTTAATTAATAACATTATGACGAGAAAATATTATTTTTACTATCAACAATGGAATTAATTGTTAATTTTGATTATTTATCCAATTCTCCGAAGAGTGACAGCTGAAATAATGTTTTGTGTCACTCGTGAAAACTTCGAAAAGTAACTTTGTATTACAATTTTTCCTATCTTCCATCTGTGTTTTAATTAGCATGGAATAATAAGCAAAAACAAGTAATGATAAACGCTATGCTTCTGATTCAGAAATCAGTTGGAGTTCAGCTGAGATACGTTATGACGGTCGAGAAGAGATAGAATGCCAACCTTCTCCGAAGAATTCGGGGAAATTTGTTGATATATCTGAGTAAAATTAACAATAAAAAGAAAAAGGTGAAGATGATGTTGGTTCTAGCGCCCCTTCGGTTAAGGTTTTCGTCTCAAAATTAAAGAATAATGCCTCTATTAGTGTCCCCGCGCAAAAGGATGTTGCAGTCATCTCTTCGTTAGGAAATGCAGAAGGCGCAAAACAAAAAGACAAACACAAACTCTAAAATATTTTTCTTCGTTAGGTAAATCAACTTTGTCTTTCGAACATATTACATCAAATGTAGAATTAGTGGAAATACAAGACAAGAACCAGAGTTAGGCCTCAATTCTTCACTATTGACATTTACTTCTTCCGCCCAAATATTGATCAAATTGGTTGGCCCACCACCCATCCGTTTTGATTCAACAAAGTATGGTCATAGTAACAACTGGAAAAGATTGTAAAAAATATAGAAGTTCCGGTACCTTTTTTTCCAGAAAAAAAATCACCGTGTATATATATATATATTATATATATATATATGCAATAAAATCACAGAACAACACGTGATCTTTTTAATAAGCAAAGAACCACAGGGAAAAGGAAAAGGAAACACGAAGTCCGAACACTTTCGTGATATATTCACATCTTTCTTGTGCCTGAAGATGTGAATATATCACGAAATCGCTCGGACTTCGTGTTTCCTTTTCCCTGTGGTTCTTTGCTTATATATATACATATATATTATATATATATATATATATATGATGAAATAATCACGAGACAAAATTAAAACATTAAATAGTGCTCAAGCGCTTTCGTCTAATAACAGTTAACACTCATATTATTTACGTGTTACTTTCGTGAAATAATTTTCCTATACAGTATATATATATATATATATATATATATATGTGTGTGTGTGTGTGCATATATATATATATATATATATATGTATGATACACACATACAGTGCATGGAACAAGGAACTCTTCTGGGATAATTAAATCCACTATAATCCGAATAAGTAATGGTAAATGATAAATACCATAGTTTTTCTTTTTCATGATGCTAGCCCGACGTGGGCAACAGGTCACTCACAAAGAGGTCCGATAAATATAGCTTCCCTCACCAGCCATCTGCAAAGCAGACAGGATCCAGCTTTGGGACATGGATCTAGGGTTTAAAGCAGCCTAGCCCTGCTACATTTAGAACCTCAATATAAGCAAAAGACTCGCTGCCTTCACGTCAGATTGAATACATCAAAGAAAAAGGGGTAACTATTATATTTTTAGCTGAAAACCAAAACTTAAACCTCAACTGGCAGAATTGAGCGTCCACTTTTCAAGGCACATAACATGTCCGTTTCAAGATGGGAATGAACTCAGAATGGTCCCCTGAGTTTTTTATGATACACACAGACAGTGCATGGAACAAGGAACTCTTATCCCAGAAGAGTTCCTTGTTCCATGCACTGTCTGTGTGTATCATAAAAAACTCAGGGGACCATTCTGAGTTCATTCCCATCTTGAAACGGACATGTTATGTGCCTTGAAAAGTGGACGCTCAATTCTGCCAGTTGAGGTTTAAGTTTTGGTTTTCGGCTAAAAATATAATAGTTACCCCTTTTTCTTTGATGTATTCAATCTGACGTGAAGGCAGCGAGTCTTTTGCTTATATTGAGGTTCTAAATGTAGCAGGGTTAGGCTGCTTTAAGCCCTAGATCCATGTCCCAAAGCTGGATCCTGTCTGCTTTGCAGATGGCTGGTGAGGGGAAGCTATATTTATGGGACCTCTTTGCGAGTGACCTGTTGCCCACGTCGGGCTAGCATCATGAAAAAGAAAAACTATGGTATTTGTCATTTACCATTACTTATTCGGACTAGAGTGGATTTAATTATCCCAGAAGAGTTCCTTGTTCCATGCACTGTCTGTGTGTATCATAAAAAACTCAGGGGACCATTCTGAGTTCATTCCCATATATATGTATATGTATATATATGCTGAAGGAAGCCGTCGTAAAGTACAAAATATCAAGTAGCAATGTACCTGTTTTTTGGATGCATCGAAAGCGTTTGATAGAGTTAACCGTCACGAACTTTTCAAGAAACTGTGTCGAGTGGTACCTAAATATATACTTAGGATACTTGGATTCTGGTATACAGAGCAGACCATGTTTGTAAGGTGGAAAAGCACTGGATCACCAGGTTTTAAGGTAACTAATGGTGTTAGGCAAAGGGGTATATTATCACTCTATCTTTTCTGTATATCCATGGATGACCTGGATCACCTGAAGATCAGGGCCCCCAGCCTTCTTTAGTTAGCCTTTATAAGGCTAAATAACGAAAATATCACGACCTAACCTAACCAATCGTCAAGGGCGTACAGTTGACCTAACGATTGATTAGGTTAGGTCGTGATATTTTCATTAGTTAGCCTTATAAGGCTAACTAAAGAAGGCTGGGGGGCCCTGATCTTCAGGTGATCCGATGACCTTACCACTGAACTAAAAACTGCACGTACTGGCTGTGTCATTGGAAAGGAAAAAATTAATCATTTAATGTATGCTGATGACCTTTTTCTTCTGTCACTCTCTCCCCTTGGGCTGAGAGTACTACTAGAGATATGTGAACAGAGCTGGGCAATAAATACATTGAATGTATTTAAATACTAAATACTAAATACATGGGAGAAATGTATTTAAATACTAAATACTAAATACATTTTACGAATGTATTTAGATACTAAATACAAAATACATCAATTGTATTTAAATACATTTGTAAATACATTTTAAATACATACAAATTTTAACATATGCATTCACTAATTCACTAAGCCATGACACGCACACGATAAAGAAATCAACCGCTTTCGACTAAGAGTGGCACACAACTGATTGAACTGACACGTTGAAACATGAACCATGCTGTACTACACTGTCGACGCGTCGTACTGTGCTAGTACATAACGTGTATTAAACCAGTAAAAGTATTTACATTTTTATATTTTGAGTATTTAAATACATTGTATTTAAATACTCATTAAAGTATTTAAATACTATATTTAAATACATGAAAAACAATGTATTTATAAATACAGTTCTAAATACACAAATGTATTTAAATACGTATTTAAATACAAATGTATTTAAATACTGCCCAGCTCTGTATGTGAACAATATGGTATAGAAAATGACATCACCTATAATGGGGCAAAGAGTTGTATTCTGATTTTTAGGTGTAATCTACAGAAACATGTATCATGAGGGTCTTTTGAAATGAATGGTCAGATAATACCTGTCAAAGACACGTGTAAATACTTAGGTTATGTAATTACTCACGAGCTGCGAGATGAACTTGATATTGATAGGCAACGTAAAGAATTGAATGTACAGGGTAACATGCTAGTAAGGAAATTTGGTGTGTTCAAAATCAGTTAAAACTTATCTTTTTAGAACTTACTGTACTGCATTGTATACATCCCATCTGTGGTGGAACTATACAAAAACTGCTATGAATAAGCTCTCTGTTGCTTATAATAATATTTTTCATATGTTATGCAGGGAACCAAAATAGTGCAGTGCCAGTTTTATGTTTACTACGCGTAACCTACCTACCAGCCAAATGTTAATCCGGAAGAATATACTGTATATATAATTTCATTACTAGGGTCCAAAACAGCTCTAATGTATTATTGTGTAATCTCACCTATATGGTAGTCTTGGTTCAGACAACTGCTGGTTTACAATACCTTATTTTTATAATGTAGCAAAGATTGTATATGTATATTAAGTTGGTAAAATCCTATTTTAATACGGTAAATTAAAGATGGCTGGAAGACCAAGTGCACGTTCAACCATTGTCGATCCACATCGAATATTACTACACTATGTTAGGTTAAGTAAATGCCCGGTTAGGTCAACTGAATGCCTGGTTAGGTTAATTGAATGCCTGGTTAGGTCAACTGTACGCCCTTGATGATTGGTTAGGTTAAGTCGTGATATTTTCGTTAGTTTAAACGAAAATATCACGACTTAACGTAACCGATTGTCAAGGGCGTACAGTTGACCTAACCGGGCAGTCAATAAATTAAATCCCAAACCTAGATTAATACAGTAAATTCAAAAATTATTCGAAGAACGTTTATTTTCATTAATTAAACCGGATATACTATTTTGATAGAATACATAATATTATTAAACAACATCGTTTTTGGAATTTAATTTATCGTATTAAAATAAGATTTGGATCACCTGAAGATCAGGACCCCCAGCCTTCTCTAGTTAGCCTTATAAGGCTAACTAACGAAAATATCACGACCTAACCTAACCAATCGTTAGGTCAACTGTACGCCCTTGACGATTGGTTAGGTTAGGGCGTGATATTTTCGTTAGCTAACCTTATTAAGCTAACTAAAGAAGGCTGGGGCCCCTGATCGTCAGACGATCCTAGGATTTTACCATTATTGAATTGAATTGAATAATCTTTATTAATAAAAAAATAAATACATTCGTTTTACAATTTGCAATTACATGAACAATTGTGAAGCTCGACTATTTATTTTATTTAATTTGGCCCTTAAGCTTTGGGCTTTACTGGGCTCTTATTAAAAATAAACAGCTAGTTGTTATTAATTAATAATAAATAAATGAGTATTATTAATAGTTAAAGCATGTATTAATCTTAAATTATCACTACTGACATGACAAATGCAAGGTCACCATTGAAGGCATTATACCAATACCCAGGGGTGCAGTGCTGCCGGAGCGTGCCGGAGCGCCGCTCCGGCACCTCTGCAAGAGGAAGTTTGGAGGAATTACCATAACAAGCAACAAAAAAATTGTCTCCATTAATTATCAACAGTTTCTTACTAGTCTTGTGAACAATTTGCAGCACCGTATGTTCACGACAACATCCATGAAAGGTTCTCAAACTTCTGAACCTCAAAGTATGTATAAATCACTGCTAAATGAAATGTATGTCCTTGAAAAAGACTACTGGCCTGATGAAATACCACCTAATTACGGAGAAGCTGAAATCTCATCTCTCTGTAAGAGGTTTAAGCTTTCTTCTTACTCTGTACTAAATGCCTTTAGAGACTATGTGGAAGATCATGGGCGCCGCATCCCCCAAGATTTACACCCATTACTGAGCTGTTCACAAGTTATTCCTATTAGTACTGCTGAGTGTGAGAGGGGATTCAGTCACATGAACTTGATAATAACAGCAACACGCTCAAGAATTCTCATAAATCATGTATCAGCGCTTATGTTTGTTAAACTACATGGACCTCCTCTAGTTCAGTGGAATCCTGAGCCATATGCCATATCATGGCTGCGGTACCACAGATCGGCAGATGACACCAGGACAAGAGTTGCTTCAGACCCCCGAAAACATATCACGCCTGACCCTTTGTGGAAATTATTGTGAAACTTCCCACTGGTGGTATTTGGTAAGCACTAAGTAGTTTTAACTTCTTAAATTGATAAAATACATGATTGCTCTTTTTTCTTTATTTGCTTGATAATTATATTTATTTTATGATAATTAGTGAGTGCAAACACGAAATACTTAGTCATCGTGTGGTATATATAGAAACAGGATAGGAAATGGCAGGCTTTTGTCAGGCCCACCAGAGCTCCGGCACCTATAAAATTGGCACTGCACCCCTGCCAATACCATACAAAGAAACCAATATTATACATGAGAGATAAGTACTGAACAATCCCAAAAAATGTGTTTTTAATACTAGATTACACACGAGAAATTAATAACACAGACCTGCGAATGAGAACTTTGTAAGAGTTGTTTTCTTTCTAATAACTTATTTTATATAATTCAACTACGCTCATTTCGAATAAGGTATCCAATTTTTTTCTATCACGTAAGGAATTTGTGCAAACTGGAAGGGAAAAAACAACAACATAAATAAATATTATTTATTTCAATTTACATTAGGTACCTATTTCGCTTTGTTATACTAATTACAAATGCAAACAACTTTAAAAAGAAAGAAGACTATTAACGTCAATTACATATTCATCTTCATTTGTCCTGAGTTTTCTTGGCTTTTAGTCTCGAATGTACGTGCTGTTCCTTTTCTTTTATGTAACATTTCTGGAGTATCCCGTTTCAACATCCAGCAGTAATCAGCCATCATGCTGATGGCCACCTTCCCTAATATCTCTTCCCCATTTTCGGAATTAGCGTGCAAAAATTACTAATAAGTGATAAAATATTTCGGACAACAAAACTATCGCAGGCCTGTGTATTTAGTAAACAATAGTAATGGACATTAATTCTCGATTTTTGTTAGTATGCTATTATCAATCGGGATTTCAACTTGGTTTTAAACAAATTTACATTCACAATATTTTTTATATCGGCATTTAAGTCATTCCATAGTTTCAATCCAATGAAAATGTGTAGTTTTTGAGATGAAGACAATCTAAGTTGAGGTATAACAAGCTTTGATCTATTTCTGGTCTGATATGAGTGGATTTCTTGATTAGTAACAAAATATCTATTTACCCATTGTAAATTAATGATTTTGTTCTTACACTTGTAAATAAAAATAAAATGTGCCAGTTTGGTCACATCAGTTAGCTTTAGTAGTTTTAGCTCTTTAAATAATGCACTTGAGTGATCAAGGAAATCAGCATCAGATAATAACCTTATTGCTCGTTTTTGGATGACAAAGATACCATTTAATGCGTTGTTAATGAGTCAACAAAACCTGTTTAGGGACTACATTTCTAAGTTTAAACATTATAGCAACGCTCTTTGAAATCTTTTTCGCGATATAATTTACATGATCACTCCATTGCAAATTTTTATCTAGCATTAAACCAAGAAATTTTGTTACAGTACATTCCTTTATAGCGATTTCATTAACATTAAGTTCATCAAGATATACTAGTACATTTCTTTTATTAGTAAAAATCATGAAATTTGTTTTACTGGTATTTAGGAAGAGTTTATTGGTGGTCAATCATTTCATTATACTGATGAATTCTGACTTAAATATATAGGCATAATATAGCTGAATTAACATCTTTGCGAGAAAAAGACAGTTGTATCATCTGCAAACATTATGAAGTTCAGTATATCAGATGAACGTGGAAGGTCATTTATATATAATAAAAATAACAGTGGACCCAGAACTGAGCCCTGTGGCACTGTACAGTGATGGGCAGTATCTAGATACATGTATCGCCGATACGTATCGATCGATACTTTTGTATCGGTATCGGTATCGCTTTAGCTACTTGACAAAAGTATCGATTTATCGGTATCGCTAAGGTCAATTTTCTTAAATGTATCGAAAAAATTCGATACTTCGATACATCGATACATTAATAAGAATTTTTAAATATTTAAGTAGATGTTATAATATGACACTACTGAGTTATATTTATGAATATACATAAATAATAATATTATTAAATATTTATTTAATGACAGTACTACTCTACTGGTCACGTCACACAGTACGGCGCAACGTTTAAACACGTTTGTACTTGTGTTATTGAGATTAATTAACCATAATATAGAAATTAAAACATACTTTCATTAAATAAAGCAATTGTTTTTATTTACATCTATAAAACCCATTAAAATGTCGTTGATTTTACTTACAGTGCGTACAAATTACTAGTATAAACAATAATATCTAATACCTACATATTAAATGAATAATTATAAAAATGTAGCGGCGATACATGTATCAGCGATGCATGTATCGGTATCGGTATCGCTTAAGACATCTAGAAAGTATCGGCGTATCGGTATCGCCTAAGACGTTCTTCATGTATCGATGTATGGGTATCGCTTTAGCGATTTTCATGTATCGATGCCCATCACTGGTGGCACATCATGTTTGACAAGCGCTTTAGTTGAGCAAACTTTATTTACTGATACAAAATTATATCTATTGGACAAATAAGTTTTAAACCAATCCTGATTGCTCCTCTAAAGCCGTAACAATATAATTTATTAAGTAGAATATTATGGTTTATTTCTATTACATCAAACGCCTTACTCAAATCCATAAATATTGATATCATTATTTCTTTGTTCTCTTTAGCTATATTTGCATTTTCCATACAGAAACTATATTGATTTGGAGATAATAAATTGTAGGATTCTAAATAGCGCTGCATTCTACTTTTTACAATTTTTTCAAAACTTTACTGAACACAGATAATGAATACACCGGTCTGTAATTTGTTGCTAGTGTAGGATCACCCCCTTTAAAAAGGGGTGTTATACAACCAATTTTTAGCATTGATGGGAATATTCCTTTGGAAATACTTTGATTGATAATTTTAGCCAAAGTTACGGATATCTTATCTTTAACAAGTTTCAATATATAGGTACAGGAATGTTATGAATGTTAGTTTTTGTATTTTTTAATTTACCATTAATATTCCGGACCTCAGTAGAGGTAGCAGGAACAAAAAAAATTAATTTAGTGGGCTGGGTGGCATATATTCTCGAGGTGAATGATCATTATTTAGTAATTGTGAGCGAAGCTTATCTGCTCAATATTGAAGTAAAATGTATATTTAAAGAGTCTGCAATAGCAGTATCATCATTAAGAGTAAAATCCTATTAAGTTAAGTGTTATAATAAAATTGTATTTATAAGGTTAAATGGCTATGCTGGCCTTAGTTTTGTACTTGTATGTTAGGTTAAGTGACTATGTTGGCTTTATTTTTGTATTAAGTTCAGTGTATAATACGTAAGATTGTACTTGTACGTTAGGTTAAGTGGTTATGGATTGTGAATGATCCGCACTAAAGATGTTTTGTTTGTTGTTTGCTCAGGGAAATACTTTGGTTAAAAATTTCATGTGTACTTAAATGTTAAGCTGATTTTGTTCAAAACTGTTTGGACTCCAATGTATATAGCTCATTTGTGGTGAAACTACAGGATGTATAATTTGAGAAAATTATATGCTGCATATAATAATATTTTTAGGAGTTTATTAAGAACTCCAAGATTTATAAATGGTGCTCCTTCTAGTGTCAGTATGCTGTTTGTAGTCAATAAGGTGCCTAACTGTGCTAGTGTCATTCGCAATTTTGTATTTAGATTTATCACTAGGCTTGGTGAGTCAGTCAATAAGATAATAGAAGCCATGGTTAGTGGACTGATCTTCGATATATTTTTAAATCTCAAATGTAGGCAATTGTATGTTCATTATGTACAGTGATCAGTGCTGTGCTCGTTACTTTATAAATGTAATGCCGTTACCGTTACCGTTACTACAGTCTAAATGTAACGCCGTTATCGTTAGAGTTACCATTTTTAAAAAGTAACGAGTAATGACACCGTTACTCGTTACCGTTACTTTTAATGAAATGTAAATATATTATATATATGCATAGGTATATTATAATTTATATATGCATAAAATATTATATTATATAAACATTCGCTTGTGCGAGTATGTGTTGGTTTGTATTCACTGGTTAATGCATAGGCTATAAAGTCTGTGCATGCCTTCATTGCATTGTTATGACTTATAAGGCATAATATTTTAAAAAAAAAGTGAAACAAAATTACTGCAAGATTTATTACTAGGAATTGCAACATAACAGAGGATGTAGCATACTGTTGATACTAATTTACTAATGCTAGAATATACCAGGAAAGTTCAGTTTTGCAAAACAATAATATGAAATACTAAAGAAATGAATCAAATGAGTTATTGTACATGGCAATGATAATTGAAATTTATTAGCTAAATATACAAACTTAAGAACTATTATTCAAAAGATCTTTATTGGCCTTTAAGAAAACAAGCTTCTCAAAAGTTGCATCAAAAAGGGAGCCTCGTTTTGGACGCAGTATATCCTTCCCTACTGAAAAAAACCCGCTCAACAGCGGTACTAGATGGTACAGGAGTGTTAAGTTTAATAAACAGTGGTGTAGTGCTGTGGGAACGCGTGGGAACGGCGTTCCCTTACTTTTTTTGGTAGACGGAACGGCGTTCCCTTACTTTTTTTGGTAGACGGAACGGCGTTCCCTCACTATTTCAAATAAATCCGAACTTACAAATCTCTAACGTCATGAAATTTTAATTCCCACCCCTAGAAGAAATATAAGAAAGAATCATTAACTGTTTCATTTCTTTTAGCTTCGACTGAGGCAATGCTAGCCTATAAAGATCTGGTGAAACAGTCACCACGGCGTACCAGTTGTTAACTTTTTTTAGTTAATCATTCCAGTTGTTAGCTATTTTTATTGATCGTACTGGATGTCGTATATCTAATGACACTGGAAATACTGCATCTTCAACCTTGGAATATATCCTAATATCCAGTGCATATGACCTCAAAATATCCCTGAAATTGGTCATATTTCAAAAGAATTCCCGGGGGGCTTACAGTGCCCCCGGACCCCCAGCTGTATGGGCTCGCCGCGCTCGCCATTGTCCCCCCCGCATCTGAGTAACACTTTCAAAATGCGTTCCCTCACTTCTTTATTTAGCACTACACCACTGTTAATAAACATATTTTTAAAGTTAGTGGATGGGAAGGATGCAGAGCTAACGTGCCGTGAAGGCCCAGATGAGAGGAATGACGAAACCTCTGTTGAACTTAGGTTCCTCCCTGCTCCAGGGTTCTTTGCCTTTTTACTTTGACAGTGCTGTCAGTGTAGGGGGAGAGGGTGGATGGGGGTAGGCTGCCAGCATGCCAACGGCCAACATGCACACTTCGCTCATAGTGAAGGGACAAATTTTTAACGGTTAATGAATAATGAGTGAGTATCGAAAGAAACTAATTGCAAGCTACGATAAAAAAGTAACGACTAACGAATGTATTTCCCTAAAAAAGTAACGTCGTTACTGAAAGAGTTACTTGATTTGAAATGTAACGCCGTTACCGCTACCGTTACTAAAAAAGTACCGCGTTACGTAACGGCCGTTACTTGTAACGCGTTACTACCCAGCTCTGATAGTGATTCATTGGCCTACTTAGTCATTGCTCCAGACAACTATCTCTTAATCTTCTATGGACCTCTTGTATAATGTTTGTATCTGTTGAGTCTGAAATAAAGTGGTTGTTTGTTTGTTTGTTTATATTATATATATATCCGTGGTTCGTGGTTCGGATCCCACGTAAAGCTGTAGGTCCCCTCCGTCATTTGATCTTAGATGTTGCGAAGGAGATTAAACAAACCAATCATTATATTACACACACACACACACACATATATATATATATATATATATATATATATATATATATAGTGATGTAGCGGATGTCATTTTTTTCACATCCGCGGATGCGGATGCGGATGAGGATGTTTGATTTCAACATCCGCGGATGCGGATGCGGATGTCTACATTTTCGTTATTTTTAGGATATATTCGAGATTTGTTGTGTTTAACGTATATAATAAGTTATTATATAGAGAGAGCCGTAGCTATAATGTAGTATAATTGATTAATTGTACAATAATTGCTGTACTTTTCTCTGAACATATAAAATAATATCAAGCATCTAACTATATAGAAATCAATTAGTGAATTCGTCTGCAAATAAATTCGTTATATTTTGTTGAGTTTCAGCCACAATTAGAAACCATAATTGTGTTACCAGGATGCGGGACGTGAACCCAACTCAAATGCACCCCACCGACCTCTTTCCCCAACCTCCACCCTTATAGAAAGAGATCTTTAATTAGCTTGATAACTATTTATATTAAGTTTAAAGTTTTATTAGGCATATTTTAAATGAGTAATTAAAATAAAGTAAACTAAGATGTTCATCGTTTAATGTGCAAACTTAATTATAGGAAGGTTATGCTTAAGGAACATTAATTTTTCTGCCTTTTCTGCTGCCAGTCTGTTTCTCTTTTCATCATATATTAATCCAGCACTGCTAAATAATCTCTCGCTTGGTACGTTTGTTGGAGGACAGGCTAAATGTTTCCTTGCAAGTTTACTCAAGTATGGATAGATATTCTGCGTATTTTTCCACCAACTAATAGGATTGTCACAGGCAGCCAGGCGTTTTTCTTGGTGATAGCTCTCGATCATTTTTACTACATCTTTTGACATCGCGTAGGTCTCGTCATTGCTGCTTGACTCAAGAAACTGAGAGACAGATTCTGTGATAGATTTGCTTGTTGAAGGTGTTGGTTCTGTCACTGAAACTTCTATTCTTTTGGTGGGTGGCGAAGCGACAGATTCAAGAGATTGAAGCTCTTCAACTGCTTTGCCAAGTGATGATTTAACTCGTTCTAATGTACTAGGTGAAAATAACTTAGCTTTGTAACGTGGATCTAAGTAGGTTGCAAGAGAGTAACTTCATACAAGAACAGCTCTCGTCTTGTCGCTTGCATCACTTTTGCGCACAATGAACTAGTTCTATTAATATAGTAGAATTTGATAATTTCCGCTTATTAATGACATTTTATCTCAACGGTCCACATCCGCACGACATCCGCAGTCCAAAGTGCGGATGCGGATGCGAGAAAATGTGCGGATGTTCCGCGGATGCGGATGCGGATGTGACCTACATCACTAATATATATATATATGGTTTCTGCTCGTATGTAGGAGAATTACGACTTCTGATTGATCGAGGTCCTTGGTGTAGTGGATAGCATATCTGACCGGCAATCGGATGATCCCGGGTTTGATTCCCGGGAGGTACCTCATTTTTCATTTGTTCGTTCTCCTCCTCATCTTGTGCGGAACGCTCTTCTACACAAGCGTCGTTCTTTACATATATAATATATATATATATATATATATATATATATATATATATATATATATATATATGGGATTGAACTCAGAATGGTCCCCTAAGAATGGTCCCCATCATATATATATTATATATATATATGATGGAAACTCACAAGGAAAAAGAAAAATGATTCCAAGGCCATTCCCTGACGAGCTGTACTTCTGAATACACAAAAGGCCTTGGAATCATTTTGCTTTTGTGGGTTTGCATCATTCATTCATTTCACGTGTTTAATTGTGAAATTCATCCCATATATATATATATATATATATATATATAATATATATATATATATATACACACGCACTACCTTTTGCATTTTATTTTTGAGCTACTTTATTTAAAGGGACGCTACTTTTTGCAGTAATAATACTACTTTTTATTTTGTATACTGTATTTGGCAACGCTGTTTTAGGCTACTCTTTGGTACTAGATTCTGTTTATTTGAGATCCCACTGCTAATGTCCGACTTACTGCAAATAAGAACATTTATTTTTGGAGTAGTTGTGCAGTCCAAATCTACTTGGCCCTACATTACATTAAGTAGTTGGTATTGTAACAGGCTTTTATACCATATATGTTAGGTCAAAGAACTAGTAGAAACTAAAGGAGACTTGGACTAGGCCTACTTAATAGGCTAGACTAACTTAGTAGCCTACTGTATTAAATGAGTTTGGTTGGCGTAGTGGTAGGCCTAAGGTTACTTGTACACAATATTTGATACCTAGACTTAGCAAAGTAAGCTTCTCCCCTAGATATTCAAAATAAAAAACTAAGGGCCTGAAAAAAATTAGAACGTAGCACCTTTAGAACCTAAGTTAGGCCAAACGGAATAATTTGGTAAAAATTTTCCAGATCTAACGTTTCAACTATAGGTGACAAAACTTTACTATTCAGACAGTGTTCAGGGACAGAGTCCATAACAGCTTGGTAATATGTTTAATTAGGGTTGGTTTGGTTAGGAATTAGAGCCCTATGGATTGTCTCTGAACAGTCTGGATAGTAAAGTTTTGGCATCCCAAATTATTTAACCAACCAAAAATAAATGAGGCCTCTTGAGTATTGCATTTAGTTCAGTAGTCCTTATTTAGAGCAAGACAAAGATAGACTAGAAAAAGTACAAAAGAGAGCCATGAGGATGATACCATGCCTTAGACACCTTAGTTACAAAGAGAGATTAGAGCACCTAAACATGTTTGTAAATTTTTACAAGTGTACATTACAGGTTTTGTGGTAATTATTCGTTTTTTGACCCAGTCTCTTTTTATAATGAGAGCAAACTTTTCTGGTCAATTTTGAGGTGTTTTGCATGAATCTGCCATCTGTTTCCTGTGCAAATGCGTAGTTTTCGAGATATCATCATCTCGAAAACTACGCATTTGCACAGGAAATGGATGGCAGATTTGTGCAAAACACCTCAAAATTGACCAGAAAAGTTTGCATTCGTGCTAAACCTAACTTAACCTAACCACCTAACCTAACCAATCACCTTATCACCCACTTCACAAAAAGATTTCCAGTTAACAATGGACTCGCTACCTAGTTTTATAGCTTTCTCGGCATAGTGTTGTGAAAAATATTTTCGCAAATAAATATTTATGAACCGGAGGTTTTTATTCACTGAGAAGTTGCAATGTTCCAGCCATGTGCCCTTAAAGATAGAAACAGTAAATCTACACACGCTTATTTTTTGGATTTTTTTTACGGCACCTAAACATCTTCGAGTCTTGTCTTAAAATACAGGCAGTATTACATTTAGGGCAAATCACGGATGTCGGAATTATGCCATGATTGGAAAAAACATCTAAACTTTTATCTTCATCGAGGCCAACAAGGCGGATTAGGTCTTCAAAATCAAGTTCACAAGATTGACACGTCATGATCTTAGAACGAAAATCACCAAACTAACAAGTAACAGAAAGAAGTAGGCAAAATCAAGAAAAAGTAGCCAAAAAATCTCCAAAAAAGGTAGCTAAAATAAACAAATTAACCGAAATTTATATATATACATATTAGAAAGTAGAAAATATTTTTTTTATAAAAAAGTACATTTTATGCAAATTTGCACAAGATAATATATATATTTTCTTATTCAGTTTTGATTGGTTATTCAATATATATTAGGCTGACCATATTTCCTTGAGACAAAAACGGGATATTGGGATGGCAAAAAAGGGATGGGGGTTATGTAATATTCTGTATTCATGAAAAAGTAAGTACATAAACATATTGAGCTTACAATTATTCTTCAGTGACAGAACCCATACAAAATGGTACTGTCCTGTTCAAAATGGTACGTATGGTCAGCCTAATATATATTGCTGTTATAGCTGGGTGTGACTGGGTCAAAAAATGAATATTAACTGGTTTTGTAAATCAAAACTATATTTTTCTGATGGTTTTTGATGTGGTTTGAATGAAGGTTAATTTTATTCAAACAACATAAAAAAATAGTTGGAAAAATATAGTTTTAATATCTAACCTAACTTAAAATTCCAAAATTCCTCAAAAGCCTATAATGTACTCTTGTAAAAAAATATCAACATGTTTTCCTTAAAGTGAAGAATGTTATGCAGTGATATGATAGAAGTATATAAAATAATAGTCAGATAATATAGACTTCTACTCTCTTTTTATAAAGGATCACAATGATAAGATAAGAGACCATAGCCTTAAGCTTTTTTAGCAAAGATGTAAATCATAGTTAGTACAACGTAGTTTTTGAAATAGAGTAGTAAAATTCTGGAATAGCTTAGATGAAGAAGTTGAGTTCCCATACTTTGGAGACTTTTAAGAATAAACTAGATAAATTAATGATTGAAAGAGGTATCTGGTAATGATATTTTGCTGGAACTGATAATGATATGGAGAAGAGGTTTGTGAAACCTCTCCCACATATATATATATATATCAAAGCTATTGACTTCTCCTTAGGGAAACGGAGCTTACAGATGAACAGAAGGACCAATACAACAGCAAACATTTTCATTTATTTTAAGACTTAATTCATTGATAATGACAAAAGATTTGTCGAAACGTCTGAAGTACAAAAAAAAATGAAAATGTTTGTTGTTGTGTTGGTCCTTCTGTTCATTCATATATATATATATATATATATATATATATATATATATATCAGTGCTGTGCTCGTTACTTTATAAATGTAATGCCATTACTGTTACCGTTACTAGTCTAAATGTAACGCTGTTATCATTATAGTTACAATTTTTAAAAAGTAATAAGTAATAGTACCATTACTCATTACCGTTATTTTTAATGAAATGTAAATATATTATATATATGCATAGGTATATTATAATTTATATATACATAAAATATTATATTATATATATATAAATATTCGCTTCTGTGAGTATGTGTTGGTTTGTATCCACTGGTTAATGCATAGGCTATGAAGTCTGTGCATACCTTCATTGCGTTGTTATGACTTATAAGGCATAATATTTTAAAAATAAAGTGAAATAAAATTATTGCAAAATTTATTACTAGGAATTGCAACATAACAGAGGATGTAGCATACTATTGATACTTATTTACTAATGCTAGAATATACCAGGAAAGTTTAGTTTTGCAAAACAATAATATGAAATACTAAAGAAATGAATCAAATGAGTTATTGTACATGGCAATGATAATTGAAATTTATTAGCTAAATATACAAACTTAAGATCTTTATTGGCCTTTAAGAAAACAAGCTTCTCAAAAGTTGCATCAAAGAGGGAGCCTCGTTTTGGATGCAGTATATCCTTCCCTACTGAAAAAACCTACTCAGCAGCGGCACTAGATGGTATAGGAGTGTTAAGTTTAATAAACATATTTTTAAAGTTAGTGGATGGGAAGGATGCAGAGCTTAATGTGCCGTGAAGGCCCAGATGAGAGGAATGACGAAACCTCTGTTGAACTTAGGTTCCTCCCTGCTCCAGGGTTCTTCGCCTTTTTACTTTGACAGTGCTTTCAGTGTAGGGGAGAGGGTGGATGGGGGTAGGCTGCCAGCATGCCAATGGCCAACATGCACACCTCACGCATAGTGAAGACAAATTTTTAACGGTTAATGAATAATGAGTGAGTATTGAAAGAAACTAATTGCGAGCTACAATAAAAAAGTAATGAGTTAACAACTAATGAATGTATTTCCCTAAAAAAGTAACGTCATTACTGAAAGAGTTACTTGATTTGAAATGTAACGCTGCTACCATTACTAAAAAAGTACCGCATTATGTAATGTCCATTACTTATAACACGTTACTGCCCAGCTTATATATATATATATGGTTGCAAATGGTTTAGGATTCTCCGGAAACCCAAATCTTCTACCACTGAATATGGCTGGAGATCAGTAGCCATCATTTTGCCAATGAGTTAGTGCAATTTCACAGCCCTAGGATCATTTATTTTCCATTCAAGCTTCTTTTCCAGAACCTCTTTCAATGTTTGTTATTTAACACATGTGCCAACCCTCTGAGGTTTCCTCACTACTTGCAGATGACTTTATTTGATTTGTTTCAATATTGGGTGCAATTTCAGATTTAAAACTGCTACTGCACTGGATTTGTTCTTCCACCTTTCTACCAAATAGACTTATGGATGGAGTATCTATTTTATCTGATCTGTCGCCCTTAGCAAGATTTTCTACTTTACGGAAAATTGCTAGATGTTTAATTTTCAAATGATTCTTTAGATTTGATGTCATCATTTTTTTTGGAATGTTACTTCCTCTTGATACAGAAGTACCACACACCCGGCACTTTGCTTTGCTAGAATCAAGTAGAACTTCAAAATAAGCCCAAAGAGGACTGGACATTGATTTTGACATGATCAAAATATTCAAAACCAAAAGACAAAAATCAAAATTTATGCATGCTATTTATAATGGCAAATCATTTAAAATTATCTTATCATTTATCATTTTATCCTATGAATATTTATTATTTATTTATCAAAGTCTGAAAAAATAAAAAAAATAAAAGTAATTAATACCTATTGCACTTAGGTATTTAAAATGTATCATGCATGATGCATTCCTTAATATAGTAATGTTTATATAGTAAATCTAAAGTTAGAATTTAAGTTTATATAGTTAATTTTTAATTTTTTATTATATTATTTATTATATTGGATAATATCACTCTTAGGAAGTCCGAAGTAAAAACTCTAAATTGCCAGAGTGCACATTTAGTGATAAATAAAAATATGAATTGAAATTAATTTAATAAAACAACTATTTTTCTAGTTTAGTTAAATTAGGTTAGGTAAAGATATATCGGTATCGGGCAAATTTGTATATTGGTGCACCCCTAGTATTGGGAGATTTTACTGACTAAATTCCTGAAGAGAGCACGGCTTGAAGGAGAAGATAAAGACTTTATTTTACTGTAATTTACTGCTAAAATGTACAGGTACTACTCAGCCTCGTCGTTGGAATCAGAATGAACATGGAAGAAATTGGTGGGCTTTAGATACCCCGATTTTACTATCATCATCATCATTATTAAATGTTGAAGAGGCTGCATTATTTTTGCACAATATTTGAAAATAAAGTAAATCTTTTAGCTGTGGTAAGGTTTAAACGAATAGGCCTAAACAAGATATTTGAAGATGAAGCCCTATTTTTATCTTAAACTGCGTATTTTCAGATCTGATGTTATCATGATCTGTCAAGTTAACTAAAAGTGGAAATTGAACTATGCATCTTTACACTAAAATATGCATATGAGTAAAAATTAAAGGTTTAAGATTTATAATTAAATGTTTAGGCAAGACATGACTTCATCTTTTATAATGGAGAGAGAATGTATACAAATTATGAACATTGCAAAAAGTTTCTCAGAATTCATTATTAAGCTAAATCTAAAAATGATTAAGAAATTTTAAAAAGAGCAAGTCACCAATTATTTGGCAAAGTAGAAAGCACATCAAAATTTATCCCAATGGAAAAATAATAATAAAGAAAATAACAACAGTATCGCCGAGTCTACATTCCTTATGGCGACATAATGTCGGGTCGGACATTGAGTAGCTACATTGTAATTTTGGTCTACTATAACTATGATTATAATTACCAATTAATTCATTTATTATCATTAACTACAATTCCATTAAAGTACATTGACTATGTCATTTAGTACATTATTAAATTATTATCATTTAATTAAAGTACATTACAGTAAACCCTCGATTTAACGGACTAATAGGGGGGAAGGGATGTCCGCTAATGCCAAAAGTCTGTTAAATCAAAATAGGTGAAATAGGAGTGGGAGTCGGTGAATTTTGCTTAAAGAAAGTACCCAGCTTCAGTTGTTTGCCACTCTGATGTTGTTTCTTAATTATGATCGCCCTGAACTGCTGAAAATGTTCATAGTAAGGGACAATTTCAGGGTCAGAAGATGTCCCTATGTAGTGGATGGCGATGTCCATGAGATTCCTCATTTCAGACAGTCTAGGCCGTGCTGGTGTAACTTGCTCTTCCTCAATGTCTTCTTCCCCTGCCTTGCCATGTAGAACCTCATCCACAATTTCTTCTTCAGTGAGGACTTGGTAGCCAGGATCACCTTCATTATTTTCAAGCCATTGCTGAACATCATCTTCAGTTGTTTCATGGTTGCCAGCAACGGTGCGGCATTTAAGATTTAAAATTTTTTTTTTTTTAATTTTTAATTTTTTAAAATTATTATTAATTAATGTACTGTATTATTATTTGTCCGGTCCTTTAAATCCGAAATCTGTTACATTGGGGTCTGTTAAATTGAGGGTTTACTGTACTTACATTATAAATTATTATTACAGTTTCATTAAGTACATTAGTCACTTACAATTCTTAGTGTTTTTATATTAAACATGATACATAACATAACATGATAATTTTTTTTTATAAATTTGGATCAGAGGGAGAGGAGGTTTTACGTTTTTAGATGTTCAATTTATGCTGTGATCATCGAATTGCGTACACTTGCATAAGCATTTTCGAGTTCATTGCAAGAGGTGAACGCACTTAAAAGAAAGAGTAAAAAGAATACATATGAACGTACTTACATGTAAGGTAATTATATACGTCCTCAGTGGACATGTACAAATGCATAAACTCCCCCTCCCCGCGGGCGGTCTTTCTGGGGTGGATCGCCCACGGGCTCCTGCCTCCATGTGGCGAGGGGGGTCAGCCACGGCTGGGGGCCCTGCCGAGTCCCCCGCCCGGTTGCGAAGTGGACTTTTAACATACCCTGCTATCCTACAGCCCCCTCTTTCCTGTCTTCCCCTCTTTCCCCTCTTCCTTGCCCCCTCTGTTTTTTTTTTCTGCTTTCTCTCTTCACTTCGCGCGCCCCGTGGGCTGCCGGGCTGGTCGCTGGGGGTCTTGCCCCGATGGCCGGGGCCGGACTAAGTTGGCTGGTAGGGTGCCCAGGCCTGGGACCCTGGGGGGCCTTGGTCTTTGCTGCCGGTGGGGGGAACTCTCGACGCTGCAAGGGCCCCTTTTGAAACGGGGGTACCTGCATGGGACGAGGCACCCACCCCCCGCCGGCGTGCGCTTGGTCCCCTTGGGCCCCGGGTAATCGGTTCCCCGCGCCCCGGGCGAAACTACAATAAAAATTTTCTATGGAAACACAACTCTAATGGACCTCGTTGACGACCCGGCTTGTGCATCTGACCTCCCTCTGACTACCTCTTTGGACCGTGGGTCTGGTAAGGGCAGTCGGCAGCCCTCGCCCACCCCGTCTGCTCTTCTTGCCGACGCCTCCTCTCCCTCTCTTCCCCAGGCTCGTGGCGCCGCTGCCCGACCCCCGCCAGTAGCGGATGGACCTGCAGTGGACCCCCCGACCCCTGGATCCCCCCATATTCCACGTCCCGATAGGGACCCACCTGCTTTTTCGCCCTCAGGTGGGAGGCCCGCGGCCCTGGTCGCCTCCCACTCCGGTTGGGCCTCATCGCCCCCGGCCCCCTCGGCCCCTGGGGGATGTGGGACCCGACGTCGCCGTCCGCCTTTCTCGTCTTCTCGCCCCCTCGAAGTTCCGGTGGTGTTTGGCCAGACGGCTTCACTCGGCCTTAGGACGATGGACAAGTTCCTCGTCCTCCGCCCCTCCTCCTCCAAGCCCCTCCCCACTAACCACGAACGTCTCTTTCGAGCGATCCATGGGAAGACGGGGATGGCGCGTTTTGACCTTCGGCCTCAGAGGGATGGCTCCATTTTGATAAGGTCGCGTTCCTCTGCCGAAACCTCCTCTCTGCTCGCTATCCCCGATGTCCTGGGCTGCGGGATCACGGTGACTCCCCACCCCCGCCTCAATCAGTGCCAGGGCACAATTTACGCTGCTCGTCTTCTACCCATCCCGGTGGAAGACCTCCAGATTGACCTCGCCTCCCAGGGTGTTGTGAGGGTGTACCGCTTTCCCGACAGATCGCGGTCCCCAACTGCCCCTTCTCCTCGCCTGCTCCTCACTTTCGACTCACTGGTGCCCCCCGTTTCGGTATTCTGGGGCTTTGGTGAGAGACGAGCGTGCGAATTCTCAGTACGACCATACGTGCCAGATCCTACGCGCTGTTTTCAGTGTAATAGGTTTGGCCACGTGAGCAGCTCCTGCCATCAGCCGGCCCCGTTGTGTGTCCGCTGCGGCGGCCCTCCTTACCCCTTGCCCTGTACTGCTCCGCCTTCCTGCACCAACTGCCATGGACCACACCCTGCTTCATCCCGCTCTTGCCCGTCCTTCCTCTTTGAAAGGGAGGTTCGGGCCCTCTGTTCATCAGAGTTTCTCAGCGCTCAGGAGGCGCGGGAGCGGTTGCGTGGCGGCGAGGCCCGGCGTGGTGCCTCGTACGCCGAGGCTCTCCGTTCCCGGACCCCGTCCTCACCGGCGGTTCCCAAAGCGCCTCCACCCACCGTGTCCGCTACTCCCAGTCCATCCTCTGCCGCCCAGCGGACTCCTACCGCGGCTCCCCGTACTACCAGCGCGTCCCCACGTGCTCCCTCCGCGAACGCCGATGCTTCGTCGGCAACCCCCCCTGCTCCTTCTACGCCCTCTCCACCGGCGCCTTCGGCCACCCCCATTCCGGATCGTGACCCGCCGTCACCCACGCGGGCCGCACGACGGAGGGATAGGGGCCGCAAGCGCCGCGCCAGTGGTGACCCCGAAAGGTTCGACGCCATAAGCCTCGCATCACCTTCCTCTCCTAAACACAAACGCCCCCTTCGCCCTACCGCCCCGGTGTCCTCACCGTCCCCACTGCGCAACCGTTATGCACGCTCCCCCTGGGTCCCCGTCGGCCCTCGTGGTGGGGGCTGAGATACACCCCTCTCCGGCCCGGTCGATGGACCCACTGGAGGGGGAACTCGCCCGCCTGGTTGGCGTGGGTGGGACGTGCACGCCCCCGCGTTTGACCCGCCCCATCTCTCTCCTCGACCTGCCAATGCCTCTGGGTGAGGTATTATTTTCCACTCCCCCTCGTAGTCCTGCCTCCCCCGCACCTCCGGTGAAGGAGGGGCATTCTGGATACCTCTCACATCCCTTCTCTGCATCGCTCTCCCCCGGACGTCCGGGAGACTCCTCCTCTGGAGGATTTGCCGGCGTCTGGTTCCACATCGCCCCCTCGTCGGGGGGACCCTCGCCTTCGCCCTCGTTCGGCGTCCCTCACTGAACTCCGGGGCTTTCCGATTCCCTCTTTAATCTCGGGCCGCCCGATCGGCCCACCCACCCCATAATCATCCTTTACGCTGACCTTCCTACCCCTCCCTATACCTCGCTCCTGCAGTGGAACATCCGCGGGCTCCTGGTAGGCCTCGAGAGTCTCTCCTCTCTCCTGGCCTCCAGGTGTCAGGCGTGTTTCTGCCTTCAGGAGATGATTCTGGGCTCCCGTTCCCTCCCTCGAGTGTCCGGTTACTGCGGGCTCCCTTCCCCGCCTCTCGATGGGGTGGGGAGGGGCGCCGCGGTCTTCGTGCACCGCTCCGTCCCTTTCCGCCCCCTCCCGCTCCGTACAGTCCTGCAAGCTGTGGCCGTGCGCCTTTTCTTGGGGCGCCAGCTCACGGTCTGCTCTCTTTACCTCTCCCCTAACGTACGCCCTCCACCGATTCTCTCCATGACCTAATTCTCCAGCTTCCCCGCCCTTTTCTGATTCTCGGGGACTTCAACAGTCGGGACCCGGCCTGGGGGGATGTTTGCTCCACCTTTCTCTCCGGGACCCTTCTCTCCCTTATGGACGAGCTCGAGTTCACCTTTCTGAACGATGGCTCCCCAACCTGCCTTCACTCGGCCCATGACAGTTTCACCTGTATCGACCTTTCCCTGGTTTCCCTCGAAATCGTGACGGAGTTCACCTGGGAGGTCCTGCCGGATTCTTCCGGCAGTGACCATTTCCCAGTGTGTCTTACCCCGACCCGTCTCCTCCCCCCACCTCTGTCCGCCCGCGCTGGCTGTTCGCCCGAGCAGACTGGGCCTCATACGCGAGGGGCACGGCGATCTCGCCATCAATTCCTGCCTTTCCCTCCGTCAATGAGCCCTCGCCCTCGAGCCTCTCGGCTGCCGCCAGTTGCATCCCCCGTACCTCTGGCTCCCCCAGACCGCGAAGCGTCCCATGGTGGACCCCAGAGTGCTCCCATGCCGTGCCGGCCGCCGCTTCTACCGGACCCGCCAGCTGGAGCACAAGATAGAATTTCAGCGCCTGAAGGCAGTGGCCCGTCGGGTCCTGAAACTGGCCCGGCGTACCTCCTGGCGGAGTTACGTGTCCGGGATCTCCTCCTCGACTGCCCCCTTGACTGTTTGGCGCAAGGTGCGTAGCTTTGAGGGGACCCGTGTCCCCCCTCGACCCCCGGTGCTTCGGGTCGGGGACGACGAGTTCGGTGTCCGATCCGGGGCCGTCGCGAACGCACTTGCGGCGCACTTTGCAGCCATCTCCATTCCGATTCCCCCCACTCCCCGCCGCGACCCAACCGGAATTTCCACTCCTATAGGAATGACCCTATAATCACCTCTTCCACATGACAGAGCTTCGGGAGGCCCTCCGCCCCGACGCTCCTCCGCCCGGCCCCGATAATATCCCCTATGACCTTTTACGGCATCTCCACCCCTCTGCTCTCAGCTTTCTACTGGACCTCTATAACCGGATTGGTTGGAGGGTTCATTTCCGGACGATGGCGTGAGTCCATCGTCGTCCCCACCCGAAGCCCGATAAAGACCCCTCACGCCCGTCGACTATCGCCCCATTTTCCCTGACATGCTGTGCCTGCAGGATGGAGCGATGGTTGCCTCGCGGCTGTCCTTTACCTTGGAGGCGAGTGACCAGTACCCTGCTACCCAGGCTGGTTTCCGGCGCTTCCGGTCTACCACCGACCCCCTCCTTCTCCTTAGCCATGACGTTCAGGAGGCTTTCTCCCGGCGTCAATTTGTACTCGCCGTCTTTTTCGACCTCCAGAAGGCCTACGATACTACCCGGCGGAGCGCGGTCTTCGACTGCTTACGCTCCCTGGGTTTCGTAGGCTTTCTCCCTTCCTTTATTTATAACTTCTTGTCCACCCATTCTTTCCGCGTCCGCATCGGTTCTGCCCTCTCTGACCGCTTTCCGTTGGAGGAGGGTGTCCCTCAGGGTAGTGTCCTTAGCGTCTTGTGTTTCTCACTCGTGATGAACACAGTCGCTACGGTCCTGCCTACATCCGTTCGTAGCTCCCTCTATGCCGCCTCCCGTCTTTGGCTGTAGGTCGGCTCCAGCTAGCCATCAATGCGGTGGTTCGCTGGGCGTCCTCGGTTGGCTATGCTTTCTCACCCTCTAAGTCTTCCAGTATGCTTTTCCGTCCTCGGCGCCTCCGTCTGTCGCATACCTTCGCTCTTACCCTTGCCGGCACTCCTCTTCCCCTCGTCCCATCCGTTAGATTCCTGGGTATGACCCTCGACGGATTTTTCGGTTGGGTTCCACACCTTAGGCGGTTGCGGCAAACATCTCGCCGCACCCTCTCCCTTTGGGTCATCTGTCCCACACGACCTGGGGGGCGGACAGGCGTACTCTGCTGCGCCTGTACGCCTCCCTGGTGCAATCCCGTGTCGACTACGGCTGTGTGGTCTACAGTTCCGCCTCCTCTCCGGCACTCCGTATGCTGGATCCTCTTCTCCACCGTGGCCTTCGCCTGGCGTCGGGTGCCTTCCGCTCGTCCCTGTCGCTAGTCTTCAGGTGGACTGTGGACACCCCCCCCTGCCCCTTCGCCGGGGCCTTCTCATGGCGAAGTGTTACCTTCGCATCTGCCGCCTCCCGAAGTCCCTACTCTTCTCCGCGATCTCCCAGGCGCTACCCCGGCCTGACACGTGGCATTTCACTGCCTCTCTGGCTGAGATTTTCTCGTCCCTGGGGATCCCCCCACCCTTTATTCTGCCGTTCTCCTTCGATCTGTCGCCCCCCTGGCGGACCACCCCTATCTGCCGTTGCCAGGTGCTCCGTGGCCTGCGTAAGGAGTCTCTTCCTGCCGTCCTCCGGTCTTCTTTTCTGGCCCATCTTCCCATCCATTCGGACGACGTTCCCGTCTACACCGACGGCTCGCGCTCCCCTGCAGGTGTCGCGGCCGCCGTCTTCTCTCCGTCATTGTCACCTACCTCCCGGGGTATCCCCCTGCCGGTTCAGGCCTCCATCTTTTCCGCGGAGCTCTTTGCCCTTCTGGAAGCCCTCCGTCTGGTATCGGGTTGTTCGCGGTCCTCCTGTACCATTTTTTTGGACTCGCTGAGTGCCCTTCAGGCGCTCGAGCGCTATGATTCCCCGGACCCCCTCGTACGCCTTATTCAACAGGAGTACCATGTCCTGCACACCATTCACCGGATCCGGGTCACCTTCTGCTGGGTTCCCGCCCATGTTGGTGTTTCCGGTAATGAGGCGGCGGACCGCATAGCCCGGTCCGCCGCCTCGCTGCCTCCCCTCCCCCGCCCGCTCCCCTTCTGACTATGTGCAGGTCTTTCGTTCCTTTTACGATCGCATGTGGCAACAGTCCTGGGACGATGCCACCGGAAATAAACTCTGGTCCATCCGCCCCCGTCTGTCATATTGGGTGTCCTCTTTCCACCGCTCCAGACATAAAGAGGTCGTCCTTGCGCGGCTTCACATCGGCCATACGCGCCTCACGCACGGCTATCTTATGTTCCGGCAGGAGGCTCCTCGTTGCGCCTCCTGCCAGTCGCCCCTCACCGTCTCTCACATCCTGGTGGAATGCCCCACCCTGTCGTCAGTACGTCGTCGCGCTTTTCCGTTCCTTTCTGATTTCCCTCTCCCCGAACGTTTACGCCTTATGCTCGCTGAGAGCCCTCTCTTCTCGCTTGACCGTCTTTTCCTCTTCCTCTCCCAATCTCGCATCCTATCTGAGCTTTAGGTGGCTTCTCACCTGTAGTCCGCTGTTCTCCCTTTTCTAGTGCCTTTTCTCCGTCTCCGTTTCTCTTTCTCGTATTCTGCCTCGCCATGATATCCGCTACCATATAGCGGGAAATGGCGGTAAACGCCCCAATACAAAAAAAAAAAAAAAAAAAATGCATAAACTATTGTACATGTATTGGTAGTCACACAATAGGTTGACAGTAGGTAGTTGAATGAATAATTAATAAAGGATAGCAGTCAAGAAAGAACATGGATGTGACACAAACAAAAATAGAAAGCAACAAAATAAATTTTTTATCCAAACTCGCGTTAAGCGATTTTGGTTCTTATGTAAAAATGAATATTGATTATTCATTATTATTTTTACATATATATATACACACCTGGATGCATTTCATTCAACACTGCCTTTGGGATAAACACACCACTTCCACATACATAGAGAAACACTTTTCACTAGGATTAGGGAGCCTCGGGGTGAGGCTTGAGTGGCTGTCAGTTTTTCGGTACTGAGGGTTTCGACCCTGGGGCCTGGAGGTTACTAACAGCAACAACAACATGACCCATCTTTCCTTGGGTTGATGCGGGCATGCCCAGTGAAAAAAAATATATATATATATATATATATGCCTACTGTATATATCTACCATATGTAACTTCAATGTGTAACTTACTTTTCTCTGTTGTAATTCTATGAGGGCCTTGGAGGCCTTAGCAGTTTCCTCCTTGGTGAGGTAGTATAGTCTTCCAGTTGCAGTAGATGCCTCTACCTTTGTCAAAACATCAGAGTATGTAATTGTAAGAATATCTGGTTGATGAGGAAAAAAGAATGATGGGTTGGGACCATGAGGATGAAGTAAAGATATTTTTACTTCCCTCTTCTCAGTTGTTTTGTCCAAAATGTATGCTAACCACCAAAGGTTATATACAGCAGTGACAAAACCATGTAGTTTCTCTTTAGGTATAAGTTCTTCTTCATTGACTTTCCCAATGCACGAATATACTGATGCTGAGAAATGCTTAACCTCTAGTGAAGTTAATGAAACTGGTTTTAAATGGTGTATTTTCTGAGTACTAGCAATTGTTCTCGCTTTTGAATGTCTAGTTTGGAGAAATTCTTCATTTTCATAATCTTCATTGGTTGAAAAATGTGGTATATTATTATCATCTTTGGTAAATATATACAGCTATTGTGCAGTAAGGATTTGTTTATCATAAGGCTGTTGCAGACTAGCTTTAGCAGCTAACCTCTTAACAGTGCCTCCTACACCATCACATGGTCCTTTGCCATGGCTCGTTGTAAAAAAATTCCACTCTGCATCAATTCCAAAGTCATCTTTGTGGTGGCAAAGATTCAGAAAGTTTTTGCAGTTTTTATATTGTCCAGCACAGCCATCTGAAAACTATATGATTTTGTTGATGTATGGGATGTTCTCTTTTATGAAGTTTATGAGATGCTTTTGAAACAAATGTACTGCAACTGTGTTATGAATATTGCACTCAGATATGACAACAAAGCTTAGGTGAGCAATCTCATTTTGCTTGTTATAATACAAAACAAATGGATGTAGAGTTGCCATCTGATTGTTCCAGTGAAAACCCTGCACCTCATCTTGGAGAACAAAAGAGTAATTTTTGGAAAAATCGCACACTACTAGGACTTCACTTGGTTTCAGCAACATTTTAGTTTTGTTGTAATAATTAGCTTGCATCCTGGTCAGGAAATCATGGATTTGGTATTCTTGAAGTTTGCTACAGAAATGTTCAATATATTCATCTGAACTCTCGTGAATTGATTCAAGATTGGACCTGTCTGTCTTGGTCCACTTCTTAAACTGTACTGAATCAATGCAGTTATCATCAAAAATATTCTAGAGTTTCTCTTTCAATACTTTTGTGTGTCTGCATTGTTTACATTCCCTAAGGCAGCATTGCAATGAGGGTGGATTGCACTCAATCAGAGTAAGACAATGTCGTATATGGTTGATAGGATTTTCATTATCTTAGTTAACTTATCAAATTTAGTTCTTACAAACATAAGTTTAACATTCTGACGAATGGTACATACATATACTGAGTGAGTTCCTGATGCTCCGGCAATAATACATTGCTTTGGACGCACCTCTGCAAATTTGCTGAAGCCCACTTTTACCAAAGGATTTCTTTCTTTAAAAGGCTGATAAGCTGCTTTTAAATTGCATAGCAGTAGATGCTTCTGAAAATGTTTCCTCTCCCCTGAGCTGTCCATAATGCTAACATAATCCTTTTTACCAGGCATTATTCTACTGATATCTTCTGAAAGATAAAATGCTTTGATTTTTTTCTATAATGTTTTGTTCAATTTTCTTTCCAGGCCAAAGATTTGGAATTGAAAGGATACCCATTTCATTAGTAAGCTTTTTGGCAACTGATGCTTTGTGCCTTATTGTGTTGAATTCTGTAGCTATTTTTCTCACTCCAACTTTTTGGTAATACAGTCAGGATTTGTACTATTCTTTCACTCCTCTTGGTCTGCAAGTTGCTGACTTTCTCCTTCAGTTGATTTAATATTTCATCATAATCTTTTTCTATCTTAGTTTTTCTTTTTCCTGTATCAATATATCTCTTCCAGCAATTTCTTCTAGTTTTCTCTTGACTGTTCCTGTAACTTTTGTTATTTTGTGAGATGCATAAGCCTCTCAGCTTTCTTGTCTTTATGGGAGTTTCTCCTAATAATTTTAATGAAGTATTTAAAGTTGATAATTGAAATTCAAGTGCTGTGCTTGTTGATGCCTCATTGATTTGAAGTTCATTTTCAGATGAAGATATTTCAGAAATATTACTAGTTTCTTCACAGCAAAAGCTTTTTTCATCTTCATCTAAAGTTTTTTTTTAAGGCAATGATTCCAGCATTTCCCTACACTGCTTACAAAGCCTGTGATCAACTGTTAATTTGATTTCAGGCCTTTTATCAATTAAATATTGAGGTACAATTCATAGACTTGGTTCAACTCTGTACTTTGTGTGATTGAAAGGGATTAGCACATTTCTGTTTAAGTTTATCCATTTTTTAAAAATTAGTGTATTAAAACTAGTAAGTTATATTTAAATGGCATTCCTCAATAGAAATTAATTTAGAATATTAAAACTAGTAAGTTATATTTTTTTAAAAATGGCATTCCATAATTTAGAAATTCACTTCGAATATTAAACAAATATTTTCTGAAAAGATGAAAAAAAATGAATTATTTAAAGGTTAATTTTAATTAAAAATACTTCTTGATCATACTTATCACTGGCCATTTATAACCTTTTAGGAACATGTTCCACATTGGTAAGTGAACATTTGTAAAAAAAATTGAAAAAATTGGGGATGGTATTTTTTTTATTTAAGGTCAAGGTCAAGGATATTTTTTTAAATTTTTATTTTAGAGGCTTATGACAAGAGAGAGAATATGACAAGCTGTTTAAGAGCTTCAAAATGACACTAGAATCAGAACTCTAGCTTTATTAGTTACCATATTTTTTGGTGTATAAGACGCACCCCTATTTTCAAGGCCTTTTTTCAGGAAAAAAATTATGACCAACTGCCTAGTTGTCAGAAAATGTCCGTAATTTTCTACCAGCGAGGCTGACTTTTGTTAAAGCCCTCCATCAAAAGTATGGTGATATGTTTTCTTTCACCCATACTCATTATAAGAAAATAGTATTAAGTATACAGGAGACTATACTATATGTTATGAAACATAAAAGTAAATCATTAGGCAATACATACGGTTTTTCTTGTTATCAGTGGGTTGGGAAGAGTAGAAACTTAGTGTAAAATTGGCCAAACCAATACACAGTCAGGAGGGACTAAGAGATGATGAATTTTTGTAAAAATCCACCAGTTCTTCTAACCCATATAAAGGTAATATTATGACCTTCGGTGTATAGGACGCAGGGTGATTTTGAGACCCCTTTTTTGGGGAAAAAAAATACGGTGTGTGGCTACAGCAATTTGAAATTTGACAGTAAGTAAAAAATCAGGTACTCAGAGGTCCAAATTTTGTGACCCTGTAACTCAGCAACCAAAGGTCAGCCAGCTCTAAAATTTTGGGAATTTCAGTTTCTCTCACATACCTACTAATGTACCAAATATCATGAAAATCTGAGATGGTCATGTTCAAATTCACCTTTTTTTTTTGGCTGAATTGACATGGAATGACCCTATAGTTTATTTTTTATTTGGGTAAATCTCATCACCTACACAGTGATGGGATGTAGGGAGGCAGCATCTTGGGATAGGGGATACTCTGTCTTTATACCCCCTGTTTAGAGAGATTTCTTTGCCAAGCAGTGCCCCCTATAGCAGTGGTTTCCAACCTGGGGTCCACGAAGGTAGTACTGGGGGTCCGTGAGCTTTCAATATTTCGAGAGGCTCCAATGGAAATTGTACATTTACCCACGATAAGGGCGCTCAGGCTAAAATTTTGTTTCCTTGCTCTTGGCTGGAATTATTAATACTTTTTTTAATATGCTGTATTTTAATTGCATACTCACTTATGTCCTTTATTTGATAGTGAAAAATGAGAAAACAAGTTAATTATTAGTTAATAAAAACAGTTTGTTTGGTAGATGGAATCTTTCAAAAACATGGGGTCTGTGGGAAAAAAATAAAAATAAAAGGGGTCCTTTGTGGTGAAAAGGTTGGGAACCACTGCCCTATAGCATTGTGATGTATGAAAGACTCAGTATGGTCACTTGCCTCATAGACACCTTTAAATGAGAGACCCTGAATGGGTGTACATTCAAATACTCTATGCAGTCTTTACAGTCTCACCTACTCCTTTTCTCTTAATTGTAGAGCTTGTATTATTCAGGTTATATGTACATAATTATGTACAATTTATACATATACCGGTAGTCATATGAGAAAGTAGACAACCTGATCCTTCAGGTCTGCAAAACTATTGTGTATATATAAGTAGTAGACAAGGAGCAACTAAGATCCTCTAGATCAGTGGTTCTCAACCTTTTTTTAACCATTGCCCCCCTTGAAAATTTTTTTGCCCACTCTATTTTCAAATCACCCCCTACACACACAAAAAAAAGTGAAATAAAAAAACTTTCAAACTTACTATTTTATTTAATGAGATCCTTGAGATTGGTGTTTTTCTACTAAATATGCAATGTTCGGTTCAATGTCACTGAGCTTAATTCTTATGTCACCTCTTCTGCATACATCCAATCTGTTTCTTTCCTTTGTTAGTAATTTATTCACTGAACTAAACCCAGTTTCAACCATATATGATGTTGGAAAACAGACAATTATTTTGGCCATTTTGGTCCATAACCTTGGATATAGTGTTTTACAGTCTTTTAATGACCAGAATTCAGTCTTTCCTACTTTATCATACATGTATTTTGAGTTATCATTGCATCGTAATTCAATTAATTCTTCTTGAATTTCTTCTTCAGCTGAACTAACATCACAATTAAATGGGTCTAACATCCATGGTTTTACTTCAAAGGAAAATAAATCAGAGAATCTTTTGTTCATGTCACTTTTTAACGAACATAAGTGTCCAGAATACGTTTCAAGATCCATTTTGGTAAGTGAAGAACAAATTTCTGCCAGCTCAGGCATGTTGTGAAACATTTTTTTAAGTAAATTATCTTGAAAAATTTCCAATTTTTTAGTAAATGCTTTCAATACTGTTTTACAATCAAAATTTTCCTTGAAGTTGAAGTGATACCTCATTAAGCTTTCAAATTATCCAAGCCATATAATATATGTTATTTTTATGTTTTCTTATTTCTTTAGCAATATTTCCATCCCCTTCACTTTCTAGAAAGTTAACTATGGTATCAAAAAGGTTTATAAATCTTGCTAAGCAATTTCCTTTGGAGAGCCATCTGACTTCGTATGTAAAAGAAGTCTTACATACTGTTCATCATGATCAGAACAAAACTTCCTGAATAGGCAATCATATTTGCTATGTGATTTTATTTTATTGATAGTTTTAATAACTATACCAAGTGAATAATGTAGAATTGGACTCATATTTTTTGCTACAAGATTGTCTGTGAACAATGCAATGTATTGCAGTGATTCCAGGACATATTTTTTTCAAATGTGCTACGAGACCTTTATGCCTTCCGACCATTGAGGTAGCACCATCAGTTGCAATCGATATCAAATTTTCTAATGGAACTTTATTTTCATCAAACCAGGATCTTAAAGCAATAAAAATAGATTCCCCAGTAGTGTCAGTTTCTAGGTATTTCATAAATAATATATCTTCTTTCAATTTACAATCATTAAAATAATGTACATACGCCATGAGAAGGGCCTTGTTATCAACAACTGTGGACTCATCAACCTGAATTGAGAAATTAGTTTTTTTCAATCTTTCAACTAGCTGTTCTTCAATATTCACTGACATTTCATCAATTTGTCTTCAAATTGAATCGTTGCTTAATGGTAAACTTTTTAAGATACCTGAAGGATCTTCATGCATCACGTTTGAAATAACAGTTTCTAATATAGGCTTTATGACTTTCTCAGTAATTGTATGAGGACAGCCATTTTTTGCAACAATTTTTGCAATCTCATATGACGCAACATTGGCTTCATCTAATTTGGTATCTTTTTTTACAAAATGTGTAAGTAAGTTAGGTTGCTGCTCAAAATTGGTTTTCAATTTTTTGAAATAGTCAATGGTTTTATTAGCTTTATCTGGATGCTTCCTTTTGAAATGGTCAAGAAGTCTTGAAGGTTTTAAAGCTTCATTCGAAAGAGTACTATTACATAAAGAGAGACAGGCTTTTTTGGATCGAGAGGGCTTTCAATAAAACCGTAAGATAGGTATTCACCAAGGTATTGGCGACACTTTTTCTTTGCTCCACTTGACATTACTAAGGAGTCTTGTGCATTATGTAATTACAATAAAAAATTGACAACGATAAAGTATTTAAAAAATATCTGAAATTTGAAAAAAAGGGTTCAGATGTGTCATTAGCAAGGCTGTGGAGTTAGTACACAAAACCTCCAACCTCAACTACTCAATTTTTTGTCCTTCTGACTCAATCTCCAACTCAGACTAGCAAACTAGGTGTAATAGGCCTAATAATTGTACTTTTAATTTTGCTATGATGCTAGTTATACAAGATGTCATTTCATCACAATCATGTGAATCATCAGGCTACTTTTTTAATTAAAAAATTTAAAAGGCACTAGTTTGGTAGCTAAAAAGCACTAAAAGCGCACTAAAAATAATAATCACGTTATCATTTTAGTAGCGCAAGCCTAATTTTAAGTTCAAGTAGCCTCATTCCCGAGAAGTAGGCCAAACTGGCATCCTCCGCCTTAAACCTTGCAACGTTTTCAAAAATCACATTTATACATGTGTTAGCACTCCTTATTTATGAATTTTTATCAGATAAGAAAGCGAACATTCGAAACACTTTTATTCTTAAGAAGCACTAATTGAGTGACTAGAAACGTGACAATGAGGTCATTGTCTCCATACTCGAAACAAGGGACAAACGCGAAAATTAAGAAGCACTAAAGCATTAAAAGAAAAATCAATGATAATAGATAATAGCACAAAATAAACACCCACCCACGCTTCTAATTAGGTAAGAACTGACGCACTGTATGCGTAACAGTCACTAAGCCACTATAGAATGCTTTGAATGATGACCCTGCCCCACTGCACTTCTCATTTGTCAGTTCCCTTTAACATCATTGATGGCACAATACATACTTCGAATAGTGTTTCAAAACCATTGATGAGCAATTCAAAAATAATTTAATTTTAATCGTTGCCTAAATAAATTTTTGCCCACTTTCACCCCCCAAGAATTTCATTTTTGCCCCAGGGGGGGCGAAATCGCCCCCGTTGAGAAACCATGCTCTAGATCCATATAAAACATCTTGAGATAAGATAATCATATATTGTTTAAAATTAGTATGGTAGTGGTATTGAAGAATGAGCCACAGGTTTCAAAGATTTAAGGATCATTCCATGTTAGTTCAATGGAATTTTGGGTTGAAAAAAACATGACCATAACCGATTTTTTTTTTAAAATTGGCACACTTATAGATCCCTCTGAGAAAAACAGTGTGACACTTGTTTCAACACTCTAGGTCATATGGTTCCGGAGATATGGCCATTCAAAGTTTGTAAAAAAAAAAGGTCAATTTCCAAGGTTACCATATTTTAACATGAAATATCTCAGCTCCTATTGCACTTAGAGATCATTTAAACACTGTTTTAAAGTTTTTAAGCAGATCTACAACTGTTTATATTCATATTTTACCTCAGTGGTAAAAAAAAAAGTTGATCTTATTTTTGACCTTTTGACCTTGTGTAGGTCATTTGACGTCACAACCAATTTGTTTCTCCTTTCACTCAATTTTGGGTACACATGTCTACCTTAACCTAAAACAAGATTTTTAGTGTTGATTAAGTTAGTATATATGCTACAGCCATTTCAGTGGACCATACCTATCTCCATTTTGACCAAGTACCTTTTTCTACCAAACTTTGGAGCGCCATTTCTTTGGAACTGTTTGAGCTAGTGTGTTGAGAAAAGTACCATTAGTTTTGTCTCACTGAGATCTATAATGTCTGCTATTTTTAAGACAATTTGCCTTTTAATATGTATATTAAAATAACCTATTCCTTTATTTTTACCAATTGAGTTATAAGAACTGATTCTTGTCTAGCTGGGTGAAACCATGAAAAAAGAGGCATCAACATAACTTTATATTTAAAAAAAGGCAGTTATTAGGAATTCACAATATATTTTATGGAAGCCATTATTTTTACATTGCTTAGTGCAAATGCAGACAGAATGTGTTCCACTGGCACCTGGCAACACACATTCTTTTGGCCAAAGCTCTGCAAATTTTGAAGATCCTATTTTAATTGTTGGATGGTTTGTTTTAAAAAGCTCAAATGCTTCTTTTAGATTGCATAAGATTAGCGATTTTTGTTTTCTTTCTCGCCTACCATCAGCTCCTTTTACAGAAACAGTCTTTCAACCCTGGCATTTGTCTACTCACATCTGGTGAATGATAGAAGTCAATTACTTTGGCAGCAGTTTCACTATTCAGGTGTTTCCCCAAATGCGGATTAGGAGTTGAAAGCACTCCCTTCTCCCTCACCAAACTCTGCTTGCCTAGCCATGTAATCTGAGCACTTAAATTCTTCTCTTGATCTTTACTTGTGTCCATCTTTTTGGTAGGATAGTAAGAATTATCAGTTTTTCACTTTGACTTGTCACTTGATTAAATTTCTCTTTTAGTTGTTTAAGAATCTCCAGTTCTGTATCATCTGAGTCACTGCATGAAATTGGTTGTTTAGTTGCAAGTTCAAGCTTTCTTTTCACAACTACTACTACTTTCCTCAACTTTCTCTGTGTAACCAGCGCTGTCAGAGAGTTTACATGGTTTTATTGGGGTCTCATCAAGTGTGGCCAATGAAGCATTGGATTTACTAAGCTCATACTGCATTTCAACTACATCTCCAACAGTTTCTAGCTCAGATGGAGCACTTGATGAGGTGGATGGTGATTTTTCAAGTGGTTCACATTCAGGCATTGGGGATGGGTGATTTGCTAGTATATTTCGACAGGTTGCACATGCTTTATGATTATTTGTTAGTTTCAATTCAGGATTTTGATCATTCACATTTTTAGTCAATGCACAAATGCCTTTTTTCACTTTTCCTTTGTGTTTTTTAAATGGGTCACAACAGAACCTGCCCATATTCAAACTGCTGAAATCCATGTTTATCTAAAAAGAAAAAAAAACGTAGCTTAAAAGCCAGGGTTGGGTTCAATTACACAAAATGGAAACAATTAAAATTTTTTTTATTTTTCTTCAAATTAGTTAGTATTATACTTCACAATTTCAAATTTTCAAGATCAGTTGCAATTACAATTAATTTTGTCTGAATCAGTTACAATTACACAAATATAACTATCTATTCTATATATCTAAATATATATCTATAAGCATAACTAAATAAACTATCAAAGGTTTATTTTCATTGGATGATGTATGACTGCCAGATCTAGGGGTATAATTTTTAACAATTGACATTAATTGATCAATTACATCAGTTATAGGTCAAAAATCAATTACAGTTACCTTTTTTTTTTATTTTATTTTGAATCAGTTACAATTAATGGAAATTAGGATCAATTAATTAAAAATACAATTATAATTATTCATTGTATCCGACCCTGTTAAAAGCTATTTTTGCTTAGATGGCACAAATAAAATTTGGGACCTACTGATCTTGTTTCAGAGGTCTACAACAAGAAGAAATGTGCAGTTTGATTTACAAATTGGAATAAGTATAGATGCCAAAAAAATCCTTGCTCCAAGGTTTAAATAAGCTTATTTTCACATGGGTACATACTGTTGTACACAATGAATAAATACACAAAGTTAAGTAATTATTAAAACTCATCTAACTCTTAAAACTGAACTTATTCTATAGGGTAGCACCTATAGCCTAGTATAAGGTACTTATATACGTACATAGCTTTACCTTTAAACAGGATAGCAGGTTTGAAGTTCTTCACACTTTTGAATGTCCATATAAATTAATTATGTAATTTAAATTACCTATATTATATATGGTAATTCTCTGAAATGTACAAAAAAAAAAAAAATTTATAATAGGGCCAGATACTTATGTGGGATACTAGTGTTTTATTTACAAGCAAATTTTTTTTTTAAGAATATGGGAGATTGGGTAAGTATTCCAGGAGCTGGGAGAATATACACAATTCCAGCAGGGTTGGCAAGCCTACTACTAACCTAACCTAACTTATTACAAAGTTATTTTATAATGTCTTCACACTGTATCTGGATTGTGTAATTTTGCTGATTAAACGCATATAAGAGTATGTTTACTTGCAATTGGGCTTGACTTTATGTGGGAAATTTATGCCAAGTAGATGTAGGCTAATTTCTTGGATATGTTCAATCTAAACCTAATTTATTTTTAAATTTTAACAAAACTGGACCTGATAATTTGAGATCAGTATTTTGTTTACCTAACAGCCAAAGAAATTACTTGTTTAAAAAAAAATATGGTAAATATTAAATTTTGGGGACTAGTATTTTGACCTTTGATTGGCTGACAGTTGGTCATGTGAGAAATAACTACCAATCTAGAATGTCCACTTAACCTAGTGTAACCTAACCCAGATGTAAGAATCACTGGTTTTCTGGAAGTATAAAATGGACAAAAAGAAATAGGTACCTATAAGAAAATACCAAGCCTTTATTTGCTTAAAAGATCATTAAATATCTAAATATAGCTTACTGCAGTTAACTCTAAATAGGACTAAACCTTATTACAATCAAAGAAACAGTCAGTGGAAGATGATCATCATGGAAAAGATGTAAGGTTAATATCTTTTATCTCAGTTTTTGGGTAATTATTTTGGGATTATGTATTCCCACTAGCATGGAAAATTGGTCACCTACTGATTTCAAAATTAAATATACCCTATAGGCTTGTTTAAACCTGAAGTAGCTGCAGGATTTAGGAGTATCGTACAGTATAGCTCTATATTGTAAAGCTGCAATGGAGTTGCTAACATAGTTAATAATTTGGCTTGCATTACTGTATTCAATTAATCAGTTAATTATTAACATTATATTACTCACAGTGAGCCAAGAGAGAGGGGTGATTTGTTAGTGTATATGGAATGGACCTCGGAGTGAGAAGAGTGAAGAGATATGGAATGCATTCTGGGATGTTACTAGGCAAGTGTTTGAGTAGTTTTGATGCAAGGGACTGAGAGAGTGGATGATAAAGAGGATTTACATGTCAGAGGTGGAGGGGGAAATGGGGGAGGGGTAGAATGAGATGATGTAGGGATGGGGTGAAGGAAGCTTTGGGTCATCAGGTGGGGAGGGTGAAAGAGATTGGATAGAAAAAAGTGGAGTGATGGGTTGGCAATGTGCCACCTCAGGGTGTATGAAGTGGTCTGGGTAAACTGTTGGGTAGTCTGCAGTGCTGGGCTGTGGAATTGTTCCTCTGAGGCAGGTGCATTATTGTCATGCGAGTGATTGAGGTGCTTCCTGCCTGATCCTGACATGACCTCACTGTGGTGGGAGAGGCATTTGGGTATATATATAAAAAAAATTACCCATATTCCATCACTTTACTAGCAAACTAAGGCCAAGCTGAAATCAGCCTATTGATGCATAGATAACTTTGATAGGCCAGTCTTGGAAATAGTAGTTTCTCATTGGCTAAGGAAGACAAACTCCTATTAGTTCTTTTAAAAGTGTGCTATAGCCTAACTGCTTTACTTACCCATTTGACAAAATTCCAGATGCAGGTCAGAGACAGAGTTCATAGCAGTTTTGTAATAAGTTAAATTAGGTTAGTAGTTTGGACCTATGGACTCTATTTCTGAACCATGTCTTGCATCGGGAATCTAACCCCCCCCCCCCCCCCCCTTACCAACATATAGCTTAGGCCTAATGCTATAATTAAAGTAATTTTGTTTTAATCTATACAATATTTTTATTATTTGATAATTCAGGGTAGGCTATACAGAAGATCAGAGTTGGATAAGCTTCATCTTTTTATTCCCTCCCTCTTTATGGTCTATTTTTGATTGATGAGTCCAGACATGGTGTCATTACAAGGTTTATCATTATCATTATTACCAGAAATTTTTCATTATCATTACAGCATTTTTGTTTCATTATCATTATATTAATTATCATTACAAGCCCTTCATTATCATTGTAATGATCATTACAATACGGTACTGAATATACTGAATAAGCGCTCCACCAGTGCACTGGAGGCAGGGATGCAAAGATGCTTGGCAGCAAGAACAGATACATCAGGATACAGATGTGCATTGTCCCTCCACCATGTCAGGGGATTGCAGTCCTCATCAATGCAGGGCTGGTCAAGGTAGCTGTCCACCTAGCTGACAATAGGGTTCTGAGAAGCTGTAGAGGGAGCTGGAGCAGCCATAAAATTGAACAACTTGCACCACTTTGGTGCTGGCTGGGACTGGGAGGAATCAGAAGCTGCATATATATATATATATATATTTTTTTTAAGTTTGGGAAGAACCAATTTGCCTCTATTTAAAAGGGTATATCTCGGCGGAAAAAGAGAGGAAAGACAGAGGAAAAAGAAAGGGTGGAAGGGACAGTCAAAGTGGAAAAAGACCAAGGACTGCAAGGTCGAGCCCCATCATCCTTGGGTACTAAGGCTGGGAGAGTGCATGTGAAACCTCCTGGAACAAGCACGTACAAACGAGCACAAAGAGCATTTGTAATTAATTATAATTAATTACCATTACAATGATGATGACCCCATGTCTGGTTGAGTCTATTCATCACAAGTTGAAAGGTTGAAGTTATTTTAGAAAAACCTCAATCAGTTTGATTAATTGCTATTAACTTATTTGTATCCATTTAGTTTTATTTACCAAATTTTTATATAACTTAAGCTCTTGCATTGAAAAATAAACCGTATACATAATAATTCCACAACAATAGCTACTGGATTCTATTTAATCTAATATTTCTTTATTTCCCTTGCAGGTTATTGATGAATGCTGAGTGGACATAGTCAGTGAACAGTGAAGGTTTGACCTAGGCCTAGCTGACTTAAAACTTTCTAATTTCTATGAAAATCTCAAAATTCACATTAATATAGTTAGGCCTAGTAGGACAAAGTTGGCCTTGGAAGAAAAGAAACAATGATGGAGGAAGATACACAAAATCAAGGTGGGTTTTACTTTTAGGTAAAGTTCATATCAAGTTTTTAGATGAGTCAAACCTTCAAATGAATTTCCTAATCTGTAAACTTAGATGATTTTATTTTTGTGGTTAAATGAATTGTTATTGCAAATAGGGCCAAAACCCTAACATAACTAATCCTACTTGTGTTTAAGGAAGGATTGTATAAATAAATAGGGTAGTCCATAACTATATAGGAGAATTTTTTTTTAATATTTCCTAGCTCCCACCCACTGAAGCTGAGAAAATGTTGCAGGTAAGTTTTTGTTTTGATCAGTTCATATTTAGGGGTCATTCAAGAGTTTCAAAATTTATCCTTCTTTCACTGTAATAGGTATTATATGGTATGCACTACAGCTCCACTGCCTCTGGTTCCCCCCCATCCATGAACTGATGGATGAGTACTATCCATTCTACAACAGGGGTGTCATGGTTGGCAACCACTCATTGTCACCCAGTCAAAGAGCTTTTTCTGGCATCTGGAAACTTCCGGTGATGCTCTGACACTACTTTCAGCAGATATTGCAGCTGCTCCTCGTCTTTGTTGTGGCAGCCACTGTACTGTTGGACCACGCTGAGTAAGCGTGGTCATTCACCACCCTGAGGTTTTCCACAACCCTAAGCACTGCCTGAAACTACTACATTTTTTCCCATTCATCCAGATCTTTGTTCAAGAAACCTGCAGTCATTTGAAGAACCTCATCGAATTATTCATCACAAGGCTCTCCAAAGATGAACTGAGAGGTGGGTTGACATGCTTTGGAACCTGCTCTCTGCCCTCTTTCTTGTATAGGGCTACAACCATCTGACGTTTCATTGCAGATGGAACATCGGCATTGAAGAAGGCCAGTTGGAATCATTTCCTCAGAGAGGTACCAAAGCTGTCCTGCCAGCTTCTGACTCGCTGCTTTGGAGATCTGCTGTGGATATGACCTCAATGATTCCAAGAGGCAAAGGTCCTGGGCTGGGGTGGAAGCGGCCGTTGGAGCAGTGAACCATGCCTTCAGGTAGACTGTCACAGCAAAAATGCTCATGTCTTGCAAGCATGGTTTCTTTTCGGTGTGAGATGTTGCAATTGCCCCTGGAACATCCACATCTTGATAGAATACAGGACCTTGCACATCCAGCAAGCGTGATGCATTGCACCTGGGCACTTGAATCAAATTGGCAATTCAAGATTTCCACCAAGGAAGACAATGGCAAGTTCCAAAAATTCCTTGTAATCATCTCTGTTTTGTGCTGGATTTGGTCTTTGGTGAACTTCAGAATTTCTTCTGACTGGTAATAGGGATGGACCAACAGTGGGGTCATTGACACCTGTTTGGAACTTGCTTTTGTCAATGTAGTTCCACTGTTGCTGGAATCTCTTGAATAACAGAACTTTAGGACCAGAAATTGTGTCATGACATGCTGTGAATGCAGCAGCAACAACAACTAGCTCCATGATATGATGCCCTGCATGCAAAGTAGAGCAGCTCTTTCTGCTCTAGGAGCAAACAACATCCTGAGTAATGGTCAGTGTTAGCAGTGGCAGTGTCGAAACACATCCCCACCACTCTTTCACTTAGTCCCCAAAGTTGCAAGAGATTGAACACTGCTTGTGCCTGCTGTTGCCCACTTCCTGAAGCTATTTTTGGCACTCCCAAGAGTTGGCAGTTGCCATCTGAGGTGGACACTAAGACAGGAAGCTGGTCCACCTGCCTGCCTTGTTGGTAAGGTCTAGCAGAAGCTTTCCATCCCAGTGCACTACCACTAGTCCAGAATGGAATCCTTTTTGGACTGATTCAGCCTGCTACCTGTGATGATGCTCTTGGCTATGCTTCACAGAGGATCGGCTGAGAGTCAGTTCCTTGAGGTTTTGGCCAAGGCTGCAAGCTGTTTCTGATACAATATAAAGCGCCATCCAGTCACTCACCCCCATCCTGTCTAAGGCTGAAGATAATTCTGAGTTGAAAATATTCTTGGTCTGGCATGTTCTATTTTGGGGGGAGAAGGACAACCTCCAGTGGCTGCCTCAAGAAACTCATCATCAGCAGAGTTTGAAGAAGCAAGTTAGGCTGTTTAGGATGTCAAGGCTTGCTCTTCGACTGCTTTACTCTTTCAGACATCTTCCTCTTCTTTCTGCTTTGCAACCTTCTGCTCCTCCTTCACCAATTTTTTGTTGACGAAGCCCATTGTGCCACGCCGACTGGGCTCTCTGAGTGAGAAGGAAGTCATGATCTTCTTGAAACTGGATCATCTGGAGAGTGTTTCTATGTGCAATGTCAAACAAATTGTTCAGCTTGCTTTTGAAAGAAGTCTCATTTGGATTTCACCTTTCCTTATTCTTTTTCAAAGACTACCACTCTTTGAACAAGACCAAAGGCTTCTCCAAAGAGTGGTCCTTCCAGTGTGTTGGTATGTGGGCTCTTTCCCAAAATGAGAGAACTTCCCCCAGCACTTCTTCAGCAGTTTGTTTGGTGTCTTTCTTATTCACAATATGATGGTGCAAAAAAACACCTCAGACCTGGCCATTTGAAATGGACATGTTATGTGCCTTGAAAAGTGGATGCTTAATTTTGCCAGTTGAGGTTTAAGTTTTGTTTTTTGGCTAAAAATACAATAGTTACCTCTTATTCTTTGATGTATTCAATCTAACATGAATGCAATGAGTCTTTTGCTTATATTGAGGTTCTGAATATAGTAGGCTAGGTGTAGCTGTTAGATTCTGTCCCAAAGCTGGATCCTATCTGCTTTGCAGATAGCTGGTGAGGGAAGCTATATTTTTGGGGCCTCTTTGTGAGTGCAAAGTCCGAGCGCTTTCGTGATATATTCACATTATCACAAAAGCGCTCAGACTTTGTGTTTCCTTTTCCCTGTGGTTGTTTGCTTATTAATAAGATCACGTGTTATTTTGTGATTTTAGTGTGTGTGTATATATAATATATATTTTTTTTTTTTCTGTTACATCTCAGAATGGTCTCCTGAGAAACTTTTATGTTACACACAGACCATGCATGGAAGATGGAATTCTTCTGGGAACATTAAATCCATTATAGTCTGAATAAGTAATTTAATATTTGCCATTTATCATTACAGGTTTCCCTCATTTAAAAATTGGGTTATGTTCCTGAAAAACTGATTAAGTGAACAATCACTAAATGAGGATGTTGGTAAAACTTTACAAGACACCTGCATTACCATGAAACATGCTACAGTAGTTGGTTAGGTTAATTTGTGATATTTTCATTAAAACTAACAAAAATATCATGACAACCTAACCAATCATCAAGGGCGTACAGTTGACCTAACTGGGCATTCAGTTAACCTAGTACATTAAATATCTTATTTTCAACAAAATTGGAAACAGTACATGAAACGGAAAAGATCAAAATGGTGTAAGCTATGATAGGCCTAGTAACATCTTCATAGTGTCATAACTTTATTTTCTAATATTTTCAAAGTGATACAAAGCTGCTTGCACCATTTTTTCTGCTCTATCGATTGATATATGTTTTGTTACTGTAGCATTCGCTCAATAGTAACTTATGTTCAACACAATTTAAATAGCTCCTTATCCTTAGAGTGAAACTTATCAAAGAAACACAGTAACTGACCAGATCTGACCTAATGGAGTAATTGAATGGTGTGGCAACTAAGGGGTTGCCAAATGTCGCTAGATATATCTCAAACTGTCGCTAAAAATGACATTGCTTCAAAGTATCATAACTTTATTTTCTAATATTTTCAAAATGATACAGCTAGCAATGCAGGTGTCTTGTAAAGTTTTACCAGATGTTATAACATGGGTTAATAGGGGATACATTCCTACATGGTGCTTGCTATCTACGTGCCCTAGTTATCCTCATGGTGCTGCTAAAAGTTACATTTTCCACTGAGACCTTCAACTCAGGAGCCTCTTGATGATGGTCGAGATGGTTGACTGGGCTAGGCCAAGCACTCTTGTGATGGAGTTTGCCCCTTCACCACTCTTGTGGTACTTAATTAATAATGTCCAGTTTAACCTCCAAAGTCAAAGATTTATGACAGAAGTTAGCCTTACCCAACAATGCAGGGGAAGCAGCCACACACTTACCTGTCATTTTCAATGTTCACAGTCACTTTACACAGTCCAAATTAGCACCAAACAGTCTGCACAATGTTGCTTTGCACTCCACAAAGGTGGCAAAGAACACAACAATCACAATCGTGCACAATGATGCAGTGTGATGCAGAAGCATGAGCAACTCAAAATACTGGTGGGGTGAGAAGGAAGTGCTGGGGGTGGCTGCTTAGGGGCACATGGGTCGAGCAAGCTGCGCAGAGGAAGGTAAATCTGTTTGTGCATGGCAGCCATTTTGATTAGATAAGTGAAGTTAGAGATGCGCCCATTATAGTGATTGCTAAACTGAATTTTGGCCAATCATTGTACAAGAAAAGGTGTTAAAAAAATAGATCACTAAAGCAAGTGATTGTTGAATGAATGATTGTTAAATGAGGGATACCTGTACATATTTGGACTAGAGTAGATTTAATTTTCCCAGAAGAGTTTTGTTCTATGCACAGTCTGTGTAATAAATATGTTAGTAATAAATAAATTCCAATGCTGTCACTGCAGTGTATGTGATACTTTTTTCAAAGCAACTACACAAGTCCAGGAAAGCCCTAGCCCTAGTCAGTGCCATGTCAGTAAGGATAGAATACAGCAATGAAGAAAAAGTGTATCTTGTATCCTGGGCTATTTCTTATAATAATTATGAAGAAAGTTTCCATTTATTTAAAGAAAAATAAACAACCACCAAATGCAACCACTCTTTGATACTGGAAGCTCAAACTTTTGGAAACAAGGAGCCTGGTAAAAGATCATCCAAGAAGCGGAAGGCCAGTAACAGTGACAGGAGACAACAACAAAGAAAATGTCCTTGCCAGTTTTCAAGTTGATCCAACAACTTCATTGAGAAAAGTTGCAGAGGAATTGGGTATTTTCAAATTTTCAGTAGCAAAAATATTTAAATCACAAGGGTACCACAATTACAAATCCATTTACAGTACTCTCAACTCATATACGATGATGATTCTGATAGATGGCTGTAGTTTGCTGAAATAACGAGACAGAAGTTCAACAGTGATCCAGATTTCCTTTGAAAGATCAAATTTTCAGATAAATGCATCTTCAGTTTAACAAATAAAGGAAACACAAACAATGTTCAATACTGGGTGAAAAGAAAATCACAAAATATGATTGGGTAAATATGTTAAAATGGCTATACTAACAGTATGGGTGTGCATTGCTTATTCAGGACTCATTTCCTTTGCCATATTGAGAGATACAATGGATAGAAAATGCTATTGCCAAGTATTGAGAGAGTTTTGCTACAGTTTACTAATGGCATTGGCAGGAATTTGCTTAGTTATCTGTATAATGTTGGTAACTAAATAGTTGTATGTATAAAATCCCTAAAGACTTTTCTCCCACCCTGTATATACTAAAATGATGCACAATGTCAAGGAAATATGAAAAGTGATTCCATGGCCTTTTGTGTATTCAACCATACCTTGTCATGGAGTGAAAGGAAAAGGCAAGCAGCCAAAAATCTCTCTCTCTCTGTATAGCATATGCCCTTTGGGGAGATTAGCACAATATTAATAAGTACAGCTATCCCCTGACTTACGTGATAGATGCATTTTTGAAAGTACTTGCATAAGTTGAAAAGATTTTCCCCATAGAAACAATGTAATAAGTGGAGGTTGAGGAATGTTAAAATATCTTTTTCCTTTAATTTGTAGGTTACTTCTTAATTTTTTGTTAATCTATCCTAACTATTTTGTTTATGCTGTACAGAGATATATTTTTGGCTTCTTGCCTTTTACTTTCATTCCCTGATGAAGCAGTCCAAAAAATAGGTAGCTACCCAGTAAAAAATATGTACAGCTATTTCTGGAACCATAACATAAGTGTTCAAAATGTTCCTTATTCAGTTGAGACCAAATTAATGTAATTCATTTATTTAATATAATTCCCTTGGATAGTGTCTTCATGCACCCTACTTATATATATATATATATATATATATATATATATATATGATACACAGACTGTGCATGGAACAAGGAACTCTTCTGGGATAATTAAATCTACTATAGCTTCCCTCACCAGCTATCTGCAAAGCAGACAGGATCCAGCTTTGGGACATGGATCTAGGGTTTAAAGCAGCCTAGCCCTGCTACATTTAGAACCTCAATATAAGCAAAAGACTCGCTGTCTTCACGTCAGATTGAATACATCAAAGAAAAAGGGGTAACTATTATATTTTAGCCAAAAACCAAAACTTAAACCTCAACTGGCAGAATTGAGCGTCCACTTTTCAAGGCACATAACATGTCCGTTTCAAGATGGGAATGAACTCAGAATGGTCCCCTGAGTTTTTTATGATACACACAGACTGTGCATGGAACAAGGAACTCTTCTGGGATAATTAAATCCACTATAGTCTGAATAAGTATTGGTAAATGACAAATACCATAGTTTTTCCTTTTTCATGATGCTAGCCCGACGTGGGCAACAGGTCACTTGCAAAGAGGTCCCATAAATATAGCTTCCCTCACCAGCTATCTGCAAAGCAGACAGGATCCAGCTTTGGGACATGGATCAAGGGTTTAAAGCAGCCTAGCCCTGCTACATATATATATAAATAATAAAAAGTCTGTTGTCAGGGAGACAAACCCTTATCACAAATTGTTTGTTTCTCGAAGGTCACTACAAAGGCCCGAACAGTAAAAATAAAAATTGGATATTTGGTTGTCAGTTTTTTCCGTTGGCGGTGCAATTAGCCTTTCTCTTAAATTTAGTGACCCTCTGCACAAATTCTTTATCCTCCACTTACTTTTGTATCCCCTATTTCTAAGTGTGTAATTGATGACGAAATTGTTCGTTTGTTTAGCTTTTAATCAATAGATTCAAGACACAATAAGTACGAGTTCAGTCAATTTGGCTGTTAGGTTCAACTTGGACTTAAATTAGTCTTAGCATTAATCAAATTATTTAAGTTATAATGTTGCCCATCCACTACATCCCTCACAGTAGTTTAGGTTAACTGTTCTCAGTATTTCCTCACAAACTCAATATTCTCTCAAACTCAATGTCTCAAAACTCAAATCTCACTCGATAACTCTCAATTTTAGTCTTTAACGAGCAAACCCCCTCAGGATCTACTCGGAGAAGCACCAGATCACCACCCGGCCTATCACTCATTCCCAACGAAGTGCAAGATATATTCTAATGGGTTCCCCCCCCCCTCCCCGCATCTCTTTATGTACTCCATCCCTACTATGTCAGAGTCCAAGGCAAGCCAAGGCGAGCCCAATCAACGGAGACTAATTGGTAGGGGAGAGCGCAACTTAGGGGTTTGCGTCCTGTTCATGCGCTGTTCAAGCATTTAAGAAAAAAGAGAAAAAAAAAAGGGGGAGCATCGTACGAGTTGATGAGGACACTCAAGGTTTATCTCAAGGGCTGTTTTAAACATTGAAGATAAAACATGGGGTATTATGGAGAATCGAGTGGCTTGTGAATAACATATATATATATATATATATATATATATATATACACACCTTATTTGGGTTCCATGTCTCGGTCTTTCTTCACATGAAGGTCAAGCTAGTGGCCCCGCCTGTAGTCCTGGTTTGGTGGAGTGAGTTAGTTGCTCTCTATGGTACCATACATAGCCAGGTACACCTGGCTCATCTGGTACTGTCCTGAGCCAGGCATCTAGTCTTCTCTTGAAGATTTTAACTTTGACCTCTGTAATGTTTGAGGTCCTTTGAAAGCTGGTTGAAAATTCTTGGCCCCCTGAGGCTGAGGCCCCTGACAACCAAGCTATTTTCAGAGTTGAGGAGGTCCCTTGTCAGGCCTTTAATTTGGTTAACACTACACATTCTGCCTTTCTATTTTCCAGTGTTGTCTGGGTGGTAATTGGGTTTAGTTTGAGGTTTGGTACCAGTTTTTCAATAATTTTCCATATGTAGATTATGGTGTACCTCTCTCCTCTACTTTCCAGGGAGTACAGATTTAGTTTATGTAGTCTTTCCCAGTAGTTGAGTTCTTTGCAGCCATCATTCTTGGCTGTGAAATGTGTGTGTGTTTCTTCTAGTTTATTAATTTCTTCCTTTTTATATGGGGATGTCAAAACTGATCAATGTTCTCAGCAGGGGAATCATTACTGTCTTGTCCCTCCTTTTGAATGTTCTTAGTACCTGTCCTGCTACACTTTTTGCTTTGTTTATTGCTCTCTGATTTTCTCTCTCAAATTTGGCATCATTGGTCATTATTACCCCCAAGTTAACTGCTTTCATGCTTCTCCAAATTTCTTGTCTATCTGTAGCATAATATGCAGGACATCACCCTTTTTAATCCCTTTGACTCTCCCCTCACTACCCAGCTTACCCTGTATACAAAAATGGATCATCCTTATTTATAACCCCATCATACACACATGCCACTCACTTCACTCTATAAGGCACCCCCTTTCCCTCAATGTACAGCATTGGTTCAGATTCCTGATCCACTGCAAGGGTGTCCTGCCTATCCCACTCTATTCTGACACAGTTATTCTCTTCTGGCTTAGTTATCAAAAGAATGGCCCACTTGCTAGGCTCCTTTTCCTGTACATCGTGACCTTCTCACCACCTCAGGAGGAGGGGGATACCCCCAGCAGATACTACTTAGCCAGACATTGTCTTAAATACTTGTAACAAAATAATTTAATCTTCCTGAAAACAAAAGAAAGAAATTTTAGAACCCGTCTAGACTCAGTTGAGGGTGAAAATACAGGGACCTCTCAGACCCCTACATCATAATCACTTTTATTCAGACTTTCCAATGAAATGTGTAACTGTCACACTGGGCAGGAAAACTTATATATATGTGTATATATAGTGGTGGTTAGTATTGCAGACTATGAATCCATCAGCCCAGGATTGAGACCCAGTGATGGCAGCTGGCACACAGCAAGTGGTTGGTAGATAAATGGGTACCTTAGGTGGTCTAGTGGTTAAGACGCTGGGTTGCTGGTGGGGCATGGTTCAGTTTACACGTTAAACTAGATCTAAGGTGGAGTGAAAAGCTTGACCTTCATCAGAAGGAACAATTCAGGCCAAAGGCTACCAAAGGTATATATATTGCAGGTATTGCCATCTTTATTCTGTATGCTTTGAGGAGGAAATGCTCCTCATAACATACAATTATTTTTCACTAAAATTAATCTAATGGTACAGTAGCACTTAATGGAAGTAAAGCCTATGAAATTGTACCTCAAAACATGATACAAATCTAAAAGAGAATATAAAACTATTGAAATTCCATTAATTAAACTACTGAGGTGTGTAGCCAAATGTAATACATTGAAAATTCTTACTCTTCTGTAAAAAGTTTTTACATTCAAGAAAAATTTCTCTCTTGATAGTTTGATTATTTGGTTGCATTCAAATGTTAGAGGAGGGGCTGAAAGATTAATTAGAATATGATACGTGAAAATGAATAGCTAAATAAAAAACAGGATACAATTGGCCCAATGATATATGATGAAAGGGTATTTGAAAATGATCAGGATATTGTTCATATTTTTAATGATTATTTTAGCTTTGTTTTTTACTGAAATAGCTTTACAAAATAGCTTGAGCCTCAGCTAAACTATCCTCCCTTCCCTTTGAATTCTAGCATAAATATTATCAGGACCAGCAGCTTTATTTGGTTTCAGTGTGTTAATTACTTTCCTTGCATCATCCTTCCTTATATAAATCTTATTAAGAATGCCAGTTTAGAGAACCTAAAGAATTAAAATCAAGTTATTTGATTTTAATTCTTTAGGTTCTCTAAACTGGCATTCTTGATAAGATTCATATAAGGAAGGATGATGTAAGGCAAGTAATTAACACACTGAAACCAAATAAAGCTGCTGGTCCTGATAATATTTATGCTAGAATTCAAAGGGAAGGGAGGATAGTTTAGCTGAGGCTCAAGCTATTTTGTTTGTTAGATCTGTTAATTATGCAGAGATACTTGATGATGTGGGAAAACTAGAGAGCCCACCTGGATTTAACTCCGGAAGTAGTTCTTCCTATGGTAGGAATCCAGTTCTACTGGCCAGCCACAAAGTAAATGTAGATTGGGCAGACTGGAAGGCAGGAGACAAAGCCATGCTAAAAAATCTTTCCCCAAGCAGTGCACTAGACATCAAGTGAGCAAGGACCATTTAGTAAACCTTATTCCAGTGTATGACTTTTTATCGTCTTATTCCCTGTGATGAACAAATGTGGAAAATTTTTATAGAGGGTAATTTTGTCAGCTTCACTAGAAATGAATTCTTGAAGACAACTTTAAAACTCTTGCCCGAGAATGTTAAGCTTGAACTGACACTGGGTTCAAGTGTGTTACTATGTCCCATTTAATTTTGGCCCAACTGTTTCAGAAGAAACTTTTGAGTATTTTATTATTATTACTAAATATATTTATTCAGGATAACATTGATCTTCCATCATGTACCATGACTGATATTTAATGATTTGTAGAAAGCAAACTAGAAAATTAAGTTTTTCAGTTGTATTTATAACTTGATTTAATAGAACAACTTGAAACCCCCTCATCTCTAGACTTGAACAAAACCTTAACATTGATTATTTACACTTTATTCTGGAAGTTCTAGAGAATAAGAAACTAATCTTAAATTAAATGATGGGGTTAATAAGGTTAGTTTTGTTAATGAGCATAAAGATGATTTATGTACAAAACACTAGTTTTAAATAATTTTATCTTAAACTTTGGAGGGTCTTAACTTTCTAGATTTTGACTGTATTGTATTCAGTGGAGTTTGTCTCTCGCTTGTTTACCCTTTAATTTGTTTGAACAAGACAACATGTATAGGCAATTAATGTATTCGCATGCACTAGCTTAATTAAAAGTTTATAAGCAAAAGCTGCAATGATTCGAGTAATTTGGGCTCACATGCGTAACACTTTAAGTTCTGAATCCTTAGTGCTAAACTTTAGAAAACATACTTTCTGGCTTCAGTAATGGACTAAGATCTCACATTTTCTCGAGTCCAACAAGAACTATTAGGGCTAAATACTGGGCTAGATATTAATACTAGATCCAGAGCTGTTTCTTGCAAAATGCCATATTAAACTGATTTCAGCACTTTTGCATTAACTACTGTATCTGCCTGTGCTTGACTAGATTGACTTAGTTTTCACAGCCTTCAGTTAAGAGTGTTAACTGAGTGGCTGGAAAGAGAGACAAATACACATTTAAAAATAGACACACACGACATAAGAATCAGCATTTATGGACTGGACTAAGGATGACTAGTAGCTATAGCTAGTAATTTTCTTGGATAAATACCCTTTCAACCGCTTCAACAAGGAGGAATCCTCATTCACAGAAGAAAGAGTAAATGTTTCAACCCAAGTTGTATACTACCAACCATGAAGCATCCTGAGACTGTTACCATGTGGGGGTGTTTTTCTGGTTGAGGAACAGGATCACTACATATTCTACCCAAAGGGATAGTGATGAACGTGAAAGAGTACCTCCAAACCCTCAAAGACCACACTGGCTACTGACATAATGATTTGAGATTTCTTCTTTCTGGATGATGGTGCGCCTTATCACTGAACAGAAACAATGAAGTGGTTGGATAATCATGAGGTCACTCCTCTATTGGGGTTGCTTGGGAACTTGGAAAGTGAGTTTTGAAAAACTCAAAATATGGGTTTTTCTGAAAAAACACATTTGGAGACAATTGAATTAGCCCCAGTCAAACCAACCCTGTTTAAAAGATGGCTCGAATATACAGTGTTTGGTCTGGTCTCTGCCAGAATTGATTTGTGCAGTGCATAAAAACGAGGGTCATCACTGCAAGAACTGAAGGATGCTAAAAGACTAGGAAGGGAAAGTACCACGTATCATGATTATTTTTGTACAATAAATCTTAGAACACTAAGTACACAGTATGTTTTATTCCCTTTGGTGTTCGTTACATTTTCACAGAACACTTTTGGCCATATATACACCTCCTTATTAAGTAAACTCGAGTTGTATCCCCAAATAGTTTTCAAATTTGTATTTATAGGGTTACATCATGACTGATGTTGTAACGCTGCTTTCCATCAACCAGCAAAGTTAAGCAATATTGTGTTTGGGTAGTAGTTGGATGGGAGCTTATCTTCCGCTTCCATATTATATAGCTACCCATCATTTGGATCATACGTAAAGCTGTAGGTCCCCTCTATAATAACAGATGTTGCGAAAGGGGTTAAACAACCCCCATGAAACTAACTTCAGACTTTATACATTCATAGTACGAAACTTATTAAAAGAGTGCATTTTAATGTGATTTAAATGTTGTGAAGTCTGCTGTAATTCTAATTTAATGTTATATCACCTTTTAAAAGATTTGTTCAATTTAACTACATTTCTATGGTTTAATTACAATGAAAGTTTTAAAAATTTTATATTATTTTAGATTTGTAGTGCTTGTTTTAAGGTACATTTTCATGGCCTTTACTTCCTTTAAGCGTCATTTTAGTCAACAATAATTGTATGCCTTTGTAGTTTTCACTGAAGATGAATGTTACCTCCTCAAAACATCAAATACCATTAAGGTTATCTTTACTTAAGACTAAATTTTAATTCTGGTTCTTTGATCTTTAATAGATATATGCAGAGTATGCAGATGTGAAGGAACACATGACAGACCCTTATTTCATCCATGTATCTGCACGGGAAGTATAAAATTTATTCATCAGGATTGCCTAGTACAGTGGCTGCGTTATTCACGAAAAGAATATTGTGAATTATGTAAACATCGAATTAGTTTCGCACCAAGTAAGTATTATTAACGTTTTTGTATGTTAAACTGATCTCTTAAATTTCATACATTTCCATGAAAATATTAAAGCTCCAATCAGTCTTCAACTATTCTGAATATAGCTACCATTATCTTGAGGATCACTGATCAGTATAGTTATATGAACTTAAAATGGGGTCATGTACAGTATTCTGATATTGGCTTACTTTCTGATTTTGTTTGTGTGCGCGCGTGCATGCAAGAGAAAGAGAAAGGTATCTTGCATTCCAAACTGAACAGAATAGCCTAATTTAACTATAGGCCAGCCTTCAGTTATTAAGATATTCAAAAAGGCTCGTGTGACTAATGGGTTAAATTGAAGTTTGTATACGTAGACCTATACTTATAAACAAAAACTTAAATTCTGATGAAATATAACAACGTTTATACATTATAACCTCCAACCCAGATACCGATGCCCATTCCTCGCAATACCGACATTTGGGGAATTTCGTTAGAGTAAGTAGCACCACCGTACGTAAATTTCGGCAACTTCGGGTGGCAACAACGAGTCTAGAACGTTCAGTTGAGCCAGCGTCGCCATTTTGGAAGCGTTATTCTAGTGTTTACATAAACATTTATTATTTGTGTTTTTAAAATAAATATCGACTCGTGATTAATATCATGGCACGAAAAAGGAGAATTAGTGATGGGGAAAATGTGGAGAAAAGGCAAAGGTACAGTTTTGAGTTTAAAATGGATATTATAAAGCGTGGTGAATCGTTCGACAGTGGCTACGATTTATAAGGAGGAGGAAAAAATACTTGAACATGTAAAGAATGCTGGGAATTTAAAAGTGAAAGTGTTGTCAAAGAAACGGAATGTTGTGATAGATGAAATGGAAAGACATTTAAATGTTAGATTTTACACTATATAACACTCTGAGGTTCTTAAACTTTTCATTTATTGTATAAATAATGGTTCGAAAATATTTTGTCCAAAGTCCAGGAACGTAACCCCTACTTATACATGTAACCTATGAGAAAATGTAATCTGGATAACGACGTTTCAGATAACGATGCGTTTTCCAGGAACGCATTAACGTCGCTATCTGAGACTGCCTGTATTGTATTTTTGTTTAATTTTTAAAGGGTGAAACCAAGATTTTTTAGGAACTTCAATTAGGCTAATTTGAAGATTTAGGGTGACTTTACCACACCTTCACTTACCCAATAGAAGCATCATTTTGTTTGGAACTTTTAACATTAATTTCAGTCGGGTTTTATGTCGAATTCTGAATACATTCCATCATTATTCTAATTTCCTTTATTAGTCTCGATCTATCCAGGCTCTCATAAAATCTGAGGGTGAAGTTATCAAAAAACTAGTAAGACACTAGTTTCCCGAAAGTTGGCAGATTTTTACACCAAAAAATAGTTATGATACATAATGACGGATACAAGGGTGGGTACCAGGGGTGCCTAGAACCCCTCAATGCGAAAAAGGTATATAAAAATGTATATATTTCTACATGTCTGAGTTTCTTCGAAGTTCAACTAAAAAAAACGTATGAAGTTTGTCAAAATATTTAATTTTGACGACGTCATCTTCTAAATTCTCTTAAAATTCAAATTTGATTGGTAATCCACCCTATAGGAAAGTCCTGAATCCACCAATGACGATACAGTAACATTGAATAGGCTTTTACCTAACAGTTGGTTCAGCAGCATTAACCCTTTCGCTGCAGAGCGTGTTTAAATTCCATGAACGACGCAAAGCGAGTCGAAGAGTTTACGTGTATTGCATTCATTCGTGTTTTACAAATGAATATAGATATAGCTTAATTACTGTTAAAAATAAAGGTTTTCTTTCTTTCGTTGTATAAGTAACTTAATGAAATCTAAATGAATCACCGCTGACAGTGTCAATGATGCGTTCCTGAGGAGACTTGATCACTGACAATGTCAGTAACACGCAGCGAAAAGGTTAAAGCTGTTTGGTACTGTAGTTTTCAGTTCTTCCAGTTCCCTTTCTTTTTAAACTGTAATGTTGGTCAGGAGCATGTACAGTTCAAGGGCAGTTTGAAAATGTAGTACTTTTACTTTGGAAAATGAGGGTGGCAAATATTGACGCGACTTGAAAGATGGGAACTAAATTCAAATATCAGTAGACATACAGTTGGTTACGAAAGTGGAGTTACACTACGCAACACCAAACTTAATGGAAACATTTTATAAGTGATGGTACCTCGATTAAATTAGGCATGCCTATTTAACCTACTTGCATAAATCATTCATTGTGGTGATCCATTGTTAGGAAAGAAATTTCCCTCGGGTTAAAATAATAATGGGAAAATAGGCAACATTTTCATATTGTAGAGAATAATCTTCTAAAGCTAAACAGTACATTTAGCCAATTATCGTGAATATATTCTTAAATTTGTAGGGGATAATATTTTACACTAAAATATAGGACATCTTTGTACTTTAGTTATATTGATCTTACCTTCGACAGAACTACTGAAGAAAGGAAATGGTGAATGTTTGAATTTTTTTTATTTTTCAGTTTATTCCCCCGATATGCCGAAGAGACTTCCGATCGCTGATATACTTTCTGGCCTCGCTCGAAGTATGGGCACAGCTATCCGATATTGGCTTCATTATACATTAGTTGCTGTTGCGTGGCTTGGTGTGGTTCCTCTGACCGCATGTCGTATTTATAGATGTCTTTTCACGGGTTCCGTTTCGTCATTGTTCACTCTCCCTCTTGATCTTCTTTCTTCGTAAGTAGCTTGTTATTCTCGCGTGTTTTTGACAGTTTTTTTACCAAAAAAACACAAACTTATTTAATTTCAAACGAAATTAAAGTGACGAATGTCTGTACTCATTGTAAAGAAATTTTAGGGTCAAGAAAAGGATGAGAGGGTGAAATAAACTAGAATTATCTTTTATGAAGGAAGTAACCCCTTTCACTGTGCTAAAATGTTTTATATAATGTAAGACACTACTCCCTTTAATCTGTGTTCATAGGCAATTGTTTAAAAAAATTTACTTTTCCTCAGTGATAACTTAATTTCGGACATTTTCCACGGATGTTTTGTTGTTACTTGCACTTTGAGTGCTTTCATAAGTCTCGTTTGGCTGAGAGAGCAAATTCTTCATGGCGGAGGTCCAGACTGGCTTGACCAAGAGGCTCAGAATGAGGTCAGTCAGTTCCTAATGGATTACCTATTTGGTTTTAGGGTGGTTTGTCCTGTAGTTCGTATCTTAATCTGAAATGAATGACAATTTTCTCCCTTAAATTTTAAAGAATTCTTTGAATACTCAGTTCTCTTAATGAAGTGATTTTTTACAGCCTGATCCAGGCCCAAATTTGCCGATGGTCAATCAGGGTGAGCCCGTGAGACCCCTTAATGAGAATGAATTGGCAGCCAATAATGAAGCCAATCCGGATGCGCCTGTCAATCAAGGTAATCCGAATGCAGGTAAGTGTATTTTGAATCTGTATTGAGGAGGACTTAAAGTGAATATTTAAGTTTGCCCCATAATGTCACATTAAAAATTTTACCTGCCAAATTGGTCATCTTAAAAACAAAAAATTCCATTTAATATTGAATGTGTTTAAGGCCACAGCAGTTCCTGAATTTTTATTACTCGTGATTACTATTTTATCTTCAAAAAGTTAACATGGGTATTACATGTGCTTAATCGAATTATGAATGGTGTGTATTCATGGGAATTGGTGCAAGTATTGCTGCTCTCTTGCACCCGATTACGAACATTGAAAGTTGAATGCTCAAAATCTTGTTTAAAACCCAAAGTTTAGGAAAAAAATAATGTTAATATACCCCTAATGTTAAATTCGTCTCTGTTTACAGAGAAAAGGTAAGTAGTACTGCCCCGTAACGTATCATTAGTATTACTGTAGTTGTATAAATACAATTCTGGTATTCATACTTTGAAGCATGTTTAGTTTTTAAATTTTAATTTAAATAATTTTCTTTAAACAGAGCCCATTAACGAAGGCCCTCCTCCCGCCCCAGTTGTCGTTGCAAACAATAATAATAACAACAACAACATTGATCAAAACCTTGGGGCTGATGACCTAAATTGGAATCCCATTGAATGGGACAGAGCGGCTGAAGAGTTGACATGGGAGCGACTGCTGGGTTTGGATGGCTCTCTGCTTTTCCTGGAGCACGTTTTTTGGGTGGTTTCTCTAAATACAATGTTTATCCTCGTTTTTGGTGAGTTGCGAGACTGTCCTTAAATTTATCGTACGTCACGTATCTACTCTGACTTGTGTCCGGAAACTAATTTAACAATTTTTACACCTTCTTCTTTGGTGGTCACTACTAGGGCATGGTTAATCAATCATTTTTAGGAAAAAGTAATGAATGATGAAATTTTCTAATTAATCAATGATTAACTGATTAAAAATTATTAAAAATTAAATACTTCTTGAAAAGAGTAAGAAAGAGCTTTATTGTTTCTGTTGCGTGAGATAAGACCGAAGAAAACATTTTGCTCAAACATTTAGTTTGCTTTAGTTCAAGAAGTCAGACATGGGCGGATTAGATAGTTTATACATGCAAAAAGGCGCCAAATTCAAATGATACATTGCAAAATTTAAGGTAAAATGCTGGTGAAATTATGAGGAAAATTAATCATTTCCCATCATTTTCTAAAAATATTTTTTATTAATTAATGATAAAACTCACTACTAGGGATGTACCGATATCGCTTTTTAACCGATACCAATAATTAAAAACAGTATCGGCCGATAACCGATACCTACCGATATCCAACTAGGGTTTATTAGTTTGTCATATTTTTGTAACATATTCATAATTTATTTTGTGTTGAAAATTTGGCAACAAAGCAATAATCCTTTTCATTAAAGATGGCAACACCGTATTAGATGTCATAGTTTTGTTTGTTATACAGTTGGACTGCGGGCCTCTGTTGGGCTTAGTAGATGTGTTTTTAGCCAGCTAGTTGGATTAATATTGTGAGCTATGACTACAAGATAGTTTTTTGGTTTTCTAGGCTTTATACCTATTTCTCAATAGTCTTTTATTCATAATTTTGGAAAAATCGTTCTTTTGAAATATCGGCCGATACCAATATGGATAAAAATCTACCGATATCACCGATACCACAATATATCGGTACATCCCTACTTACTACATAACTAATTATTTTTAATTTTGTTTCATAAATATCTCTGCATTCTGCAGTATCTGTGCCTTGTGCTGTAAAACATTTGATTTATTCTCCATTATAAATAATGATTTAAATGCTTAATTCTGTAACATTTAATCAAAATAGCAATTCAACAAGTTCCCATAACTGCTGTTTAAGGGTTTGCTATGCGGGTAATCAGGTGGTATTGAGGCGTAATATTCAGCTCAATCCTAGTTCAGTATTCCCTGTGCGTTATTTATCTATTAATTCAAATTCTTGAAGTTATTTCTTGGTAATTAATTACTCTGGATTCCGATTCCCTTCAGCCTTCTGTCCTTACCATATCGGACACTTCGCCGTTTTGGAATTTAACTTAAAGGATTTTGTGGAAGCCTCTCATTTTGAGGGTCTCTTGACGGCGCTGTGCGGCTACTGTGTGGTAGGAATAATTCTGGTAGTTCTTCACACGTTCGCAGCTCTCCTCAAGTTAAATCGGTAAGATTTTATTCCCATCCATTGCTGTTCCTCTACTCTTCCACCCACTGGTGGAAATAATTAAGAAGTCATAATCTTAATTGCATATTCTTTTTGAGTCATCTGACTGCGTGTGAAAACTCGTTTAAACTAGTCTTTTAAGTTGGGTCTCGTGTTTGTAAGGTAATATTTGGATGGTGGTGGCGTTTTTTAGTTGCGATTATGCAATGACGAAATGGTTTTTCTAATTTTTTTCAGTGAACATAGATTAAGAAGTCATAATGTTTAAAGGAAATTATCTTAATTTTCTGTTGTCATCTTGTTTTCATTCATTCTTTGCATTTGTTTTTCACGATTCGTATGAAAGTCAAATTTCAAATTAATGTGTAGTTTGTTTCATTACGAAAAATGAATGTTCATACTGTAACGAAGTGGTGAAAATGAGAAAAGCATTTAGAGTTTCATAGGTTGGAAATAGACTGAAGTAAATTGTTTTCTCGGATAACTTGGGGAATAAATGTAGAGAAAAACGAGTGGGTGAATGCACAGTTTGCGTTATTGCGGTACAATTCAATAGTGTGATACTTATGAACTAGTATTCGTACTAAAGTGCTGGATTAATTATTCTAAGCCGTGGAATTGGTGGTAATATATGTCTTTGGAGGAAAATAGTGAAGGCTACACCCTGTTTGTATCCCCCAATAGCAGATTTAAAAGTATATGATTTGGATTCTGTTTGGAAGTTAAAATGTTTGTTTTCATGCGCAATTGTGGAAGGAAGTTCTCATGGCGGAAAATTTTAAAAAAATCCCCGAAAGGTTAGTTATAAGCAATTTTTGGGTTTTGTTTATGTATTTTTATTACCTTTCCCAAAAAGAAAATGTTATAAAAAGTTACAAACTATTTTTTTTTTTATTTGTGGACATTTCTAAAATTGATCCATATAAAGAAAAGGGTATGAAAAGTTTTGAATGGTTATTTCGTCTAATCTCATTTTGGAAAGCTTTATGGGACCAGTTCTTTTATAGACTGAAAATAATTAGTACGTAATATATCCATAAGAAAAATTAAAACAGTCCTTCAGTTAAATACTTGAAAAGTCATTGAATAAACTCCCAAAATGCTCGGAATAATAAGTTTTTCTTTTTCCTTTTACGTATAACAGTTCATATAAAAAAGTTGAAGTTTATTCCTTCATGAAAGAAAATGAGGTTTCGTTAAAAATTACTCGATATTGGATCGATTGCAGTGCGCAGATAGTGTTGACAAAAGCAAATAGGTACAACGAAGATTGCCCTCGAGAACAAATGGTTTGTCATTTGTTCCTGAGGACAATCAATAGACTAGAATAGAATGCCAGAATGTGTCAACAACAACAACATTTTAAATATATTGATGCAATAAATTTTTTATTATTTATTGACTTTTATTACCAAATCAAGAACTGTGGAAAAACCGATGATGTCTATTTTGTCAGCCCTCTGTACTTCAATATCATAGTACCTGTGTGGATACTGAATAGCATTTTCATTTGTTAGGATGATTGGAGTTTTTTTTAAGATACCAACTATATACAACTTAAGTTTTTCAAATGTTATTAAACTGAAATAAATTCACGTCACAAACTCAGGAAAGTGTTAACGTCCAAGAAACTTGTTTCCCATGACGTAGGAATGAGTGTGCCCCAAGAGTCATCACCTGAGCTAGAGCAGAAACCGACTCAGGAAGGAAAACCTTTAAGTCATCGGGGCCGTTATAGAAAGGCTCGCCTCCTCCCTCATTTGCAGTTTTAACCATATTTTGTGTTTCTACTGGAGATGTTCAGTAAATAGTCGGTAGTCGGCACAGTCGGCTTAGTTGCTAATTTGCTAAATGTTTGCTGAACATCGTTCATTATTATTATTATTATTATATTTTTAACAACTTTTTTGCGACAGTTTTTACCGTGCAAGACGTAAATAATGTCCCCGACATGGACGATATCGTTCCATTTAGTAGAGACTCTATTTTCAATGAAATAACTGTTTACGAGAGTGAGATTGCGCAAGATTTTGCTTAGGTACATATTGTGAGGTTGATCATTTTGTAATAGTAGTATCCACACCAAAAATCAAGGCTGTGGGGCCTTCGCTACCCCCACCCCACCCCCACCGATACTCATTTTTTTCCATATGAATTTGTGGGGGAAATAGGCCAAAAATCGTAAAAATCGACCCTAAATATTAATTTTTTTACTTTCGGATGGCCAAAATAGGGTTCTCCGGCACGAATTACATCAGAATAGACCATTCACCAACTTTTTTTGAGATCGGGGGGTAGGGTCTTAAATCCGGTGCTGACTCATAGCACCGGATATAAGACCTAATATTACATTATTTTTGTTTTTTCTTTCCAGATTCCTATTTAGGTACCTAGAATGTTAAAAGTTTGTATTAAAATACGTTATTTAATTTTAAAATATCAGTAATAAATAAAATATAGTTAAAATCTTATTAAATTAAATTATGGCTACTAGAAAAAGAAGCCACAATGCAGCCTTCGGATATCCAGCAAAATTTTCATCTGCCATGGCGCCATCAAAAGCTGATGTTGTAAGGCACTTCCATTTTATTGTTAAGAGAGGAAGAATCTAAAGCACAGGGTAAAATAAGTAAAAATGATTGCTATAACGTAGTTGTTCAAGATATAAAAGAAATTTGGCATGTCACAGCCAAAGCGTTGAATGGGGTGTGAACTTAGTAACTAAATCTAGCCAGGAAAGAATTGGTTATATTAATCGGCATAAATTTATTTTAAATACTTGAGTCTGGAAAAGAACTGCCTACTTTTGAGTGGAAAGGTCAATGGAAGGAATAAAAAAAAGTTTTAGGTCAAAAATTTTATTGAATTTCTTAATTTCTAAATTTCTACCAATAATAGCTAAAAATTTATGTATTAAATTTTTTTTCATGCATTTTTGTATTTTTTAAATTTTTTTTCATTAAAAAATAAATATAAGTTTTATAAGCGAACTTTTGTAATAATAACAAAAATTTTTGAGTAAATTGCAAATTATCTCCCAATGGGGGGGGGGGGGGGTAAGGGTTCTCAGAATTAAAAAATATTTTACCAGGGTGTTACTATGATTGATTGAACCACCTCACACTATGTACATAAGAAATGAAAGATTTCGATCCGGCCTATTATAATAATTATATCGATGAGCTAAAAGTTAGCAAGGCTCCAGGCCCTGACGCGCTTTATCCTAGACATTTGAGAGATTTGAAAGACGTTATCGTAGGCCCCTTAACAAAAATTTTTAATAAGTCACTGGGAGCGGGAATTATTCCTGAGGACTTCAAATTAGCTAACGTTACGCCAATTTAAAAAAAAGGCGACCGCACAGTAGCTCGCAATTATAGGCCTATTAGCTTAACGTCAATTGTCGGTAAACTTTTGGAATACGTAGTTAGGGATCGTATCGTCGATCACTTAGAAAGTCGCAATTTGATTAATAGTCGTCAGCATGGGTTTCGACGCCATAAATTTTGTCTAACTAATTTGTTAGAATTTTATAACGAAATAGTGCGCGAATACGATAGGAATAGAGCGACTGACGTTATTTATTTAGACTTTAAAAAAGCGTTTGATACAGTTCCACATAGAAGATTAATTGCGAAGATTAAAGCGCACAGTATACGCGGTCAGGTAGCTAACTGGTTAGAGGAATGGCTTCGTGTCAGGAAACAGAGGGTTGTTGTTAATGGTGGGGAATCGGGGTGGTTGGATGTAGGTAGCGGTGTCCCTCAGGGTTCAGTATTAGGCCCATTGCTATTCGTAATCTACATTAACGACATAGATGTAGGCTTGACCAGTAACGTGTTAAAATTCGCGGACGATACTAAAATAGGTGGTAAAGTTCTTAACGTGGACGATAGAAATAGGCTCCAAGACGATGTAAATAGGATTATGGAGTGGACGGATATGTGGCAGATGCAATTTGACGTAGACAAATGTAAAGTTTTGCATATAGGTTCTCGTAACAACAATTACACGTACACGATGGATGATAGAGAGTTAGCGAGCTTTGACGAGGAAGTAGATTTAGGCGTACGCGTATCTAAGGATTTAAAAAATAGGAACCAGTGCGTGGAGTCTTCGCAAAAGCTAATAGGATGTTAGGCTTCATAGCGTGTAATTTCAAATTTAAATCGAAGAATATTATATTGCCCCTTTACAAGTCCCTAGTCACGCCTCACTTAGAATATGCCGTTCAGTTTTGGTGCCCGTATTTGCGTGAGGATATTGATAGGTTGGAAAGGGTTCAGCGACGCGCCACGAAACTAATTCCGTCACTACGCAACAAGTCTTATGAAGATAGGATTAAAGAGTTAGAATTACATTCACTCGAAACTAGGAGATTAAGGGGGGGAGCTTATTGAAGTTTTCAAAATCGTTAATAAAATCGATAACGTAAATTTTGACATTGTTCATTTTCGATAATAGCAATACTCGTAATAACGGATTTAAATTATGTGGCAGACGTTTCATTACTAACATCGCTAAAAACTTTACGTTTAAAGTAATTGATAAATGAAATAATCTTCCCATGTCCGTCGTAAACTTTACCAGCGTTAATATGTTTAAAAACCGTTTAGATAGGCATTTTAAAAATATTAACGTCGTTTAAAATAAGAAAACAATTAGCAGCAGGAGCTCTGGGGGTAATGGTCGAGGTTTGAGTCTGTTGACGACTAATGCCAGCAACAAAATTATATTAAAAAAACTTAGACTAACACGAACTTAGATATAGCTCGTAGCGTAAACTAACTCACTTTGTTATACTCTTCATACTTTTTTTTCTTTTTTTATCCTCTCTTTACTTGCATGTCTGTAGTTTGCATGGTTTGTAAGCGTTCTTATTTTACTTCTTTTCATCTTTCACCCCTTTCCTATTCTCTTCGACTATTTTTCCGACTTGTCGGCAGTGGCCGGCGGATGATGATGGTGAGTCTGTCTTTCTCTCTTTTTTCTGAGTGAATGTTAACCCACGAATGATAGGTTTTGCTACTTGCTTAATCCCTTATTCTCTTCTTTTAACCCGCTACTCTCTTCTTTCTCTTGGGCTAACCTTAGAGTGGATCTTAGGGTCTTTGTTAGCCTTAGCTTCTGTAGATCTGTAGGGTCATCATCATCATCACTCTAAGTACAAAACATAACCCTTTTAATTTAAGTTTCCTTTTGAAATAATTTACAGTTTTTATGATGGACTAAAAGGAAATGGACCCAATGGTTAAGGTATGTGGTAATGTCGAAGTGAACTAGTAACTCAAAAATGAAATAGTATTATTTATTGGTTGCTCATTTTTGGGGTGCATATGTCGATAACACTGGTATGCATCAATTTTGCTGTCAAGGGTTTTGTAAGTGATTCTTATAGAGTTTTTCCTGCTGATTTCGAATCTGCAATCCGTTTTTCTCAATCAGCTCAGGTTATCCGGCTATGGCCTCATAAGTAAAATAGAATTTTTCGTGATTTTGTCAAAGCGGAATTGGAACAGTAACATCTATCATCACTTGTTTCACTTGTATAATATCTTTTTTACTTTTCAGGCATATAGATAAAATATTTCATAATGAATAGAGCGTGTAAAAATGATCCCAATAGATTCTGCTACATATGTGGGACGGTTACCATGCCAAATAACCAGTCCCAAATCACTAAATTTGTGAAGACAATGTATAGAGCATACTTTGGAATTAAGCTAGGGGACCAGGACAAAAATTTCGCCCCTCATATGTGCTGCAAGACGTGCATTGAAAATTTGAGAAGATGGAGCAAAGGCAGAGTGAAATCTTTGCCTTTTGGAATTCCCATGATTTGGAGAGAAGGAAAGGATCACGTGACAGATTGCTATTTCTGCATGACAAACCTCCAAGGTGGGCTTATAAATTTATTTTTCTTAAATATTTTGAAATCCTCGTATGAAACTTGATATAATATTCACCATATATAGCATAATATTCACCATAATGGTAATCATACATTTACATGTACATATTGTTATAGAAAATACATTTACACATACATATTGTTATACAAGTTACATTTACATATACTGTACAATGATTGTATATTTTCTTTCTTTTTCATTCATATTGTCCCCGAAGGGACAATATGAATGAAAAAGAAAGAAATATACAGACTCCATCGACCTATTTCATATCTTACAGACCGCAGCCTTCCCTCACGAGCCGCCACTGTCTGAATGCTGCTTCTATTTCATATGCAAGTTTTATATCCATGTTTCTGTGTTTCTATTTTCAGGAGTTAACAGAAGAATAAACACATTGTTGTATACCCTGACATTCCTTCTGCTATGAGACCTGTACCCCATGGTCCTGGAATTCCAATACCCGACCCACCTCAAACCCTGGACTTCGATGATTCTGATGATGAATCAATGACCAATGCCAATGACCAGTCCCAGTCGTATATACCTCAAAATACCGCTTCAAATGAGCCGAGGCCTCTCAACCAGGCCAAACTTAATGATCTTACCAGGGATTTAGGACTTTCCAAATTAGCTGCCGAGATCTTGGGCTCACGACTTCGAGAGGACAACTTGCTGGCTCCGGGAACAACATTCTCCTGGTATAGGAAACGAGAGGAAGAATTCCGCAAGTTTTTTGCAGTGCACGAAAATACCTCTTCCTTAGTGTACTGCTGCAATGTTGAGGGGCTAATCGAATCCTTGGGCCTGCCATATAACGCATCAGAATGGAGGCTATTTATAGACTCGTCTAAACGAAGTTTGAAAGCAGTACTTCTCAACATTGGGAATAGGGTTGCATCAGTCCCTGTAGCACATTCCGTACAACTTACTGAGAGGTACGATAACATGAAAATTTTACTGGATGCTCTCGTATACGACCAACATAACTGGAGGATCTGTGGAGATTTGAAGGTAATACTAATATAAGTAAACTATTGCTATTGACTATGTTGTTTTTCCAAAGGTTATTTGAGAGCGTATAAGAACACTTAACTTCCCCACAGAAGTGATACAGTCCAATGCATAGATTTTTTTATCTGATAGAACAAATTCTCTAAATTCTTTAAATATTTTCATTTTTTTTCAGATTGTGGCATTTGTATTGGGAATGCAAGGGGGATACACGAAATACCCATGTTTCCTCTGCAAATGGGATAGCCGAGCGGATGAGCAAGCCTATGCACAGCGTGAATGGGCATCCAGAGAGAATTTTGAACCTGGGTCGCATAATGTCGTTTCAGTGCCCCTTGTACCACCAACAAAAATTTTGCTCCCACCACTTCATATTAAGCCGGGCTTGATGAAAAATTTCATCAAATCAATGAATAAGGAGGGTTCAGCATTCCGATATTTCGAGAGTAAATTTCCTCATATATCTGATGCTAAACTAAATGCTGGGGTTTTTGATGGTCCTCAAATTCGAACTTTGATCAAGGATACTCAGTTCGAAAACGCAATGACTCCAACTGAGAAGAATGCCTGGCAGGCATTCAAATCAGTTGTCACTGATTTTCTTGGCAAGCGTAGAAGTCCAGAATACGAGTCCGTTGTCGAAACTTGATGGAAGCTTTCAAAGCTCATGGTCGCGCATGTCCATAAAAATGCACTTTTTGTGGTCCACTTGAACTATTTTCCTGAAAATTGCGGGGATTATAGTGAGGAACAGGTGAACGACTTCACCAAGATATCAAAATAATGGAAGAGAGGTACCAGGGAAACTGGGATATCAATATGCTGGCGGACTATTGCTGGTGTTTGAAGCGAGACGTGCCCGAAGAAAACACAGACGGAAAGCCAAAAAAAACTTAATTCCTTCCTCAATAAACTTTTTTCCATATTCATTGTATGAATTTAGACTTATAATAAATGGCCAATAGAGAAAAAACCTGACCTGATTGAGGAAAACCAATGTCATTTTCGAATTCAGCATGGTCGAATTATATAATATGAGTTGAAAAAACCCTCACAGCAGACAAAAAATTTCATATGCATACCAGTGTAATTATTTACACATAGCCAATAATTCAAATTTATTAGTTGTTCTCTTACAAGTATATATACTGTATATATATTTTTGCAAATGAGAAATGATAATCTAATATGAGATACAAGTATTTTCAAACTACGTCCTAATTAGGCCACGTTACCTAAGCTTTAACTTCTTAAGCTTCCCTTAAACCTTTGACACGCACAATCATCTAACGCAGTGGTCGGCAACCTCTGACCCGCCGGTCAATTGTAATATATAGTATATATTAAATAAATATTATTCCGAAGTGTTTTTTATTTTAAAATGTCCTGAAAATAGTGTATTTTGATTTAGATTTTGAACACTGACCCATTATCAAATTACCAATAAATCAAATTGACCCAGTTTCAAAAAAGGTTGCGTACCACTTATCTAAAGTATATTATTTTAGGAATTGCATTTAAACTTCATGTATTAACATATTTTATAACACCATTTTTACTTTCCAGATCTATTAAAATAATAGCATAGGTTATATAAAACAATGAATTGAATTTGAAATTTTTCATTTCACGATAGGCCCTATAGCTAAGTCCTCCTTCAGGACTTTAATTTGAAATAATTAGGCATACCATTTCAGAGTAAAGTAGTCTAACTTTATTCAGTACTGTAGTCGTAGTAAATGACTATGACAGTAGTCCTAATTAAACACTAGGACAAATAATATTCTATTATGGTGAAATGACTGTTGTCGCCATTCAGGCATACATTAAATTTATATGAAACATATACCAAGAGCTCTAAATTGTTAAATTGCATATGCATTACAGATATATTTAAATAGAAATTAATAAGTGTGTAGCAGCCATGAAATTAAAATACTTTTGTCTGCAAACCTAAGATAATTAAAATCCACTCTAATAGACAGAGTTTATTCCCACAACAGTTTCGATGCCCACTGGCATCCTCTTCGGGTGGATACAGAAAACCGAATGAACCAAAAACAAGAGGAAAAACAGTCCAGGGACCATTCAGAAATTCGCACCTAAGTTAGATTCCGTTCTCCCGACGCTGGAAGGGCATTTCTATTAAAGGGACCCGCTTATAAGTACATTCGCACAAATTTAAAACTATCTTCTTGTTCTATACATACAGATTCTATTATTTTGACATAATTACTGCATTTATTATTGCATTTACGTTTTTTAACATTTATTATTATTACCTTTACACTAATTATTACATTTATTTTATTACCTTTATTATTACATTTATTGCATTTATATTTATTTCCACATTTATTACTTCCATTATTACATTTACACTTACGTTTATTATTCCATTTACATTTTACCAAAAAAATCGAATGAACTAAAAGCGAGTAAGGAAACAATCCAGAGACCTTTAAGAAATTCACACTTAGGTTAGAACTCGTTCCCCCGACTCCATAAGGGATTTTTTGACCAAGAATCTCATTAAAGGGTCTAACTTATAAGTACCTTCGCACAAATTAAAATTCTCTACTTGTTCAATACATAAAGATTCTATTATTTTTCCTTTAACATAATTATTACATTTATAAAGTACCTTACTTTATTCCCAATCTATAGCATGATTATTTTGGCTGGCGTGATAAAAAATGGCATTATTGGTATTACAACTTCTGAAGGCATATTTGTGTTCTTTAATACAGGTTTCAATATTTCTTCGTTTCTTCTACGTATACTAAATCACAACTTTTACAGAGAATGCTGTAGACACAGGCTTGTTCCTGTTTTGCAACGTTATTCCTAACGAATTTACTTTTCACGGTAGACGAATATTTGAACGCCAAAGCAAACTTAAAATCTTTCGTCAACGGTTTTACTCTTTCTAAGCCGGCAAGGTTTGTTTCCTTACTCGCTTTTGGTTCATTCGTTTTTTTTTGTTTTTTTTTAACGTAAATGTAATAATGGAAGTAATAAATGTGGAAATAAATATAAATGTAATAATTAGTGTAAAGGTAATAATAATAAATGTTAAAAAACGTTAAAAAGCGAGGAACGAATACTTTAGACAGCTTTTGAATAACGAGAACCAATATGATGAGGTGAGACGGGAGGAGCGGGTAAATCATGAGGAGCATTAGGGGGACAGAGAGATCACTAGAGAGGAGGTTATTCAAGCACTAAAGAGGATGAAGAATAATAAAGCTCCCGGGCCGGATGCAATTGTCGCAGAAACACTAAAAGCAGCTGGTGATCCTGTTGTGGACTGGCTGCTAAGCATTTTCCCGGTGGTGTGGTCGCGGCGAGTTGTACTCGCAGAATGGGGCGTAGCAATTATATGTCCTATATATAAAAGGAAGGGAAGTGAGCAGGAATGTCAAAACTACCATGGCATATCTTTGATGTGTCATGTGGAGGAAATATATGAAAGAATTTTGGAACATAGAATATGAAACATACTGGAACCTGGGTTACTGGAGTATCAATGTGGCTTTCGTGCAGGCCGGAGTAATATAGATCAAATTTCAGCTATAAGACAATATCTTGAGAAGAGCCGAGAATTCAATTTGGACCGCTTCATATGTTTTTTTGATCTGGAGAAGGCATTTGATAGTGTCCCCAGGGAGAAGCTGTGGGTGGTTTTGAGTGAGTGTGCCACCCAAGCTTCTGAGAGCAGTAATGAGCACCTATAGGGTCTCCCAGAACACGGTGGTGGGATCGGAGGAATGGTTTGATGTAAGTACAGGAGTTAAACAAGGGAGTGTTCTGTCACCCATTTTATTTATTGCCTACATCAACAGGGTTATGGAACACACAACTGAGGAAATAGAAATTTTTGGATATGCTGATGATGTGGACACAGCACAATCCCTGGAGAGAATTATGCAGAGGTGGGATGAGAGATTGAGGGAATATGGACTGAAACTGAATTATGATAAAACTAAATATATGGTGGTAATGAGGAGAGCGAACGAGGATGGAATCTTTGTTAGGGGAAGGGAAATGAAAAAGACGGGACACATTTAAATATCTTGGTAGTGTGATAGCAAATGATGCGGGTATGGATGCAGAGATGAATGAAAGAATTGCTGAATATAGCAGAAATGTTTCCTTCCTGTACCCCCTATTGAAAGATCAAAACATCCCTAAAAAGGTAAAGACGCATATATACTCAACAATATTGAAACCAATCTTACTATACGACAGCGAGACTTGGGCCTTAACCACAAGGACGAGGGGAAAACGCAAGCAGCTGAAATGAGGGTCCTGAGATTGATAGGAATAGTAAGTAGATTGGATAAAATAAGGAACACTGAAATAAGGCGATTGATGTAACTTCGGTTAATGAGAATATTGAGAGGAACCAACTGAGATGGTACGGGCATGTCCAACGAATGCCGATGGAAAGGACAGCAAGAAGAATGCTGGAATGGGCCCTTCAAAACAGAAGACCAGTTGGAAGACCCAAGATCCGATGAATGGATAACATCAAGAGTGCCGTCGAGAAGTGTGGAATCAGTCTCCAACGGGCGAACTTGATGTGTGGAGATCGTGAGGCATGGAGGAGTCTCGTCCGAGGGCTCCCAACTGACAGACCGCTTTAGGTCTACCAGGCGCCTAGTAAGAAAAGTTAAAAAACGTAAATGCAGTAATTATGTCAAAATAATAGAATCTGTATGTATAGAACAAGAAGATAGTTTTAATTTGTGCGAATGTACTTATGAGTGGGACCCTTTAATAATAATAATAAAAAAAAAATGCCCTTCTGGGGTCGTGGGAACGGGATCTAGCCTAGGTGCGAATTCCTTAATGGTCTCTGGATTGTTTCCTTCTCGCCTTTTTCATTCGTTTTTCGGTTTACAATTTCTGTATAATAAACAACAGTGTAATAATCAATGTAATAATAAATTTACAATTTCTGTAATAAATAATAATGCAATATTAAATGTAATAAATTTAATAATAAATGTAATAATTATGTAAAAAAAATAATCTGTATGTATAGAACAAGATAGTTTTAAATTTGTGCGAATGTACTTATAAGCGGGTCCCTTTAATAAAAATGCCCTTCCAGTGTCGGGAGAATGGGATCTAACCTAGGTGCGAATTTCTTAATGGTCCCTGGACTGTTTTCCCTCTTGTTTTTGGTTCATTCGTTTTTCTGTATCCACCCGAAGAGGATGCCAGTGGGCATCGAAACTGTCGTGGAAATAAACTCTGTCTATTAGAGTGGATTTTAATTATCATATTTTGACCTTCACGTAGAAAAAAAAAGTGAAGTTTTTTGCATTTAAACCTTAGTAAGAATGAGTTCTTATAGTCTGCAGTCGGTACATCTCTAGTTTCTGCTTCCACTTCGTTCGTTCATTTCATTGGTTCATTTCATTCGTATCATTTATTCTTCGTTTCACCATTTGTCATCCATCTTATAATTTTATTTAAATTCTAGCTTTTAACTAATGAATTACATTAAGCGTCAGTGACCTCGATGCTTCAACACCAGAGGAATTATGCCTAATCATTCAAGTCAATTCGAATTTGGTAATTTTCAGTCAAATACATGAATTCTGCCGCTGTTCTATTGATAATTTAAAGGATTTTAAGGAAATCAGAATTAGATAGTGTATTTCGGTATTTAAATACTCTTCTCTATTGCAGTTCCAAACGTGTTCTTGGCCTCTGTTATATTGTAGTGAAAGTTGCTTTGCTCTCTGTGGTTGAAATAGGCGTTTTCCCCCTCGTAGGAGGGTGGTGGCTAGACATTTGTTCATTGTCACTCTTTGACGCCACTCTGAAGGTAAGAAAGGAGACGCGTTGCCCACCGTTTATTATTAGTAATATATTTATCGACTGAAAATAAAGCTTTATCTTTCATGTATTTAAGAACTGTAACATCAAATATATTTTTTTGGGTGTGAGCTACTTTTGCATCCTTCTTGTAAGTAGTAGGAGGTTATAGAATTTTCCTCCTGTTGTAGGACCGTGAAACGAGCTTCAACATCGCTCCAGGGACCTCTATGTTTATCCACTGGTTGGTAGGGATGGTTTATGTCTTCTACTTTGCGTCGTTCATCCTCCTGCTGAGGGAGGTCCTCCGACCGGGCGTCCTTTGGTTTCTTCGCAATCTTAATGACCCTGATTTTAATCCCGTGCAAGAAGTAAGTGAAGTGAGAGATGCGTTTAAAATTTATAGTTTTTTGTGGAAAGGAAAATTGTGTTTGAGTTTCATAAGAATTAATAATAATTCCCAGTTTAGTTCGATTACGGGAAAAGTACTTAATGCGTGAATAATTAATCAGTAAAGAATTATAATTGAATTTATAGTTTATCTAACTTTCTGAGAGTTTTGAAAGCATCTCAAAGACTAATACGTAATGTGGTGTCATCGATATTACCACGAGATTTTTTTCACTAGTTGCTTGGATTTTGTTTGTTCATGCTCTCCTTATAACGAGTAAATAGTTTTATACAAATAGACTTTACCTGTTAGAGTTGAACATTTACTTTTAAGTTCACAAAACACCGAAATTTAAGTGTAGTTTCACAAAAATTGACTCGCTGGCTTCAAATGCGAAGCTAAAAAATTTTATGGTTCTTTTGTAAATTTATTATTATGGTCTAAAATTGCACAGTACCGTTAAGATTGTTGCAATTACGCTGTTTTAACTTCTCTCTCATCTTTTGGAGATGATTCACTTGCCGATTATTCGCCACACTCGGCGTTTCCTCGCGTCGATGATCATCTTCGGGTCGACGGTGCTTCTGATGCTTTGGCTCCCCATTCGCATCATCCACTACTTGTGGCCGTCGTTTCTGCCTTATCATATCACCTTATCGAGGTAATCTCGCGTCTTTGTTTTACACCAGAAAGAAAATTAATTAATAGCTATGTGGTCAAAACTGAAAAAGACTCGAAAAACTTTTGAATTCTTTTAAAATGCAATGCCATTCCGTCAATTTTCTCCTGTAATTTATTTATTTTTCCTATAGTGAAACTCCTGTTAATGAACTTTCTCTCGAGTTTCTGCTTTTGCAAGTGATTCTTCCAGCCTTACTGGAGCAGGGTCACACCAGAGTGTGGCTAAAGATTTTGATCCGTCAGTGGTGTGCCGCTGTGTCCCAGCTTCTTGGCCTCAGGTCTTACCTGCTGGGCGATTTACCTTTAAATGCCCAGGTAAGTAACTTGTAATTTGTCGGTGGCTAAGGTTCTTAATTTTTTTACAATATATTTACAATATAAAGAAATAGGGCGTATGTTTATTTACGGTGATTTCTCCGTCAGGAGAGATTATCTGTCATTTAAAGTAGCTTCCAATTTTGTACCAAATGGGTTAGTTTCAGCCGTGGCCTTTTAAAAGATATTTTATTTTAGGAATTTGCATTAACCTTCATGTATTAACAAATTTTTAACACCCTGTTTTCCTTCCAGATCTATTAAAATATAATAGCATAGGTTATATAAAACAATGAATTAAATGAATTCGAGATATTTCATTTCAGGATAGGTCCTATAGCTAAGTCCTCCTTCAGGACTTTAGTTTGAAATAATTAGGCATATCCGCCTACCCCGATTATCGAGGGATTAAAGGCTGGTGTAATGGGATAAAAAAAAAACATTTTTAGGAGGGCGGCGAAGTAATCGGCGCAGAAGGGCTCCATGACGATGCCAATTTGCCAGTGCCTCAAGTCGGAGGCGAAAATCAAGCTAATGGAGGTGTCCCCAACGCTCACAGGAGGGAGAACGTAGTAGGGGGCGGTGCTCCTGCTCCCGGGAACGCCCTTGAAGATGAAGCCCTCCTGGGACTTCAAGGTGAAGGTCTTGGAGGTGGTTTGGGGGCCGCTCATCAGGCTCTTCTTCAGAGGGACGGACCCACAGGTACAGCTCCGCAAAAAAAAAAAAAATTGATCATCAAAAATACTGGCATTTTCTCTGGTATATAATAATCATAGAAATAATGCAGTACAACTCTTCTTCAGGTTTTCAGCCTTACATTCGTCCTCCGTGGTTCGGATTGCGTATCCTTGGACTTGTCATTGTCATGTGCTTGAGCCTGACAGCTGCTTCTGTTATCTGTTTGACAGCCCCCGTTTGGGTTGGGAGGAAGGTGATGCACTTGGCTTTGGGAGATACGAAGGTACGGTATTTATTTGATGAGCTACTTAAAAGCAGGACTTTAGGTTTTCGAGCCTCTTCTTTGGAGTTGAAATTATGTTCAGTTATCTTTATAATTCGTTCTCAGTCGATAAAATTATGCTTTCAGGTGCATGAATTATACTCTGGCGCGTGTGGTCTCTATCTCTGCCTGCTTGCTATCAGAACTCTGACCCTCATTGCCTCCTGGTTCACGCTTGGATGGTCCCAAATCATTCTTAAATTGAAGCACTGGGGGATTATGGTGAGTCATTTAGTAATCCTACCGAGTAATACTGAGAGAGTGGGATATTCCCATTTATTTCCAGTTGAAGCGCGAGTAGGTGGAAGCTTTTGGTTTTCCTGATTTTCCTGTCATCCAGACTCGTTGTGGAAGGAAGCAAAGGATCCCCAAGGTTTGGATGTCTGGAATTAAAGCGTCGTACCCAGCCCGCGTTGTGCGGGAAATGGGCTTTCGATGTTTGCCGCCGCTCGCTTAATTTAGGCGTACATTAATACAAGTCGAGTAATAAGAATTTAATCTTTTTCAAAGGGAGGAAAGGCGATCATCGCTCTAACCGTCGTCGCCGGAGTGATCCCATTGATGGTCGGCATTCTTATAGAATTGGTTATCGTGATCCCGCTCCGAGTCCCACTGCATCAGACGCCCATTTTGTTCTACTGGCAGGTAAGGGATGAGGACATGGTGAAGTATGTCAAGGTTTATACGTATGGTACATCATTTAAGGACCTTTTTCCTATTTTCCATTGGGTGGTCATAGTCCTTGAACTTAAGACGATGATACACAAGGATCACCACTGACAATAAAGTATCACCCCAACCTCAGGGATCTAGCGTTAGCTTTCATGAAAAAGTTGGAGACACTTAGATTGTAAAGATGTTTTCAATAAATTATTTCCTTATTTAGCGCATTGTTATTTATTGTCTAATTTTAACTTTTTTAATTGAATCAGGATTGGGCCCACGGCGTTCTTTACGCTAAGATCGTGTGCGCTGTGGTGATGATGGGTCCTAATTGGTGGCTGAAGACTCACCTGGAGCAGATTTACCTGGGAGGAATCCGGAATTTAGATCTTAATTTAATTATTGGTCGGACGGCACTGCCTGTCATAGCAACCCTTGGCACTTGCCTCGCATTCCCCTACGTGTGTGCAAAAACTTTCGCTCCTCTGTTTGCCCCACAGAATATGATGGTAAGGCTGTTTCTTCTTGGATAGAGTAAGTTGTAGTGCATCTGTGCGTCTATCTATATTTCTGAATTTTGGGCTAATTGAAGTTTTAATACAATTATTCAACTTTAGTAAAATTTACCTGGTGTAAATAAAGTGAATATGTAAAAATAAAAAATAATGTTAATTGGAAATATTCTTAATGTTAAGTACTTATCATATAACGGAAACTTTATAATTTTTTTTTTTTTTTTTTTAATCATATGAAGGTGGTTTGGACATGCTAAAAACTGAAAGATGGTAGAGTTGTGAAAAGAGTGTATAATAGTGTTTGCAAAGGTAGGAGTTAGAGAGGAAAGTTGAGAAGATGGATGGATATAGCCGATACTTGTGTGAGAAAGCGTGGACTTGGATCTGGGTGATGCACGAGAAGTGACTGCAAGTTGTTAGAAGTATGCAAGTTTGGCACATACAAACTTATTTTAACAAGTCCTGAAAACGCAACCCCACACGGCGTATGGATCGCCGCAAGTGTGGAATTTTGCCATATCGGGAGTGTGCTGGTTCACCAGGACACCTGTGTAAATGGACGTGTGCGCTTTAGTGTCTACCTTTACTCCTCTTCATAACTTTTTGTATTTTATTTACGGGTTGTTCCCGTCTTCTCAGTGCAATTCGTTAGGAGATTAGATTTTGATATACAGTATATGTATACATACGGAGACTGAAGTAAAATATGCCGCAGAGAGGAAGTTTCATTCCCGCTTAACGTAGTTCAAACCATATTCGTAGTGGTTAGAGTAACTATTGATGCCAGCTCCTACCACTGTCCACTGTCTCTATGGACGTTTTACAAACTGATGTGGCACAAAGTAAATTGTCGAGGTTTTGTAAGGAAACCGGATTTACGTATGCGCCTGGCTGCGAGCGTTTTTTGTGAATGGCTTTTAAAAACGTAGGCCCTATTAGGCTACAAGACAAGATCTTGCCTTAAAATAATAAGTACTGGCAACTGATTTTTTTTCAGATGATAATTGAGCGGAGAATCTATCCTGCCCTTCTTGTTATTTACATCATCACAAGTTTAATAGTGATGCAGATCATGCAGTTTGCGCGGCTTTACGAGCATATTAAGAACGACAAGTATCTTGTCGGAAAAAGACTCGTCAATTATTACCATTCACACACGAAACGCAATGAACAATCAAACAATTTACCGTTAAGGCCACAATCACAAGCCATTAACCCTCTCGATGATCACAACCAAGATATTCAGCAGCAACCCCAAATAGAAGAAGAACAAGAAATTGCCAATTTTGTGAGGTGAAAACTATATATGGTTAGTTCAGCTGTTCCGAGTTAAGTAAACAGTAATTATAATTCCGCGCGTATCACTTGCGAAATGAGTTCTTTAGATCCTTTTAAGAATTGATTTCGCAGTTGGTGATCAATTTTGTAAATTTAGTGAAAAATATAATTTTTATTCTAATAGAGATGGTTAGATTAGACGTTAGACATCATGATTGGATTTCTGTTCAACAAATTTGGTAAAGTTTCCGTTGTGTTATCGTCTCGATGATTGAGCTGAAAAGTAGGCGCGTTGTGTTCTAGTTAAATTTCAGATTCACCTCGAACCATTTTTTTTTTTTTTTTTTTTTTCCCCCCCCCACGAGTTTCTGATATGGATCTTCCGTAGTATAAATCTTTATTAATTAATATATATATATATATATTTATATATTTAAGTTATTTATGTCAAACGTTTTATGTTATTAAATTATATTCTTGATATACCGCCGTATTTTCTTTATCTTCGACTCTCCCTCACGTCATCTTTTACTTGTCTTTGAGAGGATCATTCTTGGTAATGCACTCATCAGATATATGTATATATATATATAAAAAATATACCGTCATTCACGATGCTTAGGTGTTGATTTTGTGCAGCAGCGCTTCTCTTCAGGCACAGGAAGAGGATTATTTTTTTTGTCATCATAATTATTAGTACATTTTTATATAGTTTTGTGAATCTTTAACGCTCTTTTCCTCCCTCCAATCTTCCCGGGTTTTCTTCGAGTTGTGAAGTTGATAAACAATTTCTTGATCATTTAAAAACTTGCGTAGCTTTTGGAATGGGTAAATATCGCTTTGGAAGAATGGCTTGTTCTTTTTCTGAACCCTTCTGCAGTTTCTCCATTATCTTCCTCTCGCAGTGTTTTGTACTACTACTACTACTACTACTACTACTACTACTACTGCTATTTATTGTACATAAAAGAACGCACTCCTAAACAACTAAAATTTCTTGAAGTTATTGAGCTTCAGGAATGGAATTAAGCTTTATGATTTTGAATGATATCCGGCATATAAAATGCGTTTAAATGAAAATATTGGCCACTTTCAGATTTCTTGTTTTATTTCAGTAATTTGAAAACATTCGTGGGTGAAGTATCTATGTAAAAATCTATATTATTAGTGATATATTGGAACGTCGGTGTACCTTCTACGTAAACGAGGATTATGGACATAATTTTTCTTTGTACTTAACGTTTATTAACTTCATTTTTGTTATAATCCCTTAAATAGAAAACTACGAAAAATGGATTTAAGCTTAGACTGAGTTACAAAATTAATAAAATGATGGTAAATCTGTATTATATAATGTCGGAATTATTTTACAAGTTTAACATTTCACAGACTAATTCAATAGAAACTTTATCTCTTTTAAGGGCTCGTGAATCATTATTAACCTTCATTTCAATGTTTCCATGTGTAATATATTATTGTACAGTCGTGAATTGTAAATATTGTAAATGATAATCGGTAACAATCCAAGTGTTTTTTGTCCATAATAAAGTTTATTACGTATGGTTGCTGTTTCATTTCCTTAGTATACACTATACAGTATTTTAAATGGGATGGATCAGGTTTTAGTTGGTTCATGGTGGCAATGTGAGCAGTATGTTTTTTTCTCTAGTTCTAAGGTATCCCCTCTTCATCAACTCATGCCGTGAGAGTTTCCTCGTTATGGTAGGTGGTGGTTGCATGCACCAATGAACTGAAGAATTGTGTCAACAGGAGCTTGTACCCTGGCAAGATCACACAATAATGACACACATGCTGTACTGGTCTCCAGGAATGGGTTTAAAAACGCTAATGCAATGACTTCCCTGTGCTCCCTTGTCTCTGATGAAGCATGTTTTGAGCACATTGGTTTTCACCTGGGGTATGTATCGGGGGACCTTGCTGCGAAATAACCATCTAGTTGAAGCGTCAGTGAGCCTACTAATCTTGTAGTAGTATCTTCCGTGAACTCTTCATTCTACCGAGTGGCACTTTACCTTTTATCTTTCCGTTTTTCTGCATGTTCCCTGATTCGTCTTGATTTTTGCAGTTTACAGTAATTAATTTTTTATGATTTTTAGGGTTTAATGATTAAGGTGCTTTCTGTAAGGCTTCTTTATGGTGTTTCTTCGGAATCCACATTAATCTGTTAAGTTTCAAACAACCGACATATTCTTCTAAACCAAAGTCGCTCTCAATAAGTTCTTCCTTTTGGGTGAAAGTGATGGTGTACTGATTGATGTAGGAGAAAGGTGCTCTTAACGGTTGGTGCCTGTATACTTGCCCTACATTAGGACTGTAATAGTATTACAGTAATACACTTCAATTCAGAATAGGCCAAAACTTATCCATGCGTATAGCGAAGTTTTTTGACGTCATTAACTGTAATATATAAATATATTTATGCAGACGATGGATTCATTTCTTGGAAAGCGAATTTTTAATAGTGTACAATGAAGTCATTATTCTTTGTATTTATTTATTCTCAAACGTTCCGATAAAATTTTTATCAGCAGTAAATAGTTAAAAAAAATTATAAACAAAGTAAATTACAAACTGAAAAACTTAATATTTCGAAACTTACAACGATATTATGTAAAAATATTTCGGAACTAAGCCCAGGCTAAGCTAAAATCTAATTAAAACTACATTTGAATGTCCCGTTCCTTTCACATTGTGAGTACAAATGTGTTGGTTGTTTGGTCAGTTTAACGTCCTTCATCTACCAGAGGGCCCAGATGAGCAGTAATGCGATAAACCAGAGAAAGTAAGCCCCCTTTAAAAGAACTGAACTGAACCAAATAAATTTCGTGCAGTTAAGCATACTGTCCTCCTCGGCTGATCTTTTTCCAGTGTGTCATCTACTCTGTGAGCAGTCCAGCATTCTTCCAAACACGCTCTTCACTCTATGCCTCATTACACATACGTGCATGTTACGCTATACATTCTTTTCAAAATTAAAAAAATGGTATAGTTTTTAACAGCCTCGGCAACCTTGATTTCAACTCTCTACTTTTCATTCTACCGGGTGGGGGTCATTTTTGCGGGCATTCGCCCTTGACCTTTCTTTTCTGCATAAAAAATCTTCCAAAGGTTTAAAAAAAAATCTAACAAATATAGTTGGTTTGACTAGAGGTGGATTCGTTGTTTAGGAAATACAAATTTATTTCCTATCAGGTTGTTGTTGTTGTTGTTGCTTGTAGATAGTCTATTTTTATGTGTGCCATCATTTACCAAAGTCGGGATACCCTGGACCTTAAGATAGTCGTGACCTAGTATCTCTCTTCTTTGCTAACCGATGGTATAACAACTCCAAAATTCTGAGATCTGTGTGGTCGTTTGCGCGACATAAAATTTTAAATTGTGATTTTAAAAGTAGAATATTGTTATCACTGTCAGTGCAATGATTTCGAATCGAAGGATGTGAAAAATTATATACCTTGGTAACCTTGGTTTTACTTTCGCCCGAATTGTTCATTCTGACGAAGATCAAGCTTGTCACTCCACCTTAGACCTACAGTTTAACGTGGAATCCGAACCGCGCCCCACCAGCAACCCAGCGTCTTAACCACTAGGCTACCCAGGGTACCCATTTATCTACCAACCATTTTTTTATTGTGTGGAAGGATGAACAGCTGGGTTTTGCTGCGTGCCGCCTGCCGTCACCAGGTCTCGATTCCGGGGCCAATGGATTCGTAGTCAGCGACGCTAATCACTACACCACCGAGGTAAGAATGATATGTATAGAGTCCCAAATGTTCATTGAGGAGTAGCTCCAGCTTAAACTGCGTGCTACCTATACGCAATTAAGGTCTTGAAGCTTTTGCACGCATACTCATAGAAAACAATTAATAACAATAATGTTTCGGGGTCATCTAATGGAGGGAATCCATAGCGTCACGTACATGGAATCCAACCCACATATCGCTACATCTGAATGCAGAGGACAGTCAACCATTTAACTGAACAAAACGAATGTCGTTTAATTTTGCTGATACTCGTATAACAGGAAGCGATGTTGCGACAAGTCCACGACGTAGCCGGGGATGTAGGACTCGAGACCTTTTTTTCTGGTCTCGGTCTCGATTTTTAGGTCTTGGTCTCGACTACATCACTGTTGAGTATGTTGCTGTTCTTCAAGTGCAACGAACACTTATTTTGTTTTAAGCAGGCAGTTAACTACTGTAAAATGTTACAAATTATGAATATGTGAATAAATTATGAGTAAATTTTGCAATTGTCACTGGATAACCTCTTTAGAATCTCTATTTCTGAATGTGAAATACAGAGCTTAGGAATTAGGCATTACACAATCTTGAATATGTGCAAAAATTGCATATGGTCTCAGCCATGGTGACCTCGACTATATCACTAGACGTAACCCTCTTCGTAAAGTCATCCACACGTTAGGTAAGTCAGATACCGCTACTGTCTAGTGATCCTGAATCGTTAAGGACTAATAAGTAAATAGTGAATGAAAAAGAAATGAATGAACTCTGAAAGAAAAAAGGGAGGACAATTGTACGTTGTGAATTGAAAAATTAGATTCAGAAGAGGAAGAGAAGGGGGCTCATTATATCTAAGTAATTATCATGTACGGGACATCTATAAATAGGATAGTTCATTACATCCCACGACCAAATAGATGAACTGCAAAGCAGTTAGACGAGCTCTAGTATTCATACAAGCCACTCAAGGTGTAGTTTACAAATAATTTTTATCACATCGTTGTCTTAAGCCAGTATTTATAGTATAGTTCTTAATACTGTCAAAACACCAGTAAAAATTACTCTCCATCATTCTTTCTGCCCATGCAATTTCTAAGCACAAAGCATTAAATATGAGTACAGTATAAATAAAATGTATATTTACAGATCGGAATTAAATTTTCCTTAATTTATTTAAACGAGTAACTTTTATGTTCGAAATTATGTCACATTTTTCCTTGCAAATACCCAACAAAATTTCACCAAAAAGACAACTCAGGGACGCGTTGCTATAGACCTATGCAAACATAGTAAAAAAAGTATATAACTAAAAAAATACTTTCTACGTCAGTGTGAACGAATCGTGTGTAGCAATATCCAACACACCCAAAATGGCAACAACGATAAATTTTTAATTTGTACCCCAATGTATACAGCTCATTTGTAGTGGAACTACAGGATGACCAACCAACCAGTAACCGACTAAACTAACTAACCATCTAGAATTGTAATTACTAACCAACAAAATTTTTCTTCGTTTTCAGATTGTTATATCTTCTTTCAGATTAAATTAGTCTTCGTTTGGTGTTGAATGAGTTCTCTCAGACTTGAAGTTGTGGTTTTTGTATATTATAGTAAGTAATGTTTAATTTTGGAGTTGGACGAGTTATTTTTATTTTAGTAACGAAGAACTTGAGTTTTGTTTCTTTCATAAGTAAACTTTTATAAGATATGAAGGCTTTTTATACCTAGTCAAAGAATTTTTTTTTTTAACTTAAATAATGAAAACTACAAACTAAGAACTACGAACCTGCTAAAATGTTTTCTCGAACTTGGGAACATATTTTTTATTCTAAAACTAATTATATACTGTATAGTTGTAAAATACTCCTAGTAGATATTCGGTTGATTTTTCTTGGTTAATCCTTTTCTTTAAATTTTGAACCGTATTGCAAAGTTGCCGAGTTTAACACTTATTAAATGATAAATTTAAGTAGCTATTTTCGTTACTTTTAACGAAAATATCACTACTTAACCTAACCAGTCGTCAAGGGCGTACGGTTCACCTAATAGAGTATGATTGGCAGAGCTGTGCCTAGCGACGCTAGTTAATTATTAGCGCATCCATTAGCGGCACTATTTTTCAAAATAGTTAACGGAACAGATAGCGCCGCTACATTTTTTGGCAATGTTAGGCGCTAACCCCTAAGCTCTAATATAAATTAAAATGAATAGTTTTAATGGTATTCTCTATATTACGTTGCTTCTTATGCATAATCCTGAACGCAGAATGTATAAGTAGTTTCCTGAACTGAGTATGTAGAGGAGGACAATGTCTTTCCAATAAATAAGTTTAATTATAAATATCAAATGTCTCAATTTTTCTTGAATACCCAATAATCATTTTAAAGATTTTGTTCCCATTTGACACTATAAAAGAACAAATAGCGAACACGTATAAATATATACAAATGCATTATTATTAAAATAGTACTTAACTACACATTTCATAAAAATTAGCGCCAGAATTAGATTTAGCGTTAACGCCACTAATTTTAAAAAATGTTAGCGGCGCTATATTTATCAGTTAGCGCGCACAGCTATGACTGGTTAGGTATATCGAAGGTGGTTTTGTTAGATTATATATGGGATGAATTTCGCAAACGCGTGAAATAAATGAATGATGCAAACCCACAAGGAAAAAATGATTGCAAGTCCTTTCGTGTACTCAAAAGTATTCCTCAGGGAATACACGCAAGGCCTTGCAATCATTTTTTCCTTGTGGGTTTGCATATTATATAATATACGTGCAGTAGCTATAACTGAAATATTTTCGACAAATTGCTTAAAATTAGTAGAAACCTACGTGAATTATTGAATGCCAGGTTAAATTTAAGTAGTGATATTTTCATTAAAACTTAACAAATCACGACTTAAATTTAAAACATTTAATAAGTGTTGAACTTTAACTTTTTTATTTTGAACCATCTTTTAAAGGATTACTTTTTCTTCCCTTGGATAGTGACGAAAAGTAATCGGTTTTTAATAGGACTATATTGAATTCTTTTCAGGTCTTCCATAATGCATATTTCCTCAAGCTCTCTCTTGCTCTTGATGGCAGCAAGTTTCTTCAGTTTTTGCCTTCAGCCAGCAACCCAAAGTCATTTAAATGAATCCTTGCAAGAAAATACTACTTATAATAAGTAAGCTGCAGTTGATATTTTGGAGTTGTTAATCAGTCCACTTGAGTTCAACTCCCGAGCTTGCTTTTTACTGAAACTTACTTCTAATCCCATACATTCCAAGCTACCAACACTAATATTTCTTGACCCTTTGTTGTAGCTTACAAAAGTGCATCAGATTAAAACGTCTCTAAAACTATGAAGTTCATATTCTTTTTCCAGAAATAGCTTTGAACACTTGGATATGAAGTTCCTAACTGATGAAAATGAAAAACTCGTTTCGAAACTGTCTGGCGACAGAGATTCTGAAGATATTGACTCGGAACATTCTTCGAAACTAACTCATGAACAAATTATGGAACTCTTCGTATCGACCCTAATGAGAAGTAAATCTTTCAAAGGAGCTACAAATGAAGAAAAGTTGCTTATGTTGGAAAACGCGAGAAACTTGGGGGACTCTTCTTACGCAGATAGTGAGGCAATGAAGGTTTGTAGTAGATCTGTGTTCGTTTGACTGAAATACTTAATCTCTCAAATCTATTAATCTTTTCTTATAGATTGCGGAGAAGGATCTTGTGAAGATGATAAAAGACTTGAAAGGTCATTCTACAGCCTTCATAAAGGAAATGTTTGAATTTCTGCTCTTTGATGGTAAGTGTAAATACTACATTTTAACTTTAAAGATTTTCTACTGAACTTGAATGGATAATACTCGTAAAACTTTTCTAGACGATAGAGAACCACCCGAAATAATGAAGACAGACTTGTAGCTCAATCAAGGATTTTTTCGAAATGGATTTTAATGAAACAAGAATTTAACCTCGTTTAAAAACTTTGCAAGGAATTGGTTGGTGCCAGTGAAATACTATTGGTTAAGTAAAGATTTTGTGAGTTTCCTTGTCTAAAGTTTTAACTATAATTAAAAACTTTATTATTTTGTCTTCTACTATAATATTTTACATTTGTATAGGTCTATAAATCTTTTCAGTTTAATTTCTGCCACTTTAACTAAATTTTTTCTAAATTTATGCAGTAATTCAGTGCGTCATGGTCTTAAGTCTCGTCTGAAACTAATTAAGGAGAACTTGTCGGTGAACTTTAGTCACTATATTAATGCCTATTAGCTTGTAACTTGTCTATAAATTGGTTCATGACATTTCTCTTGAACGAGATGCATTCAGTAAACTGAAGGCGTTTGGATAATATTGAAAGGCGTCAGCTCATTCTAATCAAACAAAGGTGTTTATTCTGGTGTGCAGTGTGATGAAATTGCTATATGCAGATTATTGCAGTATGGACTGCACCACTAAGAGCAGAATGCTGAAGTGGTAAGTTTGTGCTTTCCACTCTGTTCACATTTATCAGACTTTAAGCGTTTGGTGGATGTTCCCCGTCAGTATACTTGTTGCCCAAATTTCGTAACCAAAATTGTGATACTCGTCAAACAATGACGAGAGTGAGAATGCCAAAGCAAAGGAGTAAAGGATTTCACTAAACTAACATTTCATTCAGATCACGCGATTTTTTTTTTTCCTTCACCCTTTCATGCCGTAAGGACGCAAATGCGACTATAAAAATTAGGTTTTAGTCCTTGTGGAAATAGTTTTGCTTTCGCATAGGAAGTAAACTTAAATCGGTCATGGAAGTGTTAAACTACGTAACTCCCAAGTATAAGTTTACGAATGAAAAATGAATACTTAAATTTGTTTCTTAAGTAAAAATTTAATTGTGCTCATTAGTAATGCCTGCTTCCGCTTCTTGCCTCATTTACTTCAGTTAATCTATCTCTGCAACGATGTGGCAATCCTTTCACAAACTCGTGGATAGTGTTGGGAGTAACCGCGTTATTTTTTTAGTAGCTGTAGCGGTAACGCCGTTACTTTTGAGATGTACGAAAATGGTAACGGCACTACTTTTAAGAGCTATTTCAGTCGTTACTTTAAAACTGATCATTTGACTAGTATCATTTATTAGCTGTTAATTGGCTGTTAGCTCCTCCAAACGATGTCTTAAAAGTAATGGTAGCACGTTACTTTTTCATAGAAGTAACTGAAGTGGTAACTACGTTATTTTTTTATCAATGTAGCTGTAACGCCGTTACTTATAGAAAGTAACGTGCTCGACTCTGCTCGTGGATAGATCCATATTCGGACAGTCATACCCTAACACGTTTATGTGGCCGCTGTGGTTACCGTGGGAAAGTTATTTTTTTGCCTTTGCTTCCTCAGCAAGGCAAAAAACTCGTCATCAGAAGAAAAGGTTTTCTTATCACTAAACCACTTTCTCCCAAAACTCGTCCTCTAGGCTTTGTTTTACAATAGTTGCTCCAATACTCGGTTTCATGAATGTTAGTGGTAGCCAGTTTAATAGTTCGACGGTGAAAGATTTCAGTTCAGGAAGTCTGTTGAATGTTTAGGATGCAATTTAAGTTCATTTCTATGTAAATTCTTTTGGCAGTTCTAATCGGATTCAAAGTAGAAAGATTTATTTTTCTTCCATCGCGGATGTTATACCGGACCTTGGCCACATTTCGGTACAGTTTTGTTTCTCACTGATGCCCTTAACGTTTCACTCTTGACATACCCCTAACCTTTCGGCACTACCCTGGAATAATATACCAGCCTTATGCAAGGCTACCATACCTCTCGTGCCTCTAGTAGTTTGATGTACTACCGACTGGCGGGCATTCCATAGTCACTAGTGTATATATAAAACTGCTCATTAAACTACTTAGATTTGAAGATTATGCGGCAAGAGAGTTTTCGGTAAATCTGTCGGGTTTAACTTTACTTTAGACATCAACTTTAGTTTTACTGTGTAAACCCAAACACCCGTTTCTTTCCATTACTATTTATTAAATTAAGAACGTTATTTATTACATCGTCAAAAAGAAATGGTTATGAGTGTATGAAATAAAAATATTCTGCGAGAAACCTAAATTTAGCCCCCCCCCCCCCCCCCCCCCCGAAACACAATGGTTGATTGTTTGCTCTAGGTCATTCGAAAATAGCGTTGGACAAAACGGTTTGTAACGACTACGTTATAGCACACTTACAGTAGTGTAACACACTTCCATATTAGCAACTGCGTGTTTTTCTACCTGTAACGAAAAAAAGGTCTCAAAACAAGACATCAATTTGAACATATTCTGTAAATTTAACTTTAAAAGTTTTCCTGTGAGACTGGACTTATGTGGGACATCATACATTTAGTATATATGAAACGAAAAGGTTTATATTGGTAACTTTTCAAATACACGCATTCATAACGTAACCATATAAACAATTTCGACGTTAAAGAGTTAAGTGGAGCTACAGACGGACGTCTTTGTACCAAGAATTCCATAGCTAAGAGAATAAACGACAGGACTCGTGGGTAGCTTGGATAATCGGGTTGGTTGGTTTCTTTTCCTTTACTATTAGCACGTCTTGTTACCTCCAGGAAGCTCGGGCCATTGCGGGTAACAAAGCTGAGCATCTCGGAGGGGGCGTGGGGGATAATTTATGAAAGTCTAAAAGACCTGTTGTACAGCAAATTTAGTTCTGCCAGAACCTTTTTTATAATTCACCCAGAGTTGCTGTCCGTATATATTACTGCAGAAAGTAAGAGTCGCTCTAGCTTCACTTGTACAGAACTGAAAGTTCCCTAGTCATATTCGCTTTAGCACAAAGGCTTCGAGATTCTTACATCTGAGTCATCACTCAAGGAGCTGGTGATAGTTTGACCCAAATACTTACTCTTGTACTTCCTCAATTACTTCACCTTTCATTTTAAACCTAATGTCAACTGGCTGATTATAGCTTTTAGGATGAAATTGCTTAACCTTAGTTTTTGTAACATTAAAAAGAATATGTTCCTGCGAATACACTTCGCAGACTTTCAGTAGCCGATCCAGATATTTAACAGAGGGACTCAACATATCATCGGCATAAACTAAATTATTTATCCTTTTTATCTATACATTCCACTGTTACCTCATTAAGTAAAGCAATTAATCCGTCAATACACATTAAACAGCAAAGGAGAGAGCAAGGAGCCTTGTCTCACCCCGCAAGAGGAGCCAAAACATTCGGATAGTACATTGCCCCACCTAACGATGAAAGATTGGTGGGAATACCAAAATTTCAATAAGTTTAATATGTACAAAGGAACCTTCCTGTCTTCTAGTTTTTTAAGTAAAATATTGTGGTTCTCTATCATATGCCTTACTTATATCTAGGAAACGGCTATAAATAGTTGAATCATTGTCCGTGTATTTAGATATTTCTTTAAGTACATAGATCCAGGTCGGTTGAGCGGGACTTTTTTAAAACCGAACTGATTAGATGTCCGTACGTAATCATTTAATCGGAGTAACAAGAGTTTTTCTAGTAGTTTCGAGAAGCAGGGAGCGACAACAATGGGCCTGTAATTATTGCTGGACAATGTGTCCATACTTATTTTTGACCAGGGATATAGCTATGAGCAAGCATGGCTGATAAGGCCAATGATATATACAGACATACCACGTCATTGGCATATTTTAAGTGTTCATTTGATAGATCATCTACTCCCTCTGTTTTTTCCCTTCTACTCCAGTTGGAGAGTTTTTCTTCCGGGGTTAAACCTTAACCCTAAGGAATTTCTAGGTTCAGCCTAGTACTAGGCGTAAGATAGAAGTGCTGTATCTTAGTATCTCCCCTACAATTTCTCCAGATGTTATACTTATGGGCAGTTGGTCAAGGAACTCCACTGTAGATTCCTTTACTGCCCCTGTCGCTCCCACCACTATTGGGATGATCTCCGGTTCTACATTCCACATTCTCCTTATTTCGTTTGAGTGGTATTTTAAGACCTTTTCCCTTTCATAGTTAGCCACATTCCAGTCCGCTGGGACTCCTACTTCCACCAAGTCATTTGTTACCCTCCTCCTCTCTCACTACTATGTCTAGCCTGCATCCTGATACCCTGATGTCAGTTGGTATCTCGTGACCATATAGGAGCAGCACTTTGTCACTGTCTTATATTCCTTGTGGAATATGTTCCCAATGTTTTTATTTCTAGCCATGTTTCATATTTCTTACACAGCTTGAAGTGGATTAGCTCGCAGACTGCATTGTCTGTGTAGTTTCCTCTGTGCAGGAGTATTTCGCATCCACATAGTATGTGACTCAGTCTCTGGTGTTTGTGTGCCAGTGGTTCATCACTTCCATCTCCTCATCCCGCCCTGGGCAGACATCATGCTCCACTACTACTGTGCTCTGTCTGGTAGGTGTTCTCTCTACGGCACCTGGGGTTGTCTCCTTTGTTTTCTCTGTTACTGAGGGTTTCACTTGGCTTTCTGGTGTTTTGGCCGGGTTATTTTTGGTTTTTCTTTCCTCTACCCACTGTCTCTGCTTGTTCTTAGTTCTTCTAGGGTGTCAGCAGTTATCGTCAGTTCTTGTACAAACCCAATTGCCTTTTCTTTTGCTTTCTGTGCCTCATCATATGTTGGTAGTGTGGCTCTTTGTTTTCTCTCATGGTCAGTTTTCCTTTCCGCGATTGTCTTTAGGATATGATGTTTTTGCCTGATCACTCTTTTACGGTTCACCATATGGTCTGTGTACCGTTTCTGGAATCTGTATACCTTGTAGTCATTCTCATCGAACTCCTTCCTTTCAATTGCCCATTTTAGGAGTTCGCTCTTGTTCTCTTTTTCCGAGATCTGTCCTATATACAGGCTTTCTAACAGGCACAGATTTCTCTCCAGCGTCCATGTCCACTCGCTCGTGATCTCATTTCCCTTTTGGACATAGTCTTCTACTTCTATTTTGATCTTTTTCATTTCTCCCCCTGTGATCTCTGATTTCCCTAGTTTGATGTTTGTACTAATGCTGTGGAACCTACAGTCTGGGGTTTTTTCTAGCTTCTTATCTAAGACCCCTCTGTGTGTGTGTGTATATGTATATGTATATATATATATATTATATATTTTGTGTATATATATATATATATATTATATATATATAGCGTATCGATTTACTTAAAGGAGAGTAGAACTTCATGCATTTAAAATGCATTTATTATAATAGATACCTATACGTGCTAGTTCTTTTTGAAAACAAGTAAATGGATTTTTTTCGAAGTTTGTTGGCCTACAGTTTCCATGGCAACGTAAGTTTCTTCAGTATCGAAATGAAACGTTGTTATGCTTACTCCATAAAGTTAAATATTTTATAATGATAATTATTAACAAAACTAGTAATTTAAAACTGTGCAACTTGTATGCAATTAAAAAGTGTCAAACAATTTTATAATTATATTGTGTGAAGCTGCATACAAATGTGTAATCAATATAAAACTTAAAACGCGATTTTGTGAGGGAAAATACATTCACTGAAGTGTAACATGAGCTTCATATGAATATCTAGGATTTTTTAAATAATAATCTGGCTTCCAAATCATGGGAATGTTTGACAAACTCGCTTTCGTCCTGGGTCTGAGAAAGCGAGAAGCAAATGTTCTAGTCATAGGATTAGATAATTCAGGAAAATCCACCATGCTAAATCACTTCAAGCCTGAAGCAACGAGAGCTATGGAAGTTGTACCTACAGTGGGATTTAGTGTGGAAAAATTTAAAAGTAATGCCAACTAATATGTATATGTAGATATAGGTAGTTTCGTTTAGTTAGTACCATACTTTGATAAATATTACTTTTATTCCTTCCGAATTCGGTGATGTTGAGACTTCTTCAGCTGGTTAAAATTACAGTAACTCGAACCCTAATTAGTAGATATAATAACAATAACAGTATTTTTAGATCCTAAAACGTAATGACCAAAAAGAAATGCTTTGGAGAAACTATAGATTTAAAACGTAAAATTTTTACCAGCATTATATATATATAATATATATATATAAAATATATATCTCTATCATTGGGTCTGGGTAGTAATTGGATGGGAGACCATCCTCCGTGTCCAGATTATGTAGCGACCTGTGGTTCGGATCCCACGTAAAGCTGTAGGTCCCCTCCGTCATATGACCTTAGATGTTGCGAAGGTTAAACAACCCTAAATATATATATATATATATATATGAATAGAAACGACATAAGGAACGTTTCTGCACACGCGGAAGAGAAATAACGAATAAATGAAAAATGAGGCGAACCACCCGGGAATCGAACCCAAGGCCTTCCAATTGCCGGTTGGATGCGCTACCATTACACCACGGACCTCAATCATTCACAAATCGAAATTCTCCTACATAGGGCAGAAACCAATGCCCTGAGAGGGCACCCTCGCAAATCGTGAATATGTGCATTTAACTGCAATGACCACGCAGTATATAAATGAATAGAAACATAATATTAAGGAACGTTTCTGCCCTATGTAGGAGAATTTCGATTTGTGAATGATTGAGGTACGTGGTGTAATGGTAGCGCATCCAACCGGCAATTGGAAGGCCTTGGGTTCTATTCCCAGGCGGTTCGCCTCATTTTTCATTTATTCGTTATTTCTCTTCCGCGTGTGCAGAAACGTTCCTTAATATTATGTCGTTTCTATTCATTTATATACTGCGTGGTCATTGCAGTTAAATGCACATATTCACGATTTGCGAGGGTGCCCTCTCAGGGCATTGGTTTCTGCCCTATGTAGGAGAATTTCGATTTGTGAATGATTGAGGTCCGTGGTGTAATGGTAGCGCATCCAACCGGCAATTGGAAGGCCTTGGGTTCGATTCCCGGGTGGTTCGCCTCATTTTTCATTTATTCGTTATTTCTCTTCCGCGTGTGCAGAAACGTTCCTTAATATTATGTCGTTTCTATTCATTTATATACTGCGTGGTCATTGCAGTTAAATGCATATATATATATATATATATATAAAATTGGCTATGCATGCTTCCCTATACATAATTGTCACCGATCGCTACTGGAGATGAGTAATGTCTAAAGTCGGGAAAGTTTACAAGCATTTGGAATATAACTGCTACGATGAGAAACTGAAGTGTATTATAGTTTTTATGTAGGGTCAGATGAAGACGAATTAAAACTAAAATAAATAAATAAAAATCGGAAGTGTGATACTAGCCAGGTTTTGAAATATTATCATAATCTAATTATATTAAATTACCATCGATATATAAGAATAACTTGAATTTTGGAAAAAATAGGAATATTTCCATTTTGGTATGAGAAGGAGATAATGTTTTTTTATTTGCAGCGAAAAATGTGAGTTTTACGGCCTTTGATATGTCCGGACAGGGCAGATACAGGAATTTGTGGGAGCATTACTACAGAGACTGTCAAGGAATTATATTTGTGGTAGATTCAAGTGATAAGCTAAGATTAGTTGTAGCCAAGGATGAACTCAATCTTCTTCTTCAACATCCAGAGGTTAGTCTATTAGATACTTGTGTCAATATTCACGGAACAATCTTTTCTACGATTAGAGTATCACAAAAAATTTATCAAGAGCGTTTTATGAATTGCAATTCCACAGATAACTTATACAGTACAGTATATGGGTTTCTTAATATGAATTCGTTTCCTGATACTTCGCTGAACAGTAATAATGAGTGGTGTTATTTAACCTCCTTCGCAACACTTAAGGTCATATTACGGAGTGGACCTAGAGCTTTACGTGGGATCCGAACCACGGGTCGCTACATAATCTGGACACAAAGGAGTCTCCCATCCAACTACTATCCAGACCCAATGTCGCTTAACTTCGCTGATCAACGGGAAGCGGTGTTACGACATTGGCTATAGCGTAGCTCCTAATTTTCAGTAATTTTTTCTTTTGATGCGTGATGAAACCTAATTTTCGTAAGTTTTTATATTAATGATGATCATTATAAATTATATTAATTTTATCAATAATCACAAAATCTATAGCAAAATTCCAGAATCTAGACGCAGTTCAGAGTCCATAATTACAAACCTAATTTAACGTAACGAACCTAATCAAGCGTAATTTAATCCCATCTAACCCAACATATTACTAGGCTATTATGGACTGTCAGAACTGTCTGGATTATGAAAATTCTCCAGATTTATACTACACACACACACACACACACACGCTAATATTGCTTTTTTCTGGCATAACGTACCGGAACAGCGTTCCGGCACCTTTTATTTTCAATATGCAGAAGAAAATTTTATTATTTGCATTCAGGGTTACATCACAAAATTTTAGGAATGAGAAGGATGCTTCTTGGGGAAATCGGGATGGGATAACGAGTGGTAAAGGTTGTAGGAAATTTATAGCATAGGTTCCGGAACTATCTTTCCAGAATAAAAGCACACACATATATATATTACTATAAAAACTCGTTACTCCGATTAAATTATTACCTATGGACATCTAATCAGTTTGGTTCCAAAAGGTCCCACTCAAATGACCTGTGTATCTATGTACTTTAAGAAACAATATCTAAATACATTGACAGTAATTCAACTATTTATAGCTGTTTCCTAGATATAAGCAAGGCGTACGATAGTGAACACAATTTTTTTATTCACAAAACTAGAAGACAGGAAGGTTCCCATGTACATATTAAATTTATTGAAATTTTGGTATTCCCAACGGTAAAAATGTACTACACGAATGTTTTGGCTCCTCGTGCGGGATGAGTCAAGGCTCCTTGCTCTCTCCTATGCTGTTTAATGTGTATATTGATGGATTAATTGCTTCACTTAATGAGGCAACAGTGGGATGTTGTATAGATAGCACAAAGATAAGTAAAGATTTGGATCGGCTACTAAAAGTCTGCGAAGTGTATTCGCGGAAACATATTCGTTTTAGTGTTACAAAAACCAAGGTTATGCAATTTCATCCTAAAAGCTATAATCAGCCAGTTGACATTAGGTTTAAAATGAAAGGTCAAGTAATTGAGGAAGTACAAGAGTTTAAGTATTTGGCCAAACTATTACCAGCTCCTTGAGTGATGACTCGGATATAAGAAAACAATCTCGAAGCCTTTGTGCTAAAGCGAATATGACTAAGGAACTTTCAATTCTGTACAAGTGAAGCTGAGGACACTCTTTCGCACTTTCTGCAGTAATCTATACGGACAGCAACTCTGGGTGAATTATGAAAAAGGTTCTGGCAGAACTCTAAATTTGCTGTACAACAGGTCTTTTAGACTTACACAAATTACCCCTAAGATGCTCAGCTTCGCAAATGTTTGCTACCCGCAATGTCCCGAGCTTCCCGGAGGTAACAAGACGTGCTCAGTACAGTCTAATGCAAAGAATTAAAAAAAATCAACCAACCCGATTATCCAAGCTATCCATGAGTCCTGCCGTTTATCCTTTAAGCCATGGGTCGGGGAACTTTTTTGGGTATTACCCAAAAATCTATGAGTAAAATGAAATTACCCCCAGACTTCAAAGTAAACAAAAACAAGCCAATTGCTCTTAAAATTGTTGCATATGGTGTCTCTCATACTGCACGCATTACCCCCAAAAGTGTTAAATGTACCCCATTTGGGGTAATTTACCCCTGTTCGCCGACCACTGCATGAGTAAGCTATGAACTTCTTGGTACGAAAACGTCTGTCTGTAGCTCCACTTAACTTCGACATTACTGTTATTTCTAATCAATTGTGTATATATTTTTATCTTTAGTTTGTGAATTGTCGTTGTATTAATAATAATTGTCATATGGACTATAGTCTGCCAATAAACCTTTTCATTATATATATACACGAGTATATATTACATATATAAATAAATAACTTTTTCCCCCCCTAAAAGTTGCGCACCCCTCGTTATATAAAGTAATTTTTTAATAACTGAGCATTTATTTGTCTTAACCCCATTCAGGATGACCGGTACAAATTGGTAGCGTTCCAAATTTACGCATTCATAACTTAACCGTACCAAACATTCTGGCCTTAAAGGGTTAATATCGAAGAAATAAACTATGGACGAAAGTGCCATGGCACGTGTTGGAAGTGACCACTCCGTCTTTGTAAACAATTTAAGAAATGCTTGATTGCGCATATTCGTAGAAACACTATGGAAGGTCGTAGGAATAATGTCGGTAATAACTTCTGCAATGGTTTCCTTTAATGTTCAAGTCAATTGTAAGTCAGTTTTATTATTATAGACCTTTACAAATTTACGTAGATAATTAACTAAATGCCAGGGTCACCAGCGCCCAAATACTAGATTGACATCCAGCACTGCGGCGCAAAATTAATTTTAATAAAAAAGGGAAGGACTGATTATAAAATCATCAATATGAATTTTGTATTTTATTGACAACGATTAATAAGTTATATGCAACAATTATTTATAAATGCAAAGGGGATTTTTACCCGTAACAACTGACATATAATGGGGAATTAAATAGTGGCACCGTTTAGCTAATATATAACAGTCTGCAACTAATACTGATAAACAACTAATGGAACTAATATTAATATACAAATAATGTTAAACAACTAATAGAATTAATATACGAATAATAATGTAACACTAATAATAACACTAACTAATAATAATAGCCACAATGACAACCTTGTCTGCAAAGAGAGAGACAAGAATACTGTAAGTAATATTCGACCAAAAATGGTAAAAATTGATAATTAAAATATATATATGCTCAGAGCTGGGCAATAAATACATTGAATGTATTTAAATACTAAATACTAAATACATGGGAGAAATGTATTTAAATACTAAATACATTTTACGAATGTATTTAGATACTAAATACAAAATACATCAATTGTATTTAAATACATTTGTAAATACATTTTAAATACATACAAATTTGCTTGTTGAAGCCATGACACGCACACGATAAAGAAATCAACCGCTTTCGACTAAGAGTGGCACACAACTGATTGAACTGACACGTTGAAACATGAACCATGCTGTACTACACTGTCGACGCGTCGTACTGTGCTAGTACAGAACGTGTATTAAACCAGTAAAAGTATTTACATTTTTATATTTTGAGTATTTAAATACATTGTATTTAAATATTCATTAAAGTATTTAAATACTATATTTAAATACATGAAAAACAATGTATTTATAAATACAGTTCTAAATACACAAATGTATTTAAATACGTATTTAAATACAAATGTATTTAAATACTGCCCAGCTCTGTATATGCTATATAGGCCCAGTAACCTGTGGATGGTGAATTACAGTTAAACCTCATTATGGGATTGTGTTAAGTTGAACAGGAAAACTAAGGAAGTATGTAGGCCACCTGCTAAGAAAATACATGAAACATAATAGGCTTATATTATAAAGTAAAATATACTAAGAAAATTAATAGGCAGGCCTATGCCTCTTCAATATAATAGAGCTGAGGTTAATCTAAAACAAAGGCTACGGTAGGCCTCAGCTAGGCTAGAGTTACAATTTGGCTTTTGTAGGCCACCTGCTAAGAAAATACATGAAACATAATAGGCTTATATTATAAAGTAAAATATACTAAGAAAATTAATAGGCAGGCCTATGCCTCTTCAATATAATAGAGCTGAGGTTAATCTAAAACAAAGGCTACGGTAGGCCTCAGCTAGGCTAGAGTTACAATTTGGCTTTTGCCTAGATAGACCTAACTTAGCCTAAGGTAATTTATTGTATGAATTGTACAGTAATATTTATAGTATGAATCTTACAGTACTAATCACAAACACTATAAGGCTTGTTAATCTCTGCAGTATGCGGTATTGCATACAGATATGCAATAGTAAAGAATATAAACATTATAAATAGGAACTTACCACGAAGAACCTTTGCTTGCTGGCGCCGTGTTTTCAAATAAATAAAATGTGTGAACGGCGTCCTTTGTGTTGTACATAAGCTTGTTTTTACTATACAATTTTACCAACAAGCCAAAATAATCCTTAAATGCCAATTCATGACTAGTCACACCACACTGAATGCTTAAGAATTAAATTTGATCACTGGACATGTTTAACTTTTATTTATTTAAAATAGATTTAAATATTTCACTCATGCCAATTTGTGGCAGTTTTCACTAATAAAAAGTAATCTTGTGGTGCAAGGCACTACAAGTACTGCCCCCCAAAAACATGGTTGTCAGGGGTAAAAAAAAAAAAAGTCAAAGCGCACTGGCTTACCAATGACTCTTCCAGAACGAGTCATTGTTTGCTTTTGGATGGCAATATCCTGCAGCACTGGTTCTGAAGGAATGGATGGTGCTACAGGTGCAGTAGGGACATTGGGGGAAGGGGATTCTTGGTGCCTGTGCAATGGGGCCACTGGCTGGTTCAAAGACAGTTGGTTGCGATAATGAAGGAGAATTGGAAGAGGGATGATAGATTGTTGTACCCTCGGATGAGGTGGTGGTACATAGGATTTAGGAAGGGTAGATTGCTGTACCTGTATATGAGATGAAGGTACAGAAGATTGAGGAGGGATAGGTTGCTGTACCTGTATTTGAGGTGGAGGTACAGAAGATTGAGGGAGGATAGGATCTTTTGTTGGAGAAAAATCAAGGTATGCTGGTTTCAAGCGGTCCACAGAAACGGTTTCACGCTTGCCCACCTTGTCAATGATGAAAGTTTTGGGTCTACGGTCTAGCACAAGGAAGGGACCATCATAGGGACAGTGAAGAGGGTAGCGGTGAGCATCATGTCTCAAGAAAACATGTGTGCAAGTTTGTAAATCAGGGGAAACGAAGGTAGTTTGTGAAGTGGAAGTTCTAGGTGCTGTGGGACGAATTTGCTTCATAACAGAGCGTAATGTCTTGACATACGAAGCAGGATCACATGTGGGGTTAATGGGTGTAGGTGTGAAAAATTCTCCGGGTAACCGGAGTGTGGTACCGTAAACTAATTCTGCTGCAGAGCATGCAAGATCAGTCTTCAGAGCAGTACGAATTCCGAGTAGGATTAGGGGTAGCCTGTCCACCCATGTAGTAGATGGATCAGTGGCTCGCAAGGAACTTTTAAGTTGACGATGGAAGCGTTCTACCACCCCATTGGATTGCGGGTGATAGCTTGTTGTTCTGATGCGCTCAGTCCCAAGAAGGAGCATGAGTTCCTTCCATAAGGCCGATTCAAACTGGGCACCTCTGTCTGTGCAAATGGTTGCAGGTATTCCAAAACGGGAAACCCAACATGAAACAAAGGCATGAGCTACTGCAGAAGCAGTACAAGAAGTCAAAGGAACAGCTTCTGGCCATCTTGTGAACCTATCAATGACAGTGAGAAGATAGGTATAACCTCGAGAAGAATAGAGGGGTCTATGTCTAGATGTATGGCCTCAAAACGAGCCTTTGGCAAAGGAAAGGTACCAATTTCTGACTTTGTGTGTCGGTGAACTTTGGCACGCTGACATTGAAGGCAAGATCGAGTCCAATTGCGGATATCTTTGTTCATACTTGGCCATACAAACCTAGCTGCAATTAATTTTTGGGTGGCCTTAATTCCGGGTGAGAAAGGGAATGGAGTTTAGCAAAAACAGCTCTTCGCAGCCCTTGTGGGACCAACGGTCGAATATGCTCAGTCGAGACGTCACACAAAATTTGTAAGTCTGACTTGGGTTCAACTGGTAAAGAGCGGACTTGCAACGAAGTGGGTGAATTAATAAGAGCTTGGAGGTCTGTATCCGTGGACTGAGCCTTAGCCATCTCTGAAAGGTTGATGTGAGAGTGTCCAGGGTCAGAAATTGCTGAGATGCGAGACAGCGCATCCGGCACAACATTCAAAGAACCTGAAATGTGTCGAATGTCTGAAGTAAATTGAAGAATAAAATCAAGGTATCTTCTCTCAGTAGGAGCATGAGAGTCTGATTGAGAATGGAGAGCAAATATTAACGGACGATGATCCGTAAAAATGCTAAAGTCACGTCCTTCCAGGAATGACCTGAAATGACGGATGGAGAGGTATATCGCCAGCAACTCTCGACCGAAAGTGCTGTACCTCATTTGTGAAGGTGAGAGCTTGCGTGAAAAGAATGCGAGAGGTTCCCAAACGCCTGAAACAAGCTGCTGGAGCACTCCTGACACGGCAACGTCAGAGGCATCAGTGGCTAAGTTCAGAGGAGCGTCTGGTTGAGGGTGAACAAGGCATGTAGCTTGTGCTATAGCCTCTTTTGCTTGTGAAAAAGCATTGGTAGCTTCGGGGTTCCACAAAACTACAGTGGATCTGCCCCTTTTTGATTGGCGAAGAAGAGAGGTTATGGGTGCAAGAATGTTTGCACACTGAGGAATGAAGCGATGGTAGAAGTTTACCATCCCTAAGAAGCGGCGAAGTTGCTTTTGAGTTTGCGGTTGTGGGAAAGACCTTATCACAGATACTTTATTTTCGAGAGGAGAGATGCCCTTCGAAGTAACCTTGTGTCCTAAGAAGGTGAGTTCATCTACAGCAAAGACACATTTTTCAGGGTTTAGCAATACACCATATTCTGCCAACCGAGAAAAAACTAAGCGTAAATGTTGAATATGTTCTGAGGGAGAAGAACTTGCGATGAGAATGTCATCGACATATGTGAAAGTGAAGGAGAGACCTCTCAACACTTCATCAATGAAGCGTTGAAAAGTTTGGGCCGCATTACGCAGTCCGTATGGCATTTTTGTCATTTCAAATAACCCAAAAGGGGTTGTTATAGCAGTTTTATGTATGTCTTCAGGGTGTACAGGAATTTGATGAAAGGCTCGCACCAAGTCAAGGCGTGAAAATACTGTGGTGCCATGGAGAGCAGAAGTAAAATCGTGTAAGTGAGGAAGGGGATAGCGATCTGGAATCGTGTTGTCATTCAAAGCACGATAATCTCCACATGGACGCCAGTCTCCAGGTGTAGGTTTTGGGACCATGTGTAAAGCAGAGGCATACGGGCTACTTGAAGGCCGTATAATACCGAGTTCGAGCATGTGTTCAAACTCTCGTCTCACAATTGCAAGACGATCTGGAGCTAAGCGACGTGGGCGGGTGAAAACAGGTGAGCCTACCGTATCAATACGGTGGACAACTGTTTAATAGGGGTATCCTTAGAACAGGGTTGAGTAAGGGAAGAAAATTCATTTAGGAGCTGCTCTATAGCAGGTGAGCACTGTGGCAGAGAACTTGCCAATAATGAAGAGGGGTGCGCGGTAGGAGAACCAATTACTGAAAGATGTGTGGCATTATCAATTAATTGTGCTCTACGAACATCAACTAATAAATCATTAGCAGAAAGAAAATCAGAGCCTAACATTGGGGTATATACATCCGCGACAAGAAATATCCAGCGGAAAACACGTCTAAGTCCAAGAGAAACTGAAATAGAACGACGTCCATAAGTGTGAATAGATGAAGAATTAGCTGCACGTAAAATGAAAGGAGAAGGTCCGTTTGCACGGTCTGCGGCTGTTGCAGGAATAACACTGTATTGAGCTCCAGTGTCAATAAGGAATGCATAGCCTGAAAGTGGATCATGCAAGGTGAACGTTGGACTAGGTGGTGCAGTAGTTTGTGAATCATTAAATTTTTGTGGGAAGGAGTGTGTGTTGTATTTGAAGGATTAGTTGTAGGTATTAAATTAGTTGTGGTTGAATAAGTAGGTTGCAATTCTTTAACTTTACTTGCATACGTATGTGTTGGTTTGACAGTGTTAAATGAGGTAGTTGAGTGCGTAGTAATAGGTTGTTGATTATTTGTGGTAAAGGTTGGGTTGGTTGAGCTAGAGTAATACTTAGTTAAAATTGAGGTAGAATTAGATGGAGTAGTGGTAGGGTTAGTTGAAGAAAGGATAGGTTGAGAGGCTGTAGCGTCAGACGCCTGTGACACCAGCCTAGTTAGTTTAAAGGAGGATTAGGAGTCCATGGACAAGGTGTGAGACAGCGCGTTGCACGATCTTTAAACTTTTCATGATACCAGCAAGGGGGGGTATGAACAGTAGACTGAGGTAAGGAAATAGGTTGAGAATGAGGCTGAGTAGTGGGGATTGAGGATTGAGGATGAGGTAAGGCTAATAGATTTGAATTAGGAGCAACCAACTGACCTGTTTGCGGTGGCTGTGGTTGTAGTAGAACGAGGCGTTGTCCAGGTTCATATTGGGAGGCTCTATTTGGACCAGAGGGTCGTCCTCGTCTTGAAGAACTTCTCTCTCGTTCCCTGTTGTTAGCTAGCTCTATTCGGAGAGCTTTAAATTCTTCTTTAATTGTTTGTAGAATTTCATTGGATACTTTAAGACATTGTGCAGCCAGACTCTGAGTGTCGTCCTGCGTGGCACAGATTTGGGGGTGATGGGTGTGGTTATCTACTTGGCCAAGGTGGATTTCAATCATCTTATCAGCTGTTTTGGCCATAGTGAGGAGGTCTGTATCATCTGGCATACAACGGAGCATTGGTCGTAGGGCAGTAGGGAGACCATTGAGGAAGCAGCGTCGCATTAAGGGTGTTTTTTTATCATCTTCATTGGTCTGTCTAGCCAGGTCTTGCAGATGCCTCAGGAAGGCTGTTGGCATTTGATTCCCAAGAACTTGGTCCTTGAGTAGAGCATTGAGTCGCTCTTCTTCTGATTGGCCGAGTCTCCTGACTAACTCACTGAGGAGGCTCTCAAAAGCTTGGTCAGACGGAGGCAATAGAGTCACATCCCGCACTACTTTGTATACTAGTGTAGGCAGGAGGTTCTTTGTGATAAGGAACTTGGTTCGTGGGTCCGTAATTCTTTTTATCGCAAAATAATCCCGCAGTTGACTCACAAAGATTCCAGGCTCTTCAGCGGTGAATTGTGGAGTGGTAGGCTGATACATTGTTAGAAGGTCTATTATAGGTGGTGAATTTGGAGTACCACCGTACTTGAGTAGAGCAATGAGTCGCTCTTCTTCTGATTGGCCGAGTCTCCTGACTAACTCGCTGAGGAGGCTCTCAAAAGCTTGGTCAGACGGAGGCAATAGAGTCACATCCCGCACTACTTTGTATACTAGTGTAGGCAGGAGGTTCTTTGTGATAAGGAACTTGGTTTGTGGGTCCGTAATTCCTTTTATCGCGAAATAATCCCGCAGTTGACTCACAAAGATTCCAGGCTCTTCAGCGGTAAATTGTGGAGTGGTAGGCTGATACATTATTAGAAGGTCTGTTATAGGTGGTGAATTTGGAGTACCACCGTTGGATGATCCTAGGTTGTTGTGGGTCATTGTGGCTATTATTTGTTACAAGGTACTAAAAAAAATTTAAAATGTGTCAAAAACTGACAAGATTTCAATAAATGTTGTTGAATGCAAATAATGGCTTCAGGTAAGCTTAGTTGAGTATGAGACTCAATTGGAGTTATGAATGCCAATAACAAAAAGTTACGTAAAAAAAAAATTTTTTTAGGATGTAGCCCAATATTAGCAGAAAAATAGTTTGCGTATAGGCTGTTTGCAAAATATAAGTAAATTTGCACAAAAAAAACTAGAAAATACTGATTTTATAAAAAGGCAAAATAAAAGGAAAATATTTTGCAATAAAATATACTTCCAATATAGGTGAGTGCTTAGTACTAATGAATTTAATAAAATTATAGATGCAGACTGAATATATTGACAAAAAAAAATTTTTTTTTGCATAAATTACGGTGTTTGGTCACTCCAGGAGGGTCACCAATTGTAAGAGTCAGTTTTATTATTACAGACCTTTACAAGTTTATGTAGATAATTAACTAAATGCCAGGGTCACCAGCACCCAAATACTAGATTGGCATTCAGCACTGCGGCACAAAATTAATTTTAATAAAAAAGGGAAGGACTGATTATAAAATCATCAATATGAATTTTGTATTTTATTGACAACGATTAATAAATTTTATGAAAATTATTTATAAATGCAAAGGGGATTTTTACCCGTAACAACTTTGACATATAATGGGAAATTAAAGTGGCACCGTTTAGCTAATATATAACAGTCTGCAACTAATACTGATAAACAACTAATGGAACTAATATTAATATACAAATAATGTTAAACTACTAATAGAATTAATATTGATATACGAATAATAATGTAACACTAATAATAACAAACTAATAATAATAGCCACAATGACAACCTTGTCTGCAAAGAGAGAGAAGAATACTGTAAGTAATATTCTAGACCAAATATGGTAAAAATTGATAATTAAAATATATATATGCTATATAGGCCCAGTAACCTGTGGATGGTGAATTACAGTTAAACCTCATTATGGGATTGTGTTAAGTTGAACAGGAAAACTAAGGAAGTATGTAGGCCACCTGCTAAGAAAATACATGAAACATAATAGGCTTATATTATAAAGTAAAATATACTAAGAAAATTAATAGGCAGGCCTATGCCTCCTCAATATAATAGAGCTGAGGTTAATCTAAAACAAAGGCTACGGTAGGCCTCAGCTAGGCGTTACAATTTGGCTTTTGCCTAGATAGACCTAACTTAGCCTAAGGTAATTTATTGTATGAATTGTAGAGTAATATTTATAGTATGAATCTTACAGTACTAATCACAAACACTATAAGGCTTGTTAATCTCTGCAGTATGCGGTATTGCATACAGATATGCAATAGTAAAGAATATAAACATTATAAATAGGAACTTACCACAAAGAACCTTTGCTTGCTGGCGCCGTGTTTTCAAATAAATAAAATGTGTTACGGCGTCCTTTGTGTTGTACATAAGCTTGTTTTTACTATACAATTTTACCAACAAGCCAAAATAATCCTTAAATGCCAATTCATGACTAGTCACACCACACTGAATGCTTAAGAATTAAATTTGATCACTGGACATGTTTAACTTTTATTTTATTTATTTAGATTTAAATATTTCACTCATGCCAATTTGTGGCAGTTTTCACTAATAAAAAATAATCTTGTGGTGCAAGGCACTACACCCCATTTGGGGTAATTTACCCCTGTTCGCCGACCACTGCCTGAGTCTAAGCTATGAACTTCTTGGTACGAAAACGTCTGTCTGTAGCTCCACTTAACTTCGACATTACTGTTATTTCTAATCAATTGTGTGTATATTTTTATCTTTAGTTTGTGAATTGTCGTTGTATTAATAATAATTGTCATATGGACTATAGTCTGCCAATAAACCTTTTCATTATATATATACGAGTATATATTACATATATAAATAAATAACATTTTTTCCCCCCCAAAAGTTGCGCACCCCCCGTTATATAAAGTATTTTTTTAATAACTTTGAGCATTTATTTGTCTTAAACCCATTCAGGATGACCGGTACAAATTGGTAGCGTTCCAAATTTACGCATTCATAACTTAACCGTACCAAACATTCTGGCCTTAAAGGGTTAATATCGAAGAAATAATAAACTATGGACGAAAGTGCCATGGCACGTGTTGGAAGTGACCACTCCGTCTTTGTAAACAATTTAAGAAATGCTTGATTGCGCATATTCGTAGAAACACTATGGAAGGTCGTAGGAATAATGTCGGTAATAACTTCTGCAATGGTTTCCTTTAATGTTCCCAAGTCGCGGAGATTATTGGCGTTTACAAGTGACGAAACTTTAATGTCCCACCGGTGACGGGACTTAGCCCCACCGGAAATAATAATAATAATAAATTGTACAACGATACAACGTGTCTATGAATATTTCTACTGTACATATTTATGTAGGTGTCGTTTAGTTGTCGGAAAACGAAACTAAAATGTGTATCATTTCAGTACCTAGTTACTGAAATAGGTATTTAGTTTTGAATAACAATAATCATGGGATGTCGAGTCTGGAGACCGTGGTAACCAGAGATTCTTGCTGATCACACGCTCACCAAAAGAACTCTCTAAACATCTTCATCGTTAAGTCTGCAGTATAAATGGTTGCTCCATATGCTGAAACTGTGAGTTACGTTTGTCAACCGTGAACATTGCGATAAATTGCTGAATGTGTTGATAAAATTCAGTATTTTATAGTTTATGTAAAAAGCAGGGGACCAACAATACGCCGCCGCGAAATAGCGAACCAAACGCCAATCTTCTATGAATTTAAGGATTTTTTATGCAGTCCATGAGGGTTCTCAGTAACCCAAATCCATATATTTTGACTAGAGGTAATCGCTCGGATGAAACCAAGGTTCAATTGATAAAAAAACATTGTCGAAAATTCCAAGATGGTTTAGAGTAATAATTTCTGCGATTAATTGGAAACACTGAAGCAAACCATTGCAGGGGCCATCACCGACATTATTCCTGCAACCTCACATCATGTTTCTCAATCTATTTGCAGGAACGCGGTGGTCACTTCAGCACTTGCTATGGCACTTTTGTCCATGTCTTCGACATTAAGACACTTTTGATTAAATAGTGAAATTAAGTTACGTACGTTATATACAATAAGTGTGTGTGTGTGTGTGTGTGTGAACAATAATTAACTCGTAGCTTACCCCCAAAAATTAGATTTTGTCATTTTATGATGCTGTGCTCCCGGAACATTCCTCATATAAACTAGGGAGAAAATTTACATCTGGTCAGTGGTTACTATTCCGGAACAGAAATAGGAACACCTTAGACGTGTGTTTTTCTGAGTGTTCACATTACTTAGGTTACTATCAAAGCAAGTGTTCTGTGGTACACTGCACAGTATGAACTGGCTTTATAGCACACTTTGTACCTCACCACCTATAGTTGCTATTTTTTATTTGGTGGCATTTTAGCATTAAATTACTTCACTGTTGCCATAAACTAAACAAAATTAGCTGTAAAAGCCTGTACTACTGCCATTATATATACATATATATATATATATATATATATATATATATATATATATATATATATATACACATTTAACTGCAATGACCACGCAGTATATTAATGTATAGAAACGACGTAAGTATAGAGGAGTGTTCTGCACACGAGGAAGAGAAATAACGAACAAATGTACATATTCACGATTTGCGAGGGTGCCCTCTCAAGGCATTGGTTTCTGCCCTATGTAGGAGAATTACGACTTCTGACTGGTCGAGGCCCGTGGTGTAGTGGATAGCATATCTGACCGGCAATCGGAAGATCCTGGGTTCGATTCCCGGGCGGTTACCTCATTTTTCATTTGTTCGTTATTTCTCTTCCTCGTGTGCAGAACACTCCTCTATACTTAGTCGTTTCTATATATATATATATATATATATATATATATATACACAGGGTGTCCGAGAATTATCTGTACAAGTTTTGGCTGTTATTAAAAGTCAACCATGAAGTGTAGAAATTCCAGTGTTGTCCCATTTTACAGAGAATTTCATTAAGTTTTTTCTGATACCAAGTTTTGACAAGTTTTTTTAGAAATTCCAGTGTGTCCGAAAATTATCTGTACAATTTCATCTTTAAATAAAATTCTTGATAACACACGTAAAATTCTTAAACAAGATTATTTAGAACCTGTATTTTCAAAAGTTTCTTTTCTTAAAGTAACGTTGTGACAAACATTCGATATGTGCACCATCAGTGATTCGCAGAACATCCAATCGATAATCCAAATGTTGCCATGTACGCTGCAGCATATCCACATCAATTCGCTCAATAGCAACTGTGATTCTTGCTTTTAAATCATCAATGTCTGTCACCCGCGTACAAAAAAGAAAAAACTTGTCAAAACTTATCAGAAAAAACTTAGTTTCTCTGTAAAATGGGACAACACTGGAATTTCTACACTTCATGGTTGACTTTTAATAACAGCCAAAAATTGTACAGATAATTCTCGGACACCCGGTATATGTGTATATATATATATATATATATATATTTTTTTTTTTTTTTAAGTTCGGGAAGAACCGATTCGCCTCTATTTAAAAGGGCATATCTCAGCGGAAAAACAAAGAAAAAGTGAGAGGAAAGACAGAGGAAAAAGAAAGGGTGGAGGGGACAGTCGAAGTGGAAAAAGACCAAGGATGAGAAAGACTGCAGGGTCGAGCCCCATCATCCTTGGGTGCTAGGGCCGGGAGGGCGCACGTGAAACCTCCAGGAACAAGCACGTACAAAGAGCACTCAAAAGCACGAGCTTAGAACCCCCTTGCGGGGATATATATATATATATATATATATATATATATATATATATGCATATATAACTGCAATGACCGCGCAGTATATAAATGAATAGAAACGACATAAGTGTTAAGGAACGTTTCCGCACACGAGGAGGAGAGATAACGAATAATGAAAAATGAGGCGAACCGCCCGGGAATCGAACCCAGGGCCTTCCAATTGCCGGTTGGATGCTCTACCATTATGCTACGGACCTCACTCAATCACAAATCGAAATTCTCCCACATAGGGCAGAAACCAATGCCCTGAGAGGGCACCCTCGCAAATCGTGAATATGCGCATATAACTGCAATGACCGCGCAGTATATAAATGAATAGAAACGACATAAGTGTTAAGGAACGTTTCCGCACACGAGGAGGAGAGATAACGAATAATGAAAAATGAGGCGAACCGCCCGGGAATCGAACCCAGGGCCTTCCAATTGCCGGTTGGATGCTCTACCATTATGCTACGGACCTCACTCAATCACAAATCGAAATTCTCCCACATAGGGCAGAAACCAATGCCCTGAGAGGGCACCCTCGCAAATCGTGAATATGCGCATATAACTGCAATGACCGCGCAGTATATAAATTGGAAGGCCCTGGGTTCGATTCCCGGGCGGTTCGCCTCATTTTTCATTATTCGTTATCTCTCCTCCTCGTGTGCGGAAACGTTCCTTAACACTTATGTCGTTTCTATTCATTTATATACTGCGCGGTCATTGCAGTTATATGCGCATATTCACGATTTGCGAGGGTGCCCTCTCAGGGCATTGGTTTCTGCCCTATGTGGGAGAATTTCGATTTGTGATTGAGTGAGGTCCGTAGCATAATGGTAGAGCATCCAACCGGCAATTGGAAGGCCCTGGGTTCGATTCCCGGGCGGTTCGCCTCATTTTTCATTATTCGTTATCTCTCCTCCTCGTGTGCGGAAACGTTCCTTAACACTTATGTCGTTTCTATTCATTTATATACTGCGCGGTCATTGCAGTTATATGCGCATATTCACGATTTGCGAGGGTGCCCTCTCAGGGCATTGGTTTCTGCCCTATGTGGGAGAATTTCGATTTGTGATTGAGTGAGGTCCGTAGCATAATGGTAGAGCATCCAACCGGCAATTGGAAGGCCCTGGGTTCGATTCCCGGGCGGTTCGCCTCATTTTTCATTATTCGTTATCTCTCCTCCTCGTGTGCGGAAACGTTCCTTAACACTTATGTCGTTTCTATTCATATATATATATATATATATTGCATGGAACAAGGAACTCTTCTGAGAAAATTAAATCCACTGTTATAATGTTTCAGACCAACAAAGACCCTAGGATCCACTCATGGCTGGTCTACCTAACTCTGTTGGTAATTGTGTTTTGTGCATGTCCTCCGTGGTGGCGGAGGGGACCTACAATTTTACGTGGGTTCCGAACCACAAAGCCTTACTTTTACTACCTTAAACTATACCCAGTCTATCAACATATGCGTCTAATCGATTTTTAAACATGTTTATAGACGCGCTGCTAATTACTTCCACTGGCAAACTATTCCAGCTATTTACTATTCTATGCGTAAAAAAAGTGTTTTGGCAACTACTGTCTCGAACCTTCTACTTGTCAACTTACACCCGTTATTTCTAGTCCTATTATATTGTGATATTTCGAAAAAGCTCTCTCTTTACGTTATCGAACTCATTCATAATTTTAAAAACCTGGATTAGATCGCTTCCTAGTCTGGAATGTAATCAATTTTAGCCTATCCTCGTACCACTTTGACCTAAGCGACGGAATCATCTTAGTTGCTCGTCTTTGAACTCTTTCGATTTTGTCTATATCTTTTCGCATATGCGGATTCCAAAATTGGATCGTGTACTCCAAATGGGGTCTAACTAATGATTTATAAAGAACAATAATATCGCGCAATTTGAACTCAAAATTCCGAGCTATAAAACCTAGCACTTTGTTCGTTTTATTGACCGCTGCTGTACTTTGTTTCGCCACTTTTAAATCACTAGTGACTATAACTCCTAAATCTTTTTCCTGCTCTACGCTTGCCAACTCCTTTCTGACATACTATATATGAAAAATTATATAGGGCTATGGGTTGATTGCCTGTTACCCTCATCCGTGGGAAATTTGCAGCAGATTCCTGTGGAGAGTTAACGACAAAAGCCCTACGTTTTTTGGTTAGAGTTATGTATGTGTAGGTCTTCAAAGGACCTCTTTATGTATTGTTTTTAGTGGTTAATGTTAAATTTATTTGCCTTCCGTATTTTAGCGCTGCCTGTATGGTAAAGAAAGAAATTGCCTTACCTTATTTCGTTGAGCCTCGCTTCTGTTCGTAGGATGCGACGATGTTTTTCGATGTAGGGCCGCGGTACGATGGAGTTACACAACGAGTTGATTTGATGTCATTAATATAGGCAGTCACTATATTTAAATTCCTGAAGGTTAGGCCTATCCTTTTGCGTTATTAGGTTTATATCATGTTATTTACTCAGAACTTATAGGAAGATAAAGTACGTCTCCCTTGCTTAAAAGCAGGGCTTAACATAAGCAGCTCAGAATGTCGCAAAATATAAATCATTCGCTTAAGAATCTGCTGATTTTACAAAGTTCGTTGATTCTTCCTTTGATGTAATTTTCATGATTCAGCAATGGAAAATGTTGAATACGAAATAATAAATTTGGTTTTCTTGTCATGCAGGCCCAATGCCTACATATGGGGTTCTATGTATGTATGTATGCCAATTATTTTCATTCCCAATAGGCCATGTCGTCAACCCCGAGGCAATTTTGTAGATATTTAACTCGATTAATAATTTATATTTAATTAAGAAGTAAAGGTACCACATACGATACTATGTTGTAAGCATATATAGTGTTTCCATACTATACGCAAAATTACCGTTACGCGAACCTATATGTAAAATTTTGCACTTATCGACGTTAAATCTCATTTGCCATGTGACCGACCAATCAACGATTTTATTCAGATCTTCCTGGATTTTACCTCTATCTTCATTGATCGCCCTACCACCCAACTTCGTCTCATCCGCAAACTTTGAAATTGTACTGACTAGGCCAACATCTAAATCGTTAATATATAGCTCTATATAAGAAAAAACAAGGGGCCCAATACAGAACCCTGAGGAACGCCGTTCCATCAACGACCACCCTCTGTTTCCTACCTCGCAACTACTACTCTATCCAATTTATTACTACACCCCTGATTCCATGAGCCTTAGTTTTTTCAACGAGTCTTTTGTGCGGGACGGTATCAAACGCTTTTTCAAAATATAAATACACTACATCTACCACCCGATGATTATCGTAAACTTCAACCACGCTTTGAAAAAATCTGAATGAGTAGTTAAGCAAGATTTGTTTCGCCTAAAACCTTGCTGCGTATTTCTAACCAAGTTATGTAATTCTAAGTGTTCGACTATACAATTCCTAATTAATGATTCCAGTAGCTTACCTACAACAGACGTTAAACTGATTGGCCTGTAATTTCCCGCCGCACCTTTATCGCCTTTCATAAAGATAGGTGTTACATTTGCTAATTTGAAATTATCTGGTACGCACCCCTCGGAAATAAACTCATTAAAAATCTTTGTTAGCGGCACAACAATGCTTTCTTTTAGTTGTATGGGATATATGGAATCTGGTCCCGGTGATTTACGCATTTTTATTTTACCAATATAGTGCATTACCTCCTTTTCACTAACCACAATATTATCTAAAGTATTACCATTATCAAAAGGTATTATGTCTATGACTGTAGGGATAATCGTTACATCTTCAATTGTAAAAACTGACGTAAAAAATTCGTTTAGCAGGGTAGCCATTTGCTTGTTTTCAAAAACTAACACTCCGTTAAATTTTTTCAACGGCCCCAAGACACTACTGGATTCCTATTGTTGACGTATTGAAAGAATCGCTTGGGGTTTTCTTTGCTATAGAGATTTCAAAATCGCGCTTGGACTTTATTATACTTTTCGCTTCACGCTTTAGAGACATGTAGTTGTTTCGTAACCACAAATTGTCTTTATCGCACTTATGTAGCCGCTCTCCCCTACTCTAGAAGTAAACCACAAGGGCTTGTCGTTTACTTTCGCACGCTTAATCTTGTACGGTACACAATCCTCATTTATAGTCCTAAATACTGTTTCAAACGATTCCCACATTATTTTTGCGTTGGAGATCCCCCATTACGTTTTTCCAATTGACGTGTGACAATCCATTTCGAAATTTACAAAAGTCTGTGCGCTGTAAGTTAGGAATTTTAGTCGTTAGCTGGTTTTGAGTGACTTACTGAGAGGACAAACGCTACCATATTATGATCGCCATTGCTCAACGGTTCTATTACTTGAAGATCCGTGATTAGCCTATCATCCATAGTTATTACTAAATCTAAAATACTGTCCAACTTCGAAGGTTCCCCAACCTTTTGAATAAGAAAGCTATCCTCGAGAAAATTAACTAAACGATTACCTTCCGCGTCTCCCTGCATTGTATCGTAATTCACGTTGGCGCAACTAAAGTCACCCATAACTAAGGCCTGCTCACTACCTATTATTCTCTTTAGTTCACGATATAACGCTTCGTCCGTATCAGCTGTTTGATTAGGGGGCCTATATATAGCGGCAACAAGAAGTTTGAAATCGTTCAATTTAAGTTCTGCTATAGTGGAATCTATCGGTTCTGGAATTGTATGCTTTAATTCTATAACGTTTGCATTATTATCTTTGATATAACATAACACCTCCTCGCCCACCTATTCTGTTTTTAACAAAATTCTATAACCTCTAATTTGATACTCCCCTACAAAGTCACGTGTTTCAGTGCTAAGCCACGATTCATTTATCGCAATTAAATCAGTCTTTACATGCAATTAAAGAAAAAAATTTGTTTATTTTATTTCGTAGGTTACGAACATTTAAGGATAGAACCTTTAAAAATAAAGTCCAAATAAATAATGGGAAATGACAAACACTATAGTTTTTTCTTTTTCATATTAGCCAGACGTGGGAAACGTGTCACTCGCAAAGAGGCCCCAAAAATATAGCTTCCCTCACCAGCTATCTGCAAAGTAGACAGGATCCAGCTTTGGGACCCGTTGGCCACGTCGGGCTAACATCACGAAAAAGAAAAAACTATTTTGTTTGTCATTTACCATTACTTATTCGGACTATAGTGGATTTAATTTTCTCAGAAGAGTTCCTTGTTTCATGCACGGTCCGTGTATTATGAAAAAATCTCAGGGGACCATTCTGAGTTCAATCCCATATACGAGGGTAATTCAATAAGTATCCGCACTTTTTATTTTCACATCTGATTATAAATACATCACTTCTCAACATAGTCTCCTTGTTTCTCAGTACACTTAGTCCAGCGATCTACAAGCTTCCTAATGCCATCACAAAATGTCTTTTAGTGGTCCAAACAGGTAAAAATTCGAAGGTGCCAGGTCTGGACTGTAGGCTGGATGGTCGAGAACTTCAAATTTAAGTTCTTGAAGGCATTTTCTAGTCTGTGCAGCGGTATAAGGGCGCGCATTGTTGTGTAACAGAATAACACCTTCCAACAATCTCCCTCTCCGTTTTGTGCAAATTGCTTGCTTTAACTCATTCTGAAGCATGTCAGAATACGATGCACTTGTTACTGTAATTCCACGCTCTAGATAATGTTCAAGGATAGGGCCTCGTGTATCCCAAAACAGTGTTAGCATAACTTTACCTGCTGACGGCTGTGTCTGAAATTAGGATCTCTCCCAAAGATGTTTTTTCTGCCCTATCTGGGCTCAACTCTCGGAAGGCTTATGGTCCTGATGGTGGTGTTCCTGTTGTTCTCAAGAACTAAGCTTCTATGCTGAAACCATGCCCAAGCAAACTCTTTCGTCTTTACCTTTCATCTAGTACTTTTCTTCCTGCCAGAAGTTCGTTTTCATTCAGCCTGTCCCAAAGAAGGGTGACCGATCTCAACCCTCGAATTATGGTCCAATTGCTTTACTTTTTCTCGCCTTTCTAAAGTTTTTGAATCTATCCTTAATAGGAAGATTCTTAAACATCTTTCTTCTCAATCTTCTTTCAGATCGTCAGCTTGGGTTCCTCAAGGGACGCTCTATTGGCGATCTTCTTGCATATCTCTCCGACTCTGGGTAATCCTACTTCCGGGATTTCGGTAAAACTTTTTCTATTGCGATAGACGTATCAAAAGCTTTTGATTGTCTCGCACAAATCTTCAATCTCCAAACTGCCCTCCTTCGGTTTCTATCCTTCCATCTGTGCCTTCATCTCCGATTTCCTTTCTGGCCAATCTATAGCTGCGGTTGTAGATGGTCACTGTTCTCCTAAAGTTAAGTGGTGCTCCTCAGGGGTCTGTCCTGTCACCCACTCTTTTCCTTTTATTTATGAATGATCTATTAAGTCGCACTTCCTCTCCTATCCACTCTTCACTTCTACACCCACTTCACAAAGCGTCCCTACATGATTGGCGTGGGACGGCTATGGTATACCTGACCTCTGAGCTTTCTACTATCTCTGATTAGGACAGAGGAAACCTTGTAGCGTTCAATGCCTCAAAAACTATTCCTCCATCTGTTTAGTCGTCACAATCTTCCCCACGACTTTTCCCTTACCTTCAACAATACACAACTCCATCTGTCCTCTTCTCTCAACATTCTTGGCGTTTCCTTTTCTCGTGATCTTTCATGGAAATATCGCATATACTTTTTCCAAAACAGCTTCTAAGAGGTTAGGCGTGTTGTTCCGACTCCGCAGTTTCTTCACCCTCACTCAGTTGGTCTCTGTACAGGAGCCTTGTCCATGGAGTACACTTCTCATGTGTTGGGTGGCTCAACGCCCCCATTCTACTTGTTCGGGTGGAATCGAAGGCTTTTCGTCTCGTCAATCCCTCCCTCTCTCTCCCTTTACTATCGATATTATAGCGGACACTGCTCTTCTGAAATCTCTAACTGCATGCCTCCTCCTTTAAGAAGAGTACGCAGTACCAGACTTTCTACACATTCTCATTCCTTTTCTGTCTACCTCTTTAACGCAAGGGTTAATCAGCGTTTTCAATCTTTCAGCTACTCAATTGGTCAACTCTGGAACAATCTTCATTTCATCTTTCCCCGTCTATGATTCTCCAATCTTTCAAACGCAGAACAGTGTCCAGGCATCTCGAAAACCCTGGACCTGATTGATTTTGGCTCTCCTTCTATGGCAGGGCATTTTTGTGGGCATTCTTGTGGGCATTCGCCCTTGGTTCCTCCTTCCTGTATAAAAATGAAATGTCAGACGTAAAAATATTTTCCTTTCTTCGATTCATCAATTTTGAGAAATGAAACATCTCTAACCGATGATCCGAATACACGTTTGGGAGATACTGTAAATTACTTCAATACTATTTTGAAGCAATTATCAGGCTGGGTTTGTCGTTATAAATGTTTGCCCGATTTTCATATCACACAGTGTACAGTGTACATGCTCTGACTCTAGTTTTGGTGTTTTCTTTGAAATTATTTTCTTTGGCAAATTTATTTCCGTAATTGTATTTGGGCACCATTGTAACTATGATTTAATCTCGTGATGTCATCGATCCGATTGCTTTCACTACGAAAGGTCGATAGGACGAGTAAGAATCACGGCCCCCCCAACGACTATGAAAAAAATGAGATCCTACCATTTGAAAGCCATCCTGTGCCAAAGAAATTACGAACAAAAAGTTATCACATTCCTCCCTTCCCGTTTCTTTGGATGGTTAACGGTAACAGTTTTATTGATGATAAATCCGCTTTTTACAGATTAAGACCCGCCGTATTCCAATGTTATTTTTCGCCAACAAGATGGACGTCCGCGAGGCGTGTAGCAGTGTCAAAGTCTCGGCGGGGCTTGGACTAGAACGAATAACGAACAAGCCCTGGCACATCACACCGTCGAATGCCGTGTCGGGGGAAGGTCTACAAGACGGGGTGGAATGGCTAACGAATCAAATCAGAGAGAATTACGAAAGGGTAAAACGATAGAATGATTAGGGAATATCACTGCTTTAAAATGTAGGTTTACAGTCCAGCTACCTTTCCACGTGTCTTTCTGAAGTTGTGATGTAATTTAGATTAAATAAAAAAAATTAAAAAAGCATTAACTACGTGGCATCTTCAATAAATGTTAAGGTCCTTTTTTCCTGGTTTAGCTTCATTTTAACCCTTTAAGAACGAGCCCGCAGCATATGCAGTCACTCTTGTTACCAGAACGTATCGGTTTTATTGTTATTCAAAACTAAATATTTTAGTAACTAATCACTGAAATGATACACATTTTGGGTTCCTTTCCCGACAACTAAATGACATCTATATGTAAACATGTAAAACATTTATAGAAACGAGGCATTGTAGTACAATCTATATTATTATTTCTGGTGGACCTTAAGGTACCATCCGTCGTTAAAGGGTTAACATGCCATAGTCACGTGTAGAAAAGTAAAATATGTTAAATTTAACATTCCACGTTTTCAGATTCGTATGTATATTCCAACTAAATTACCAAACAACAGATTCAATTATAAATCAAGACCATTTTATTATATAAATTTGGCCGAATGAAAATTTTTAGAAAATATTTATTAATAAATACCAATATTTTACTTCATAAACGCTACTTCAATATATAAATTATATGTCCACGAAACACAACTTAAAAACCATCGTTGACGGATTTGTGACATCGGCTACAATTATTTCATTTCCATTTTTCAAGCCCAATTCTGGAAAATAAAAATCAAACGTTCAATTCCAGAAATGGAACTCTAATTCCAAATAAACCTAATCCCAAAACGTTACAAAATTAATTCTGAAGCCTCTACGATAGCTAAAACCAAAGTTTAAATAAATGCCAATAAATAAAGAGTACTTTTGTTGGCTTCAAACAACTATTCAGGATCGACCCGTGTTCGACCCCCTCTACTGCATCCCGCCTCCTTTGGGGAATTCGATGGTAGCTAAGTAGGTAAATTATCACAATAACGTTTGAGGTTATTTAGCCGTCTTCGTAACGGCAAAGATCATGTGACTGAGGAGACCTACAACTTAACGTGGAATCCGAACCACGGGTCGCTACATCATCCGAATGCAAGAACAGTCACTCATCCAGCTACTGAACAGACTCGACCTCACTTATCAAACAGAAAGCGGTGTTGCGGCGTAGTCACGACGTAGACGAGGTAAAAGACGGGTAAAGAGATTAATTCAATGAATATATAACGGAAAAATCATCACTACAATTTCCTATTAATGGAAAATAAAAGTTAACCAACTTTTGTTTGTAAAACAAACGAAAGTTAATATAAAAATGTTCAATAATCAATTACGAGTTTTCGTAAGGCTTCAATTCCATCTTAGAAATTAACTTTTAACAATGACTGAGAATGAAGTTCATTTTCAACTCAATCTCCGTATAATGTATCCTCACCTTCCAACGTTTTAGTTAAGTTGGGGCGCAGTTTTTCTTCAATAGAAGGCGGAGAATTCAAATACAAAGACTTGGTCTTACCATTCACCAATCCCTGAAGGCCGGGAGACTTCATCTGGGTGAGGACGGTAAATGAGTTGGGGAAGGATCTTATTAAATAAATATAGTAGCTACTCGAAATTCAGCCTGACAGGCGAGAGGACCGAAAAAACTTTTATATAAAAAAGATGCAGGCACATTCTTATAAACGGTACCCTTAAGTCTGGGTAAGATTTCTTTTAATCCTACAATGACTTACGGGACACGCTGTATAGTTTAAAAAAATATAAATTTTTAAATATAAAAAGTCATCTTCGAATTTTGAAAATATATGTTTCGGGTCGTTTGAACTACTTCGCAACACCCAAGGCCATGTAACAGTGGGAACCTACGGCTTCACGAGGGATTCAAACTAACTAAGGGCCGCTACATCACCTTGATAGCACAGAACCAACGTAGTTACCCTCGCTGATCGAATGAGAAGTGTTGCGACATGGCCACAACGTAGCCAACCCACAGCGATTATACACTACATAATGTTACAAAGACCTAAAACGGTACATCAATAATGAAACGTATTCTACTCTTGAAAGGTGATGACACGAAAAGCTCAACACAATAGTTTACTTCGACTTTTGGCCAGCTCACAAAAATGTTCTTATTCTTAGAGAGACAGTGTAAGGCATACAGTTTATTATACATAGATTAAAAATTAAGATAACGTTAATAGAAACTGAATTTCAACAGGCAAAACAATATAGTATTCAATTAAGTGGCTATACAATATGCAGAAACATCTATTCTGCAGTCAATATAATCTCTCTTGTAATGTAAAACTTATTTCATACCTGATACTTGGCAGATTCTTTTAAATTTTCTATTAATTCGTTTAATTTAGTTGTTGGCTTTAATTTGAGCTCCTGTGGCACTTGGCTACATACTAAGCAGTCCTCCTATTTGGGGAACATAAGACAAAATGAAAATTAATCATAGCTACTTCGTCTTACTACGCAAGACTGCGAACATTTTGCAAGCTTATTCGTTGAACGCAAACACACACAGTTGCGGAAAAATTAGTAGAAAAAATAAAATTTAAAAAAATCCCCAAATCTTACTAATTAGTAATTGTCTTTTTTTAATTGTAATTTTTTCTAGTACTTTTTTCCGCAATCGTACATACCTTTATACAGTACATGCATAAATATTTGTATTTCCCATGGGTACGGTGCGAAGTTTAGATTCAACTAAATATAATCCTTCTGAGAACAACTCAGGGTTGCCAATTTAGCTCTTTTCTTGCTAGATTTAGCTCCTTTTTGTGGTAGTTAGCACCAATATTCCGAATCTAGCTCTTAGCTCCAAATATAGCTCTTTCAAAAATTGAGCTAGCTCCTTTACAGCATGCGCATTTTAATGGATTTCAAGTCCAACCAGGTTTGCCAACTGGGATTATTCATAACCAAATCTGAGAACGAATTGTTATGAACATGTTGCAGTTTATTATTTGGCATCATTGCGCATGCGTGCAATTCTCGCTTGTCAATTGTCATTGCTCATTGGTCACAAAACAGAAATCAAGCAACTCGGAACAAGTCACCAATGAATCATTGGTGACTTGTTCCGAGTTGCTTGATTCCTATTTTGTGTCATAGTAAATATAACAGTATACATTTGCATAAGTGGACAAATGTAAACAATACTGAACAGTTCTGGGCAGAGGTAAATGATTTTAAAGATACTTCTGGAGCTAATCCATTCAGAGATATTTCTGTGTGTGCAATAAATTTATTAATATTACCAAATTCTAATGCTGAAGTTGAAAGAGTATTTAGTAAAAACAAAATTGAGAAATAAAATGCAACTCCCCATGCTGAAAGCTATTCTATCAGTAAAGTATGGCCTAAGGCGTAATAATAAATGCTGTAAAGATTATCATCTGCCTTCATCAGCATTAAAATTAATGGGAACAATGGCAACATATAATGAAAAAAAAGATGATCAAAGTGAAAATACTGGGGAAATTTCTAGAGAAGATTCTTGGAATGAGGAAGATATCACTTTAGATCAAGTTAATTGCCGGCTCCTCTTTTTAAATAAAGTCAGTAAATCAAAATATTCTTTTTTTATATTTTTAGCTCTTTTTTAGCACCTTTTCTTGGAAAATCTAGCTCTAAAATCAAATTTTCATTTGGCAACCCTGGAACAACTACAACCGACCGCCAGACATTACTAAGTATGAAGGACTATCTCAAAGGTAACCTAGGAACAAATGAAAATACAATTTACAGTGCTTACTACCTGAAACGGTCTTTTGATAATTTATTCTCGCCCGTTTAGTCATAAAATCCCTATGTGAATTTACTGATATGCAACACGTGATTTTCATAAATATTTAGAATTAGAGAATCCACTCCTAAACAAGGCAACCAGTAGCGCCCACAGGATTTTCTGACAGGGGAGGCACTTCCATTACGTCATATATATAATGGTAATTTATAGAGGATATTTAAGATAACACCTTACTGTATAAGTAATATAAGTAATGTCGAGTACTTATACTGTTATATAAGTTAAACAAAACCAATGAAAGCACACTAACACAGATAACAATGCTATATAAAATATATCAGCTATCGCATGTAAATATAAAGTTGTTTCACCAGTGTAAAAAAATTCGAGAAAAAATAAAAATTCTGTGGGTAAATAATTTGATGTCGCTTACTTTATTTGAACCTATACTGAATTGCAAAAATGCGTAAATTTTAGATTCAAACAAGGCTGTATAATAGGGCTGAGTGTATATATCAGGTCATCCCATAAGTAATGTCGTTTTTTACGATAGATTAAGTTTAAACTAGTCCTACTCGGTTTAAGCATAAATTTTCCGAAGGTTATATCTAAGAGGAGATCTATCGTGTTTCGCTACATACTTTACAGACCTTGACCAGTGAAGACGTGTGTTTTGCTTTATGTGAACCCCTCATAAACATGGCGGTATCAGAAGAGCATATCAGGCATGTAATGCTTTACGAGTTCAAAAAAGGGAACAGTGCTACTGAAGCAACGCGAAACATTCAGGAGGTTTATGGCAACGATATTCTGCATACAGTATGAGGAAATGTCAAAGATGGTTTCAAAAGTTTAGGAATGGTGACTGCTGTTTGACAGATGCAGCACGCTCTGGACGCCCTGCTGAATTTGATGATGACCTGCTGTTAGCCGCACTTGAAGAAGACTGTTTAACAACTGTCGAAGAATTGGCCCAGAAACTCAATTCATCCCCGTCCACCATCCATCGACATTTGCAACAACTTGGGAAAGTGCCTAAGTTAGGAAAATGGGTGCCACATGAATTGTTGGTCGACAATCTGAGGGTGCGGGTAAACATTAGCACAGCTCTTCATTCCCGTGAACTCCAAGATCCGTTTTTGCACCGTTTAGTGACTGGTGATGAAAAGTGGATACTGTACCAGAATGTTAAGCGCCGTCGACAGTGGGTTTGTGCCGGAGAACCAGCGACACCACAGCCAAAACCAAATCTTCACCCTCAGAAGGTGTTGCTTAGTGTTTGGTGGGATAAAGGTGGTGTAATACACTTTGAAACCTTACCACACAACCAAACAATCACCGCTCAAGTCTACTGTCAACAACTGAATCGATTGAACACTGCACTAAAAGAAAAGAGACCTTCTTTGGTTAATCGGAAAGGAATCGTGTTCCACCACGCCAACGCACGTCCTCATACCGCTCGGATCACTTCTGCAAAAATTGAGGAGCTTGGGTGGGAAAAACTTCCACATCCTCCATATTTTCCAGACCTTGCGCCTTCAGATTATCATCTCTTCAGGAGTCTGCAAAACTATCTTGACGAGAAACAGTATGCTTCTTTAGATGACCTGCACACCAGTCTTTGTACGTTTTTTGCCTCAAAACCGCCTGAATTTTATAAACATGGCATTGAAAAGTTTGTAGGACGTTGGCAGAGTGTCATTGATCCCGATGGAAAATATATACTAGATTAAAAAGTTTCAGTTGAGTTTTTTTTTGTCCTTCAAATTCCGATCTAAAAAACGACAATACTTATGGGATGACCTGATACATTCAACGGTGTAAATATCATTAGATGGTATTATTATCGTATATTTTCGGTAGATTTTCCGTATTGTTTTAGAATTTTGGTAGATTCTTATATTTTATCAAAGAATTTCTGATTTTTCATATCAACTCTTAATTTCAATAAAAATCCAAAAAATTTTGTCGATAATGATAACGGATTTTTATTTTCATGCATTTCATGTATATATCTGCTCATAGGAAAACGCTTCATGAGAGTACATATAATAGCAATATTTATATATCAGGTCATCCCATAAGTAATGTTTTTTAGATCGGAATTTGAAGGACCAAAAAAATTCAACTGAAACTTTTTAATCTAGTATATATTTTCCATCGGAATCAATGACACTCTGCCAACGTCCTACAAACTTTTCAATGCCATGTTTATAAAATTCAGGCGGTTTTGAGGCAAAAAACGTACAAAGACTGGTGTGCAGGTCATCTAAAGAAGTATACTGTTTCTCATCAAGATAGTTTTGCAGACTCCTGAAGAGATGATAATCTCAAGGCACAAGGTCTGGAGAATATGGAGGATGTGGAAGTTTTTCCCACCCAAGCTCCTCAATTTTTGCAGAAGTGATCCGAGCGGTATGAGGACGTGCGTTGTCGTGATGGAACACGATTCCTTTCCGATTAACCAAAGGTCTCTCTTCTTTTAGTGCAGTGTTCAATCGATCCAGTTGTTGACAGTAGACTTGAGCGGTGATTGTTTGGTTGTGTGGTAAGGTTTCAAAGTGTATTACACCACCTTTATCCCACCAAACACTAAGCAACACCTTCCGAGGGTGAAGATTTGGTTTTGGCTGTGGTGTCGCTGGTTCTCCGGCACAAACCCACTGTCGACGGCGCTTAACATTCTGGTACAGTATCCACTTTTCATCACCAGTCACTAAACGGTGCAAAAACGGATCTTGGAGTTCACGGGAATGAAAAGCTGTGCTAATGTTTACCCGCACCCTCAGATTGTCGACCAACAATTCATGTGGCACCCATTTTCCTAACTTAGGCACTTTCCCGAGTTGTTGCAAATGTCGATGGATGGTGGACGGGGATGAATTGAGTTTCTGGGCCAATTCTTCGATAGTTGTTGAACAGTCTTCTTCAAGTGCGGCTAACGGCAGGTCATCATCAAACTCAGCAGGGCGTCCAGAGCGTGCTGCATCTGTCAAACAGCAGTCACCATTCCTAAACTTTTGAAACCATCTTTGACATTTCCTCACATGCAGAATATCGTTGCCATAAACGTCCTGAATGTTTCGCGTTGCTTCAGTAGCACTATTCCCTTTTTTGAACTCGTAAAGCATTATATGCCTGATATGCTCTTCTGATACCGCCATGTTTATGAGGGGTTCACATAAAGCAAAACACACGTCTTCACTGGTCAAGGTCTGTAAAGTATGTAGCGAAACACAATAGATCTCCTCTTAGATTAACCTTCGGAAAATTTATGCTTAAACCGAGTAGGACTAGTTTAAACTTAATCTATCGTAAAAAACGACATTACTTATGGGATGACCCGATATATTATGGACGACGGAAGAGGCACGTGTCCAAGTGTCCCCCCACCTGCGGGCGCTACTGAAGGCAACTGAAACAGAAGTTTTTTATAACAATAACCCTAGACAACAAATTAGAACTCTTTTCCTGTCCCTCAAGTAAAATAGAGTGATTCTCGTAGATTTTTGCACGCAGAATACGAATATGGGTGTGAAATGTTTCCATCACCAACAGTTTTTGAACAAATTGAATTTGAATTTTGTTTAAAAAACAGGACTATGTAGGATTGTAAGTATATTTGGCATCACTAGAACTACATTTTTCGGGAGGTACTGGGGCCGAAGATGGTACTGTGGCACTGAAAATGGCTAAAATAGCAGTTAGATGAATTTCCTCACTGGAGAGACCAGTGGTTTGTATTGGGGGTACAACTAGAAACACTGAAATGGGAGTGGTCGTGCGGGATAGTGAGTGAGTGAGTGAGTGAGTGAGTGAGTGAGTGAGTGAGTGAGTGAGTGAGTGAGTGAGTGAGTGAGTGAGTGAGTGAGTGAGTGAGTGAGTGAGTGAGTGAGTGAGTGATGAGTGAGTGAGTATAAACTGTGGGTGATGGAAAATTTTCAGTATTATTTTCGAAATCTGCACTAAAAAATCAGTAAAGAACACCCAACAATACTGGAGGAACAGAATCTTTGTCGAACAGTGTAATCGGGCAATACAGGGTGGTCCAAAGTTCCTATTTACTTTACTGAAATAATAATATTTCTATTTTATTTTCTACAGGCCATAAGATGATGATCGATGTACAAGAACGTGTGATGTTCGTAACGCTACATATCCAAGGAAAAAAAGTGCAAAGAAATTTGAGAAAAATTCGAAAGATTTCACAAACCAGGACTCACAGACAAAGCAATTCGCGAGCTGGCCAATAAATTTAAAAGAACAGGATCTGTTCATGATGAGGAAAGATCTGGACGTCCAGGTACCTCTCAAGAAAATGTCGAATTGGTAAAAGATGTCTTTGAAACAAATCCTAGAATGTCAATTCGCACAGCATCACGTAGACTGAGCATACCAAAAACGACTGTTCTAAGGATTTTAAAATCAACATTAAAAAAGAAAAATTACCATATTCAAGTGCTGCATGAGTTACACGAAGAGGATTATCTAATACGAGCCGCCATGTGCACAGAATTGATTGAAAAAACTCATACCGAAAACTTAGTAAACCACATTCTCTTCAGCGATGAGGCGATATTCCACACATGAGGAAAGGCTAATCGACATAATTACCGTATCTGGGCTAGTGAAAAACCAACCGAGTTCTACGAATGGGAGAGATGTTCTCCTAAAGTCAAAGTCTGGTTGGGTATGACAAGATCGAAGATTTATGCACCTTTTCTCTTTGCAAAAGCTACGGTAACATGGCCAATTTATCTTCACATGGTTCAGCAGTTCCTTGAACCCCAGTTTCGTTCAGATGGCATTCTCGACACTGTTATCTTTCAACAAAATGGAGCTCCATGTCACTATGCAAACATCATTCGGGCGTATCTTGATGAGGTTTTACCAAATCGCTGGACTGGACGTGGTGGAAACAGGCCCTGGGCAGCACGATCTCCGGATTTAACACTATTAGACTTCTTTGCGTGGGGCTTTATAAAGTCTGATTTTTACAAAACAAGAGTTACACACCTACAGGATCTGCGAACCCGCATCGTCGCGACAGTCGGTAAAATGTGTTCCGCAATGCAGTGGACAGATTTGAGATTTGCAGAGACACTGATAGTGCTCACGTCGAATCTTAGACCTAAGCTTGATAAATAACTATACATCTAATTATATTACATTTTTATCTCAATACTATTATTTCAGTAAAATAAATAGGGACTTTGGACCACCCTGTATTATAAACAACCTCCAGTATGAGAAATTAGTTTCATAAAAAATACTTCTTAATTGAGTCGTACCGTCTGTCTTATGCCTTGGCTAAATCAATCACAATTTATTATTATTATTACACGCAATGCCTAATAATCGGTTTCCCATTCTTAAATGGGATGGGCACGACGACAGAGACCGTGTCTGAAAGCGCTCGAATCAATTACACACGATGATACAAACGAAAATCATCGGGTACCACCCTAACATTTCGAATCTAGTGTTACCTTTCATGACAAGGTTCGGAGTATACTCCTACTGATACGTCAGGTAAGACCAACTTCCCCGTTCACACATTTCAGTGGCCGCTTCCATCCCTCATTCTCGTAACTCTTGCGCCGCATTTATACCAACTACATGTATATTTACACTAACAAGAACTATGTCGGAACGATAGCAATGTCCCTTCATATATTTGTAACTTTGACCTTTGGTCCAAGAAACTGACTTTTCTTAAAACACACCGTCTTGTAAAATTCATATACTGTATATGCGTGGTTTCAGCAATTTATGTAGAGCAGTTCAAAAGGTAAAGCATAGACCTCCGCTGGCCTTTTGACTTCTATTTGTGACCTTGACTTTTGATGCAGGAACCTGATTTCTATTCATGACACCGTCTTGTAATCATCCACATGCGTGCGAAGTTTCATTCATTTCTGTCGAGTTGTTCAAAAAGTTATAGCCCGGACGCGAAAGTATGACAAACATATTGTAATTACAAACATAATTACATTTTTCTCTACTTCTCACACCTACACACACTCCATTATACAACCTTTATCACAAATGTATCATGTCATTCTTTCCACGTAACTATACCAACGTAGCACACTATACTCCATCCGTTTTATACCATTCATGCTTCTTAGATTATTCATTTTAACTGCGCTCACTTTTGACAGTGAACTATCATACCAAACAAGCGTCTCGCATCCATACATCAGTGCTAACACCAAAACACCTTCATGTAAATCTCTTGATGCATCTACATTCAGGCACTTTCTTTCTACCAGAGCTTTTATTGCCCACTGGACTTGCTTGCCTTACTTCAATCTACTTCCAAACTGCAACGTGCCGTACTTTTATCTCTTTTGTTATTCGAACCCCTCAAATATTTAAATTCTTTCACAACCTCTAAATTTTCTCCATTCACCACCATATTACATATTCACCCCAACTCTCTTAACAAGAATAATTTCACTTTTATTTACATTCACTTTCAATAATAATCTTTTACATGGGTCAACAAAACTTGTCACTGCTCTGCTTATTCATTCTGGAATCGCCCAGAAGCACCATATTATCATCATCATACATTAGCCAGTCATTCTCTTCAAAATTCAGGTTTGCTTCCCTCTCTAGTATCCTTGTTTTCTTGATAAACACATTAAACAGCCATATGGCGACATCACAGAGCCATGCCGTACTTCAACATTACTACTGAACTACTATTATTGTTTTTAAGACAACAAATTGCGAAATTATTACCTTCCTCTCTTGTTCGTATGTGTAAGTGTAGATACCGTCGCTATCATTAAAGACGCAATAATTATTCATCGGTTTACACGCTGAAGTCGCCAATTTGAACACTTCTGTGGCGCATGCAGCGGCGATCACGGCATTCGTTGACGCTACCGCAGGGATTATCCTCTTCACCACTCCCTGTGTCAGTCTGTACGTCACACCACTAATGCCTAAAAGGGTGGTTTTATACCAACGTTAGTTTGTATGTCATATCAGCTAAAACCCATGTATACAAGCTAATTCCACATTAGCCTTCGAAAACGTACTTTAATTTCAAAACCTAAAAGGTTTTTCTTAATTTTACAGCACCCAAAATTGGTAAATTACCAGTTATCAAAACTATCAAGTTGATAAACAGGGAATATGCTGACGGTAGTTCGCAATTAACGTTTAATGCACCTTCTCTCTTTTTAGGTAATTATTCAATTTGCTTATTTTAATAGTTTAATCACTGCCTTTCTTTTGGGTTATTAAAGTGAATCACAGACAAATATTTAATTTTATTTTAGCTCTCATACAACAAACTCCAGCTCATAAATAAATGAATGAATGGAAACTGTTTACTGATAAAATATTATGTGCATTATAAAAAATCCCATTTCCCACTGAACTGGAGTGAGAAAGAATCAACCTGGATAAAAAACACAGAAGGTAATAACGCATACACATCCATTCATGGACAAATCCCACACCTGCGGCGCTTCATACGCCATGCGTGGTTGCGTTTCCAGGCTTTGTCAAAAATAAGAGAGAGAGAGTGTCCCGAACTTACGTACCTCAAACAAACTACCTTTATTCCAACCTGCTTGCAGCCACTTCTCTTGCACCAAGCAGATCAAGCCGACGCTTACTCACGCACTCATTCACCATATCCATCCACCTTCTTCTCAACTGTCCTCTCTTTATTCTACCTTCACAATCACACGCATTCTTTTCACAATTCTGTCATCTTCTATTCTTTCAACGTGTCCAAACCATCTTAAAAAAAATTCACTCACTCTCCAGCCTCTGAGTCATGACTAGATCTAAAAAAATAATTAAAACTAAGAGAAGCCTTTCTTAGGTCAATAGCAAAGATTTTAATTTTCTTTTTCATCTCGGTTTCCCGTCATTCTCATACCCGCAAAACTAAAATAGAAGCAACTAAAAATAACCAAAATTGATCTAGCCTTTTAAGCTTCATTTTATTGTCAATTTTATTTTACAGAGCAAAATAAAATTTTACTACAGCCTTTATTATAGGAAGGTCAAATTTACGAGTAACTAATCAAATTAAAAAATTTATGAGTAATCAATTAAATTAAAAATAAATAAATAAAAAAGCTGACCGTATTCCGCTGCTCTTTTCTGGGACTTTTCGAAGATCCACGACACGTGCAAGGGATCGTCCCCATCGATCTGAATCTCCTCCCCAAATGGATTCTCCTTCAACCACAGCAGGAGTCGCACATACTCGATGCAGTGCTCAGGAAGGCGAGGGGTGTGCGCGATGGTGCAAAGTGGGAAGTTTACCTAATCGCAAGAAACAAATTGAAATAACTGTTAATCACAAGAAACTTGAAGGAACTGAAATTTAAGTTTTCTTCGGATGAGATGAGTTTATAAATTTTTAAGATATTTAAAAAAAAAAAAATGTTTGAAACCCCACCAAAAGCCAACTAACCTGAGGAGGAAAGAGATCAAGAGAGCATTCGATGCAGGAAGTGAGGCCAGGAAGAATGACTCTGGCATTTCCTTTGAAGCCCTCAGTGCCTCCATCAACGATTGGAATGATTGAAGTCTGAAACAATTTTTCTTCTTAATTTTCACTTCAAGAAAATTAACTTTCAATGCAATCACTGACCTTCAGCTACCACAAACGGACTATTTAAAGAAGATGTATAATTGATGTACTATTAAAGTATATTCCTCTGGGCTGTAAAATTTGTAACACACCCTTTATAAATAATTCAATAATGATGAAAAGAATGCAGTGATAAATACTTCTTTCTCACCTGATCCAGCATTCCATCTTCATAATTAAGAACGGAATGAAGCATTCCATTTATCCAACGACGCGCAACAACAGAGTCGAGTCCACAGACAATAATGTGAAATCCCTGGTAAAAATCTTCAGAAAAGTCTTGAATTTTCTTGTAATATCTTTTAGTAAAGTTAAGTACAAACAGTTTTCTGAAAAGCAACTACTTATGGTTTCCTCACCTCTAGAATATATGCCACCCAGCCCACTAAATTCATTTTCTTTTGTTCCTGCTACCTCCACTGAGGTCTAGAATATTACTGGTAAATTAAAAAATACAAAAAATAACATTCATAACATTCCTGTACCTATACTGAAACTTGTTATAGGTAAGATATCTGTAACTTTGGCTAAAATTATCAATCAAAGTATTTCCAAAGGAATATTCCCATCAATGCTAAAAACTGGTTGTATAACACCCCTTTTTAAAGGTGGTGATCCTACACTAGCAAAAAATTACAGGCCAGTGTGTTCATAATCTGTGTTTAAGCAAAGTGTTTTAAAAATTTTTAAAAAGTAGAATGCAGTGATATTTAGAATCCTACAATTTATTATCTCCAAATCAATATGGCTTCTGTAATAATAAAACAATGGAAATGGTTATTTTAAATCTTATGGAAAATGCAAATATAGCTAAAGAGAATGAAGAAATAATTATATCAATATTTATGGATTTGAGTAAGGCATTTGATGTAATAGACCATAATATTCTACTTAATAAATTATATTGTTACGGCTTTAGAGGAGCAATCAGTGATTGGCTTAAAAGTTATTTGTCCAATAGATATCATTTTCTATCAGTACATAAGGTTTGCTCAACTAAAGTGCTTGTCAAACATGATGTGCCACAGGGCTCAGTTCTGGGTTCACTGTACGGCCTCAGCTTTCTTATTAGTGATGGGACGATTAATCGGAATCGGAATCGGAATCGAGAATCGGAAGAATCGAGCATTTTTCAGGAATCGGAATCGGAATCGGAATCGAGAGAATTGTACCATGATTTCCGATTCTTAAAACGATTCTTTAACTTTTAATTGAACCAGTTTTGCAATGTAAACTTTAAAATTTAAATGAAAGAGGATAACAAATTTTATTTTTATTGTATTGTAGCTATACATTAAAACATGTATATCCATGATGTGTAATCAAGAAGATTAAAATGAATTGTTACAACTTACAGTTGATTTTTATTTTTAAACCAATCTATTATAATTTATAATTTATATTACCATACTCATAATGTAAATAGTTAATCTTACCAGAGTAAAATATGACAATTTCTAGAAAAACAAGTATAGAATTATATTTAAAAATATTGAGAATCGGAATCGGAATCGAGACTTTTTAGTGGTATCGGAATTGGAATCGTTAAAAATTTTGGTATCATCCCATCACTATTTCTTATGTATATTGGTGCACACAGGAATATTTTGTATTTAAATTTTTGCCACACACACATTTATATATTTATATATCTATGTTTATCTATCTATCTATCTCTGTTTTGATATATATCCTCTGTGTGTGTGTGTGTGTGTGTGTGTGTGTGTGTAAAACCATAATAGACTTATGCATTACTTACAGTATATGACAGCTTATTTAGTTTTTTTAGACTGCTTCTTCACTTTACCTTTCTTTTGAGGATGATCATTGAAAAAAATTTCTGCTTTTCTATTTATCCACTGACACATTTTGGACACTAACATATGATCAAAACACAATTTGAAGGCATCACTTATAGCAGGATTTATTCCCAAGTAATCTGTACAAAAAATTAGTTTTGGTGTAGGCCTAGCATCACTAAAAACATCACTTAGGAGCTTCCATCCATCTACAATTTCACGTTCCTCCTGATCACTGAATTCCTCACTGATTACACTATCATCTAATGAACTGTCACTTTGATGATCATCCATATCTGGATCATATTCATCCCCGCTAGAATCAGCAATAATATCTTGTGATTCTGACATTTTTGCCACTGTAACTGAAACAAACAAATCAATCAATGAAAACACTCACTTGCCTCATGCACGAAACTGGAAAAATGACACTGACGTGATAATTGCATCACATATTGTAATTGGCTAAGTTTTAAAAAATGGGTGGAGTCAATTGGGTAAGTTGCTAAATCTGAAGTTTCAGTGGCATAAACGAGTCATTGAAAAATAACCCAGTAAGATACACAGCTGCAAATTACCGTATCACAAATACAAATATATTGAAGTTTGACATACAGTGTACGTCACTGGCCACAGCCTGGTAGTGCTATGATGTATGGCATATGTCACTGTGGCGAAGTGGTTAAATAATAGAGTAATATGTTACTGACATTATGATAACTTATTGAAATATGATCCAAGGCTATCTGGAAAAGCCTATAAAAGCCTGGAAATTTAATATATTAAATGTATGTAAAGGATACGGAGTAACAGTACATCCTTTAATTCTATCATTAATAAATTCTGCAGCAACCTCAGCCTTTGGCCTTCCAATGTCTTTTTTTCTAAATAAGAACTGTCGGTTTAAATTTGATAAGTCAATTACATCCATATCTATGACATGGATGTCTGTGAAGCCCATCAATGCCAAGTTTTTCAGCAGTTCACAGCCAAGTCCTCCTGCACCTGAAAATGAGATGAGTTATGCTAAAAGATGCATAAAGTAGATTTGAAAGTCTAGGCCTGTGTCATTGCTTTTTAACTTTTTAAGTAGGGCACAGTTCGAAAGAAAAAGAATGATGATGATGATCTACAGAGCTACAGAAGCTAAGGCTAACAAAGACCATAAGATCCACTGTAAGGTTAGCCTGAGAGAAGGGAGAGGGTAGGGGGTTAAAAGAAGGAGAAGAAGGGGTTAAGTAAGTAGCAAAACCTATCATTCATGGGTTAACATTCATTCAGGAAGAGAGAGAAAGACTCACCATCATCATCCACCAGCCACTAAGTACTGACAAGTTGGAAAAATAATTGAAGAGAATAGGAAAGGGGTGAAAGATGAAAAGAAGTAAAATAAGAATGCTTCAAACCATGCAAACACAGTCTTAGCTCAAACACTGTCATACCATGCAAACTACATACATGCAAGTAAAGAGAGGATAAGAAAAGAAAAAAGAAAAGTAGGAAGAGTATAACAAAAAGTGGGTTAGTTTACGCTACAAGCTACATCTAAGTTTGTGTTAGTCTAACTTTTTTTTTTTAAATTTTATTGCTGGCATGTCACAAGCTGGCATTAATCATCAACAGACTCATCCTCAACCATCACCACAGAGCTCCTGTTGCTAATTGTATTATTATTTTAAACAATGTTAATATTTTTAAAATGCCTATGCCTATTGTATTCATGCACTATTTCATTATAAAACTGATGATGATGATGATGATTATTATTCTTATTATTCAAAAAGAAATGTTACAGAAAAATAACTACCTACAAGGGAGGTTACCAAGTCTAACTTTGTTGTATTGTTATAGAGGCCTACTACAACTTCTCTAAGCTAAATTGAGTTTGTTACTTTAATTATATTATTTATTATAACATAATCTTTTCCTTCATAAGATAACAGGGTTGACAAAAGCCTGTATTTCTTTGAAAAGCCCATTGTACCCAGAGCCATTCTGTTTTGCGCACGCACGCACACACACACACACACACACACACACACACGCACACGCACACAAAAGGGGGGAGAAGGGGGGAATAATTTTTCCTTTCTAAGTTTCTATATTTGCTATTATTATTAATTATTAAAATGATATATGTATGCACTATATTTGAAAGACCTATTAATATATACAGTAAGCTCTCCATAAACTGCACTAATTGGTGCGCATCTAAGCAAGATACTTTTTTCCTGGGGCCTACATTCAAATTGTAATCAAAGATCAGCAAAACACTAATGAAGTACATTAAAATAAACATGTCTACACAACAAAATAGAACAGATTGCATTATACTGTGTTCTCAAGTAGTAAAAAACAATAAAATATACATATGACTATATTAAAAAGCATGAAATATGGATTAGAACCATGCATAGTTTAATGTACAGTTTATCAAGGGTGTGTTTTTATAGTTTATTGTATATAAAAGCAATAAAATTCAGATGATTATTACTCTAATAGGACTAAATAATACTAAAAGCATGTTTTATTACCTACACAACTGAATTATCCAACTTTTAGTATTCATTAACACTGTTCCACAGTTTAGTATTTATATCCACAAAAAGTATCTTTGTTGTAGGCCTAAATACATTATTATTCTAGAAACTAACAAACCATAAAATCATGATTAACTTTAGGAATGAGAGAAGCAAACTGGATTGGTTTAAATATTTTTTTTATTTTTTTCTATACCTTGGATAATACTTTAAAAAATTTATAGGACTGCAGGAAGGGATCGATATTGGCAGCATTTTAAGGCTTTTTCTCAGTAACTATAACAGCAAGTCTGCAACTAGCAACATACTGCTGCAATTCCTGAAGTTTTACTAGGGGCTCATATTATGTTACTTGTAAAAATAACATTCATAATGATTCAATTTCAGTTTTTTATAGACAATTATTTAGGTATAACCTATCATACTTACTATCCAACCTATATGCATAACCTAAAAGTTTAAAATTAAATCTGTAATTCTTTCATATAGTTAGTTTGGGTCTAATATAAGAGCCCTTGAAGTTGAACCTACCACAGTAATTCAGTTATTGTAGTACCAACCAAGGCAAATTAATTTGAGTTTCTGACAACCTAGGTAAAATTCAGATTTATCATGCACAGCTTTGAGCCATTTAAATCTGGAAAACTACCACAAATTTTGGTTTGACAGTAAGCAAGCATAGTTGGTAATCAAGGCCAAGGGTTCTCCATCCCTGGTCCATAATCCAAAGTGAGCCATGGCTTCTGTTTATACAGACCACAACAATGTTCTGAACTAACATAGCAATCCAACCAGCAAGTCTCGGTAGTAAAACAAATTTAACAAGAACTCTGTTTCATCAAACTTTCTCACTTCAGTAGATGGAATGTCACAAATGAACTATCATCCACTGGGTGACTCAATGGAGGAAATTCATCCAGGAAAGTAGGATTAACAGGTTTATGATGATAAAAATTTCTTCTACTACGGAAATGACCAGGTGACCAAGTGACCACTCAGTCACAAAATCATCAGGATTAGAAGCCTATATATTAGGAGTCACTGTAACTGGTGGACCTTTACATGATGCCAAACACAGTTCAAGAGATATTTAAAACAAATGGTATAGCCCACAATCCAGGATGATTCATATTCACTGCTTTGTGAACTGGGACAGCCTCCAAATCCAAAGAATGGAAGGGTCTTTGAGGAGAATCTGTATCCATAGTGCTTAGTCTCATCAGGTCATTGGCCAGTGTATCATGTGGAAGAAATTTTTTATTTTATGCAGGAAAGAGAGGCCAAAGGCAAATGACCACAACTCCCTGCTGGAATCACTACATTTGAAAGTTTCAAGGTCATAGACAGGAGGAAAGATAGATTGAGGAAGATTGTTCCAGAGTTGACCAGTTGAGTAGATGCAAGGTTGAAAATACCAACTAATCCTTGCATTACAGAGTTGTACAGAAAAGGAATGAGAATGTGTTGAAAGTCCGGTCAGTGTCTGTTATAATAGGAATAGTAAAGAGAGAGGGATTGAAAACAGTCAGTAAAAGGTGGGGAATTGATGAGAAGGAAGGCTTTTGATTCCACCTGGTCAACTAGAACTGTGTGGGTTGAGTCACCCAACACATGAGAAGCATACTCCATACAGGAGTGGACAAGAATGGGGGATAGGGGTGGGGATAAAAAACCTGTGGAGCCAATACAGTACACCTAACTGATTAAAAACTGTATCAGAGAGTATACATGATCCTATGTGATATATGTATGTTCTTGTTGTTGTTGGTTAACTGATCAGCCCACCCTGATCAAGCAAGCTGGCAGCACACAGGTAACCAATTGCCCTCTCCAGAGTGGACCAGAGGTTCAGCGCACTAGTGATGTTGTGTTGTGTTCTGTGTTGTGCTAGAGCGGTACAGTCTGTCATAATGTGTTCAATTGTTTGTGGTGTGTCCTGGCACAGGTGGCAGGTATCATCTGTGGAGTTGTCTAGTCTGTGTTTATATGTCTGTAAGTTGGGGTGATGTCCACATCAGAATTGTGCTAAGGTAACTCAATCCAATCTGCTCAGGCTGATCTCTAACCTGTCAATGGGTGGCAGCTTTGCACCTAGGACCGCATTCAGACCAAGTCGTGTCAGTGCTTTGTGGGTTAGGTGTATGTGTATGTGTTTTCTGTACTGTGTGATGTCTGTGGGGCATGGTATGGAATGGAGTATTTTGTTATAATGTCTCTCTGGTGTTACCTTAATGGTGCGAGGTGTTGGTGCATGATGTACATGTAGTGGCAAGGGTGTTGTGGGTTAGTTCTCGCTGCTGCCATGAATTGTGTTCCCCTCATGTCTAAATGTTCCCTAACTTTCAGTATTTTTGTTTCTGTGTGCAGGTGTTCTATTGTCTGTAAGGTGTTTATGTGTGTGTTTGAGATAATGGTGCCCAACATGGGCTAGCATAGTCCATAACTGAGTGAATATATTGTTTGTATATGAATGTTGTTGTTTCCTGCTGGTGTCCAAAGTTTGTGCCTGTTAGTAGCCTAAGCATGTTAAGTCTTAACGTACATTTGTTTTTAATGTCCTGAATGTGGTTTGCAAAAGATAATGATGTGTTGCATGTGACCCCAAGTATTTTGGTCCTGTGAGAGTGTGTGGAATGTTGTTGTTGTTTAGTGTAATCTGTGGAGTTATCTGGTGTTCTTTTGTGTTGCTTGTTAGCAAGGTGATGGTTGATTTTGTGGGCACTACTTTGAGTCTATTGTCTGTGAGCCAGTCTTGTATACTGTTTATGTATGTTTGTAGGTTATTTGTAGCAGTGTCAATGTTGTTGTGGGTGGATGTTAGAGTGATGTCATCTGCATATGATGATAAGGTAAGCTTATTATCTATGGGTGTTGGAATGTCATGCATGTATAAGTTGAACAGTGTTAGTGTGAGAACAGAGCCTTCAGAGTCACCATTTGGAAAAAGCTTGTTTTTGGATGACTTGCCATTAAATATGACATGTGAGTATCTTCCTGAAAGATAGTTGCTCAGTCACCTTTTGGTGTTATTGTGTATGTTTGTGTTGAGTATTTTGTTTATGAGAGGGAAGTGTGGGATAGCATCAAATGCTTTACTAATGTCTATTGTTGCTAATAGTGTACATTGAGTTGGTCATCTGGAGTTGATGCCATCCATGATGTGCTGCGTGAGGTTAGTGAGTAATGTCATGGTTGAGTGGTGAAGTCTGAATCCATGTTGAGTAGGCAATAGTGGTGTGTGGGTTGGTGATTTGTAAGATTAGTCTTTCTGTTACTTTGGAAGGTGTACAAACTGTACATAGTAAAGTAATGGGTCTATTGGAAGCTGGTTCTGTTGGATTTTTGTTTGGTTTGAGTAGTGTAATAATTTTACCTTGTTTCCATGTCAGGAATAATACAGTGTTCATATATGTGCTAATGTTTGTGAGAGCTAGTATTCCCTGTGGGCCCAAGTGTTTAAGGTGTATGTTAGATATGTTGCCTGGTCCAGTTAGTGATGTGAGGCAAGAATATTCTCGTTCTCTGAAAATATTCTGAGAATATTCTCCAAAATATTATTTGCTGAGAATATTTGAGAATTTTCTTTTTTCTTAGTTTTAAAACATTTTTAGATTGTTTTGCAGCTTTTTAGAGAATTCTAGAATATTTCAGAACCTTATGGAACTTTCTAGAATGCGTGAGAATATTCTAGATGACTCCAGAACATTCTAGAATACTCCGGAATTGGGAGAAAATAGTATATAAAGGATGGCAAATTGTTTCCTTGGTTAGTTGTGGTTGTGTATAGCAAGAGCAAGTATCTACATGTGATTTCCTTGTGAATTGTGATTGTGATAATTGTCTTGTGATTTTTTCATAAAAAAGCTGATACTGAAAAACTGAAATTGAACACATAATTACAAGGGGTATTTTTTTATTTCCAAAGTGTCTTGTGAGATATATTTCATTAATTTCTATATAATTTTAAAAAAATCAAATAAAAAAAAAATCATGATTTTTTCATAAAAAGGCTATTATACTGAAAAACTGAAATTGAACACTTAATTATTACAAGGGATATTTTTATTTGTTTCTAAAGTGTTTTGTCTGATATATTTTATTAATTTCTATATAATTTTAAAAAAATCAATTGATTTAATCAGGTGATTAAATCATTTTGATTTAATCACTGCCATCCCTGGTAAATACTGTACTTTGAATTGAAATAAAGTCTATACAATGATTCAATAAATTTTTTGCATTAGTTAATTTATTTATTTCTTTACTCATCCTATCATTCACTTCTGACTTAGAATTTCTCCATTTTTGACAGGAACTGAAGTTAAGTTGTATCGGAATAGTTGAAAAACCCCTCAGATGTTCTAAAAAAAAAAATTCTTGAAAATTCTTGAGAATATTCTCCTAAAGATTATTCCCGAGAATTTTACAACATTAGGTCCAGTAGCCTTCAAATTCTTAATGTTTTTGATGATCTTGGTGGTTGTATTTCCTAATGTTGCCCTTGGGTATGTATTTGTTTGCATTATTGATGATCTGATTAAATGTCTTGAGTGTTGTATTGATGTTTATGATGGGTGTACTGTTTAATGTGGTGAATTGTTCCTCAGTCTGTATTTTGAACTGTTCCCAATCAGCTTTCTTGTAATTTCTGTAAGTGTGCCTAAGGCTGTTGGGGCAGAGTGTAAAACGTGTTGTAATGATAATGGGTAGGTGGTCTGATGACAGTTGTTTTTGTTCTCCAGTGTGCATGTGTTGCTAGTCAGGGGGAACAGAACATTATGTCTGGGGAGGAGTTTCAGTATGCTGCTTGATGTAGTATGTGTGCAGGAGCAGCTCACAGGTAGGCACTGTGGAACTGCAGCACCCCCATGATCTTATGATCTTTATATTTAAATATTTAAAATAGCCTCTCTGATTGTTTTTTTTCAATGAACTTTGAGTTTTTAAATCAGATTATATCCTTTTTTCCTTAAACTATTTCAATGCTGAACGAATGAATCAATGCTGAACGAATGAATCACAAAAGTAGCTTCAGCCTTCCTGTGGAACTGTGTACTTAACAGTTCCAGATTTTGTTCAAAACACTTGAAACCTCGGTGGTGGACATATGAAGAGCGAGTCAGAATCGCGGGTTTAAGAGGATCCAAAGCACTGTGGACAGAGCAGTGCCAATTTGTTTGTTTGACGTGGTAGTTGTGTTGCTGTATCATTTGCTAATTCAAAATTTAATTTCCAAATTGCATTTATCAATGATTCATTATCATTTATTTTTTGTTGAGAGATTGAAGTTAATTATATAATAATTGGATTATTTACAATATATAGCTTTCATTTCTTAGAATATTTTTTTCCCAAGTGACTTTTTGTTTTTTGAAATTTTAACTAGGCGCCTATTCTATTATCATGGCTGCGCTAGCCCCAGAAGTGAGTCGGGTGACAGTGAGTAAAATTCAGTCTCGTAATTTTTCACAGTTATCTCTTCAAGAAAAAATAGCTATTAAAACTGAAGGATGCCCTACACCAGAAATTCAAATATCTCAGCCCGGAATAAGTAACAATAAAAAATATATTCGTAGTTTTAATTCAGAATGGTACCAAAGAAAAAGTTAGCTTTGTGGTTGTAAAGTTAAAAATGCATTATTTTGTTTCCCGTGTCTACTACTCGGTGGTGACTTGATGTGGACAAAAAGTGGTTTTACAAATATAAACAAAATGAAAGAAAAACTGAAAAGCATGAGCGTTCAAAGAAGCATATTGATAATGTGATTTCCCTGTCACTTTTAGGAATGGTAAATATCAAAGAAAAACTTAGTGAACATAATAACAAAGTTACCAAAAATCGTGAAATATTGTCAAAAATAATAGACTCCATTAAATTCTGCAGAAATTTTGAGATTTCTTTACGTGGACATGATGAAAAAGATGATTCGGCAAATCCAGGTGTATTCAGGGGATTAATTAATTTCGCATCAAAATTAGATCCCAATTTGAAAAAACATTTAGAAAGCAACACAGTCTTCAAGGGCGTTTCCAAAACCATTCAGAATGATATTCTTGACTGTGTGCTGCAGGTATCCCGCAATCAAATAAAAAAAGAAATTAAAGAAGCTTTGTTTGTGGCAGTCATGGCTGATGACACAACTGATATTTCTGAACACACTCAAATGGTTATTGTTCTGAGATATGAGCTGAATGAGGAAGTCTTTGAGCGCTTCTGGAGTTTCTTTACTCCGGAAAATCAAATGGCAGAAGGACTATCTAAGTGCATTCTAGATCAGCTAGATATTCTTCTCGAAGGAAACAAGCAGAAATTAATTGCTCAGGCATTTGATGGCACAAATGTCATGAAAGGAAAAAAAGGGGGTTTGGGCTAAAATTAAAGAAGTTTACAATAATGCACACTTCATTCACTGTTATGCCCACCAACTGAATCTGATTATGAAAAATGCAGCAAGTACTACCCGAAATTCAAGAATATTCTTTTCTAACCTCTTGGCTATACCAACATTTTTCTCCAGGTCACCACTTCGTCTCTCTATCTTAAGCAAACATATGGCCAGCCGCATTCCTCATCCATCCCCTACTAGATGGAATTTTCATATACGCACCGTAAACTGCGTCTATGAAAATTTTGAACCCTTAAAAAAATGCCTTGAAGAAATACAGTCGACAGCAAACGCAGATCAAACCATTTCAGAAGCAACAGGAATTTTGCACGTTTTGAATAACGAAAAGTTCATCTTTTGGTTGAAACTTTTTCATCAGATAATGCCTCACATAGAAGTCATTTACAATCAAATGCAATCTCGAGCTATTGACTCATGTAAAGTACAAGAATATATAGCAAACTTCAACAATGCCATTTTAAAAATAAGAAATTCGGAGTACTGTGAAAATCCTTCAAAAACACTCATGATTGAAGCAAAGGAAGTGTGCAACTGCGTATGTGTTGACATAGCTGAGAGGTATTCATTTACCAAACAATTAGTAGCTGCTAAGCTGTTTACCAAGGAAAACTTCGATAGCTATAATATGAAAATGCCTATGGAAGAGGTAACAGTGACCACTGAGGCATATCCCATGATTGAAAAAGAAAAGCTTCTTACTGAACTACAAGTTTTCTACAGTAGACCTGATATGCACAATTATGACAGGTTAATTGATCTGCTGAAATTTATCACTGAAAATAATCTAGTAGATGTTCTTGGAGAACTAGCTAAGCTCATAAAAATTCTTTTGACCATCCCCATGACTACAACCGAGGCCGAACACTGCCATTCAACATTAAAAAGAATAAAGACATTCTTAAGGAGCACTATGAATCAGGAAAGACTAAATACTCTTGCAATGATTTCAATAGAGAAAAATTTGATCAACAGTACACAGAATTTCAATGAAAAAGTAATAGACCTTTTCGCTTAGAATAAAAACAGAAGAATGGAATTTGTTTATAAATAAAATTTTTGGCAAATTCGAAATTACCTGTTAGGTGTAAGTACCCTATAATTGATTTTATGATACTATTTTACTTATTTTTATGACTGAGTAGTGAGTAGTTATCTATTTGACTTTCTCTCTCTCATATATATATATATATATATATATATATATATATATATATATATATATATATATATATATATAATCGACACAATTGTTCACAATTTCTGAGGCAGCACCCCCATAACTGAAAGTCACGAGCCGCCACTGTATGTGTGTATGTTCTTCTGTGTTGTTAAGAATGAAGAGGCTGTTTAGTTGTGTGGCTATGTTGGTGCCTCTGGTGTTGCTTTGGTTTTGCAGGTACCAACTAGTGTCTTTAGCATTGAAGTCTCCTCCTAAGATGATGTTAGTGAGAGAGGCCAGATTGTGTAACTGTGGATTGTAATTGGCTGGCACCTGAGGCGAACTATCTGGTGGGATGTAAATGTTGATGAGTGTGGTGTTGTATTTTGCACATGTTTCAATGTTAACTGTCTGTATTTCTATCATGTTATCTGCTTGGATTGTGTTTGTAATGTTTTGGGTGGCATCAGTGTAGCTAATGCTTTTACGTATGTAAGTGATGAGTCCACCCCCATGACCCCCAGTATGATCTTCATGGATCACCGTGAAGTCAGGGATGGTGGGTGTTTTGTGTGTGTGTTTTAGTTTTGTTTCTTGTATAAGTGCTATGTGAATGTTTTGTTTGTGTACGAATTCCCTAAGCTGCATGATTTTGTTTGTGAGGCCATCTACGTTGTACTGTAATATGTTAATATTATGCTTCTGTATGTGTCTCATGGTCCTGTTGTATCTATGTCTTTGTGTATGGCGACATGTGTAAGTTGTAGTGGGGCCTGGATTAGTCTTAATGTCACCAGAGAGTAAGAGTAGTTCAGGGAGCATGCAATTGCTCCCCGTAAATAAAAAAAAATAGCACGCTGGTATAGGTCCAGCCCCCAGAGCCAATCAACACACTGACCATGCCAAACAACAGGCCATCGACTGCCAGTCTGGCCAACCGTAGACAGCCCACTGCACAGAGATTTGAGGAAGTTTGGCCACCAGTGCATTGATGTTTTGGTTTGATGTCACCTCTTCTTCGCATTGATGTGTCCCATGCTGGAAGATACAGCCACTCTCAGAAGCTTCCTCAGAAGCTGCTAACTGTCGACATACATTGATGTTCTTAGCTGCTAACTGTCAACATACATTGAGGCTCTTAGCTTCTTCCTATCAGTTTTTTATTATCTTTGGTCAAAATGTGCTGTTTAATACTCTCATTTCTTTTTGTACTTTATTTTCTTTATTAATTTGTTCAACAATTTTGGATTGGAAGTATATAACGAAATTATTTCTGGTCCTGTCCTTCAAATGTTTTGACAAAAAGTTCTTTTAGGATTTTCTTTCAATCAAGAATAAAGAGAATGAATTCTTTACTAAATTTTGCTTTATTCTTTCTATGTCTTTACAAAAAATATCTTGGATGTAGTCATTTTTGGATGATAAAGATACTGTTTAAACTGTTGTTAGCAGAATTTCCCCATACAAAGGTGCAGTACATTACTTACATAAGGAAGAACAAATCGCTGCTCATATATGTACCGGTATGTTGATTATTAATAAATAAAAGGAAATGAGTGGGTGACGGGACAGAGGTTAATAATGATCAAGCCCACTTCCCTCCTGAAGTGGAGCACTGACATTGCCTGGCCTTCCAAAAACTAGGCTAGAGGAAGGTTTAAGGATAGACATTCATAAAAAAAGAGGTCTAGGAACCATTTGATCCAGCCACTCCAGCATGCAAGACCCTATCAGAAAAAAAGTTCCCTGCTAACACAGTTTGCAAGTTCCTCAAGGTACAAAAGTTCCACCACTATGGCAAGATTATTCTCATCAGCAAGGTTTTGGACCAAGTTGAAATTTGTTACAAAGATCTTGACTGGCTGAAACTGGTCATAACTGATCTAAACTGACCACCTAACCTAGTGTAATCTGGTCTCTGCAAAACTTGATATTAGCTGTAGTTAGAACATATGCCTTAGCCAAGAAGCTAAGGGCCTTTATATTCTCAACTTTAACCCTGCTTTAGTGCAGTGGAGTATCACAAACCCCAGTGAATTAATTTTGAAATTTGAAATTATCCAAGTGCTGCACTAATGCAGGGTTAAGAGAACAACAGTCTAGATTCCAGAACATGGGCTCAAAAAAAAAAACAAGTAGTTTACTAGACTAATAGTACTTAGTAGGACCTGTTGGATCTGGCCCTATTACCATACTGAAAACTAAGGGTTTTTAATCTATTACTGACTTAGAATACCATAACTATTTCAATAATACAACAATCTTACCAATTACTAAAACTTTGATATTTTCTTGTATCATCTGAAGCGTACTGGATGATGGTTCAAAGTCAGGATGAGTGAATGGCCCTGACCTTTCCAGTAATTTCTGAACATCACTCCACCTTTCACTCCATTCAACTGCCATGATTTCCAGCCTTCTGACACTTTCAAAACTTTAGCATGAATAACTTAACAGGACTTAGGCAGACCTAAACATAAATTCCTGCAATCTGTAATTCTTTTTTAGAAGAACATAGAAAGGTCAGTTATCAACTTGGTGCCAAACAAACAAAAGTAAGGCTTAGTATTACTAGTTTCATCTATTGTGCCAATAGACTCAAAAACAATTTAAACTCTATATACAAGAACAATATGAATATATTTATAAAAATTAACATATTCACTGCCAAAGATGAGGAATCTTGTCTTTTGGGACAGATCAGTTGATTGCCAAAGATGAGAAATCTCATCTTGAACGTATACATTACAGCTAAGCTTCATTTTGGTATATTTTGTTTAAAGATATCTTAGTTTTAATTTTTGTTTAAATTTGTGGTGAGACCTTGTAGTTGGTTAAATCTTGCAAAAAATGCTGGTAGTGGTTGGTTAACTACCTTCTTAAAAAGTGCTGGTAGTGAATGTTAAAGGCAGTAAAATTCCAAATGCCAGACACAATTCAGAGACACAATCTATAGGCCATAATTACATTATATTACATTTCACTTGGAAAACATAAAGCCACTTGGGCCTATCAAGGTTATCCAAGTCATGAGCTATGTTTTAGTAGTACTTAAAATCTTGCAAAATGTCATTGAGGACCAATTACTGCTAACCTATGATGATATTTATTACCAAGTGGGTGGATGAGGAATCTTCAGTAGATCTTATACTATTTGACTTTGCAAAGGCATTTGATGTAGTTTGCCATAGGATAGTGCTGGATAAGCTGAGGGAGATTGACATTTCAGGGAAGCTGCTGGGGTGGATTAGAGATTTCCTTTTTGGCCAAGTGATGCAGGTTTCTGTGGGTGGTCAAGTGAGTGGGGTACCACAGGGGTCTGTGTTAGGACCAGTTCTTTTTCTTATTTACATCAATCATGTTGCTAGCAACATTCTTTCTAAATATAGAATCTTTGCTGATGACCTAAAAATTTACTTGAGGATAGAAATGGGTTCCCCAGGCAATATGGCTGAAGCTGTTTCTTTGGGTCAGAGGGACATCAAGCTTCTTTTTAAAATAGCTTGCTCTTGGGGTCTAAGTTTGAATTATAACAAGTGTGTGGTGTTGCAGTTTCATAGAGGGTCAATTGGTCATTACGAAATTGGACAAGTTACTCAGTATTACATAGACAATCAGCCACTCAGAAAGTTCTGTCCAGCATACTCAAGATTTAGGAGTTACCATTGATACATCATTGAAATTCCATAAGCATGTACAAACTATAGTCAATAAAGCTGGTGGTCTTGCAACTAATCTTTTGGAAACTACAGTGAATAGGGAGAGTGGGTTTATGGTAGCATTATTCACTACTCATATTCACCCAACTTTGGATTATTGCTCATGTGTATGGAATACAGGTTATATAGGAGATTTGAAATTGTTTGAGTCAGTCCAGAGATACTGGACAAAAAATATTAGAGGCCTGGAAAACTTTCATTATGCAGACTGCTTGAAGGCCTTAAGTTTGTACTCAATCCAAGGTAGGCTTATTAGGGCTGACATGATTAAATATTGAAAAATTTTTAATGGCAAATGTGTTATGAAACTGGAAGACTTGTTTACAGTTTCACCACTGTCAAACACTAGGGGTCACCAGTACAAAATTACTTATGTAAGAACACAACTGGATTGCAGGAGTAGGTTCTTTAGTATAACTCACCTGGTTGGCTCCTCTGACACAGGTAGGTACTACCAGAGTGAACACTCATCAGAGGAACAGAGCGAGCCCACATCTGCAGGTATGCCAGTCAACAATATTACACAAAGTGAGAATACAAAGTATAGAAAAGACTGGAATAGCAGTGACAAGATCACGAGTACTGGCACTCATACAAATTCAAAAGTAGGTGACATCACCACACTCTCAGGCAAAGAATTCCACAGCCCCACACACCTAATACCAAAGAAATGCCTCCTGCACTCAATGGAAGAAAATCTGTGTGTGAGTTTTAAACCATGGCCCTGAGTACCTACTTGCGGAGCAAGAACAAGGAGGGCATCCAAAAGAATCTGATTGCCAACATGAAAAAGCTTCCAACACTTTATCATGTCAGCTCTCAACAGTCTCTCTCTTACTGAGAATACATCCAGTCTACTAAGCAGAGTGGCATAGTCAAGGTCTTCCATACCATCTATGCACTTGGTCCACCTACACTGTACTGCTTTGAGAATTTGCAAGTCACCAGTATACCCTGTGAACCATACACAAGATGAGAACTCCAGAAGAGGCCTCACATGAGTCATATATAGGGTCATCATGAACTCAAGAGACCTATATAGAGTTGATCTCAACAGATTAGAGGCAAGCCCACCTGCCTTGTTCACTATGCCCTGCACATGATAGTGGAAGCGCAAGGTGGTATCCACCATGACTCCCAAATCAGCATGTGAGTCAGCAAATCAGATCAGAGTATCACCAAGGTAATACTGAGAATAAGGACCCAACTCGCTCCAATCAAATCCTCCCTGCTGGAATTGAAGAACCACACATTTACTCGAGTTCATAGACAGTCCCCAGGATTGAGCAATCTGAGACAGGGTATTAATGTCCCTTTGACAAGTCAATACATCCCTCAGCATCCCTGCTGAGGGAATTCACTGCCATCATCAGTTCTCTCTCTTTCTGATTTGAATGCTTTTAAAAAGGCTTTGGGATTGATAGTGGGTGAGGATTTGTACAGGTTTTCATAAGTACCCACTTCAAAAAAGGTAAAATCTATTTGCTGCATATGGTGCACTATCCAGCCATTTAACCTGAATTTAGCTGAACATGTTTTGCTTATTTTTCTGTGCTGGTGCCCCAGCAGAGTGAGGCTGACCCTTTATAGATCATGTTCCTTTTGCCTTCATTGTGGTTCTTGAGGTGAGGGAAAGCCCACCAGGTAAGATTACCAGGTAATAGTAGTAGTCAATGCATAGAAGAACAAGTGATTTCCATATGGTAAGCATGGTCTTACTGTCTCTAATTCTGAATGTCTTCAGTATAATTCTATTAGTTGTTTGCAGGATGAGGTTGTTTTGTCAATGTGCTTGTTGAATGTTGCATCTTCAGATAATGTGACCCCAAGGTCCTTTACATGATCAGTTCATAAAATATCTTCTCCTGTGGGTCCAGTGTAGTTGAATTGTTCTTTTAGACATTTATTTGGTCCATACTTAATTAGTTCAACTTTGTCTTCATTGAAGGTCATATTGTTTGCATTTGCCCATGCACATATAATTTGTAGATCTTTTTATAGTTCTGTACAGTATTATTTTCCTGTAATTGGTCTTAGTATTTTGGTATCATCTGCAAATGACAGGAGAGAGCTTCCTAGGTTACAGTTTATATTGCTTAGCATTATAATGAATAGTAGCTATTGGTCCCAGTACTGTACCTTGTGACACTCCACTGATCACCTCTTTTTCTGTAGATTTTACTCCTTTTACAACTGTTATGTATTTGTTTTCTGTCAAGAGAGAAGGGCATGGATCCATTTTCCTATTTTTCCATAAATTCAAAGTTCTTTTAGTTTATGGAATAATATTCCATGGTCAACCTTGTCAAAAGCTTTTGCAGTCTAGATAGATGACATCAACATTGTGGTTTTCTCCCAAATATTGTAAGGTTGTGTTGCAATGGTCTATAAGTTCAGTAAGACAGGATCTCCTTTGTCTGAAACCATGTTGAAAGTCTTCTTTTGCCACCTTTGTAGATTGGGGTAATATTTGCTTGTTTCAGGATTGGTGGTATTCTACTGGTGTCTAGTGAAGATCTCCACAGGATTTTCAAAGGCAGAGATAAAGTATGTTCGCATTCCTTAAGAATCTTGGTTCCAATTCCATCTGGACCAGGTGCTGAACTCCCTGGTAGCTCTGCTATTTTGCCTGGTGTATATCTCTAGTGGTTATTTGTATATCTTCCAATAATGGTCTGTCTTGGTCATTTTTTTCTCTATCAAAAAATGCTGTAGTTTTTATTTTCTTAGCTACTACAGGGGTACCCTACTCCAGCTTAAAACATATTGAGATTGTAGAATGTTTGCCATTTCCTATGGATTAGATAGAAGAGTTATTCCGTCTTTAGCAAGCAATGGGCCAATACTTGCTTTGATAACTGCTTTGCATTTAGCATAGCTAAAGAAGAATTTGCTATTTTCTTTTATGGTGCCAATAGCTTTGTGTTCATTATCAATATTCTCTCTTATGGTTAACTCCTTTAGGGGCCATTCAAAAATTATATAACACTATTTTTGCTAAAACTTGATATCCCCACCCCCTTGTAGCATTCCATAACACTAGACAAGACAGTGGCAGACACCCACGAAGATGTTATGTAACCCCTATTATAGTGGGTGTCTGGTCTAGTGTTTGGAATATTATAAGGGGGTGGGGGGGTGTCAAGTTTTAGCAAAATTAGCATTACGTAAATTTTGAATGGCCCCTTATTTTAAGTTCTAATAACAGTACGGTATCTGTTTCTGGATGTTACTATGTCTTGTACCACTTAATATATCTGTATCTGTTTCTGGATGTTACTATGTCTTGTACCACTTAATATATCTGTATCTGTGTTCTTTTGTCAGGTATTTCTTTGCAATTTCATTTTTCTTTGGCATGTGTGCTTGACAGTTGCTTGTATAATGCTGATGATAGCAGATATTATATTCTACTCCAGAATTCTTCTGATTCTAGATTTTCTAATTCTTTTTCCCAGACAGTTATTTATTAATGTCTAGTCTGATTTGTGCAGGTTTAGATCAGAATATGGCAAGTCCATTTGGCATGCATCTTGCTTATATTCATGGAGAGAAAAGTTTGTGAACATGTGTATGACAATGTGGTTGGAGTTGGTGTTGGTTATAACAATGTGGTCAATTATAGTTACATTATTTGTCAGTACTAAATCTAGGCTATATTTTTTCTAGTTGGGTAGTGTATATGCTATACTAGGAAGTTTTTTCCATAAACTCATCCAGGTGTTTTGATTTGGATCTTTTTGTCCCTGATTTCATACCACCATATTGGTTCCAGGTGCAATTTGGGAGATTGAAGTCTTCTGTAATGATTACATCTCTTGTTGAGTCTATGATAGCTGGGCATCACCTGATTTTTTCCAAGAACTTCAGTGAACTCTAAATGATAGCTATCTAGGGGGCTATAGATATTCACTAGTTTTATGTCTTCTTTACTTACATTCAACATGATGATTAGGAGTTCACAGGCTCCATTTGAGTATGCTGTGAGCAGTTCACTTTGAATGTTTTCCAAAATATATATCAGGACATGGGTAATATTTGGGAAAGCACCCAGTCACATCCAGTTACAACAATAATATATCCTGAATTCTCACTAAAAATTACCCAGGAAAACTATCATCTCATGTTGTGCAGATTGATTTAATATTAATTTCATAATAAGGCTGGTATTTTTATTTGGGTAAGTCTTGTTTGTTTATTTTGGCTACTTTTGCAGTGCTTCATTTGATTTCTGACTACTGTTTCTTTGAATCTTTTGTTCAGTTTGAAGCTGAATTGGTAAATATTTACATTAGGGTCTCCACCCAATTTTGATGCCAAAATACATTTTCCTAGTAGTGTATGATGTGCTTTGTTCAAATCTGGCCTTCATTTTATGCAGAAATGAACCAATCAAAAGTTATGAGACTTCAAAATTTTAATATATTTTGGTTCATTTCTCCATAAAATGAAGGCTAGATTTTAACATTGCACATCAAATACTACTAGAAAAATACATTCCAATGTCCAAATTGCTAGAGAACTTACCTTACCTAACCAACCTAACCTAACTTACCTAACCCTAATATCAATGGATTCATCGTAGGAACACTCAGATCTATACTTTCTACATTTAAAAGACTGTAAAACACCATGTTTGACAAAAATTTCTATAGCAGAATTATCAATATTGTTAATATCTATAATCACATCTTCGAAATACGTTTCACACCTTTCACACGCCATATTGGAAAACCAACTAATGAAGAAAACGGAAAATACTCTAGCCGCATACCTCATTTTTTTATAGACAAATGTGATTTTTCCACCCAAGTAGATACACTTATGATGATGTCATTCAAAAATTATGACCAAAATAGAGTTAAGAAAATAATTTCTTTAAAAGCCTTTAACATTATAAATACGCAATTGCGCAAATAATAACATATACCATTAGACTCCTAAAATTATGCCGAAACATTTGATAACAGCCAGTATTGTCAACTTGGTAGAGACCTTAATATAAATAATTTCCGCTGAATTTGTTGAGCATGATGTGCGATTCCTGTGACCTCCAAAATAAGGTATGTAAACGAGTAATAGGTTAGGGTAGGTTTTAATAATAAATACCATAATACATTTTTCTGGTTGTATTTGATGTGCTTTATTCAAATCTGACCTTCATTTCTTGAGCAAATGAACACAACTTATGAAAACTTGATTGTTTCATAACTTCATTTTGGTTCATTTGCATAAAAAATGAAGGTCAGATTTGAAGAAAACCCATCAAATACTACCAGAAAAATATATTATGGTATTCAAACTACACCAGGTCCTTTGCCAAATAATTACTACCCAGGACACCACCATTTAGACAGCCTTCTCTGTCGCATCTATGGGTGGTATACTAGGCCTGTTCAAAAATCAACTTTTTCTTATTTTCATAGGTTTCTGTACTTTTTCCCATGCTTTTTGACCTGAAAAGGCCAAAAATCATAACCATTGTTTCCTAGGTTGTTGGGAAGCATTGCCGCATGGAGCTTTAAGTTTTCTAACTTGAAATCAGCCAAAAGCACCAGTTCCGGAGTCCTTTGAATTATGTTTTGCACTATAACTTTTTATCTAAACAAGATAGAGCAACAAAATAGGCACCAAATTAAAGTGTTTTTAATCCTCTTTCTAACTTATATAATTATGATAGTCTTGGAACAAGAAATGGCACATTGGTACATACAAAGATTTCAGAAATATCACAAAATTCGTTTTCTCACACTCAAGGCAGACAAGGCGCCTTATTCATGACACAAATTTGAGATTAACATTTTGTCAAGTCTAATCGATCAAGAAGTGAAAGCATTACATGATGATTAATTTCATAATGACATTTACACAGTCAGTTGTTGAGAGTTTGTTTCTTGAAGCTGTCAAAGCGGCGTCTGTTGAACTCCACAGCTTGGAGATAGTCCCTTTGCTTGGCATCTGTTGTTATGACATTTGCAAAGTCACTCATCATCTTGACACCATGTTCAGCAATGTCATTCACTGCTTTCAGATTCTTAACATAGTCCAACGCTTTTCTGTAGTCCTCATTCTGTGGCCAAGACGTGACAGGTTCCAGAAGCCACTCGGATCCAATGTTCAGTGTGTCCAGCAGGAAATGTGATTCTGGGCCAATGAGATCAACCAGGGTGGTCTTAGCTGTGACTCTCTGGAATAGAGGCTTTCCTGTTCTGAAGCTGTCTGGCTTCTCAGTGGCATGTAACTGGGCAGCAATGTCGTGCTTCAATGTGTCACTCAATCTACTGCTGAACAGGGCAAATGGCACAACTTCCTGCGTCAGGTACCATTTGTGGTTTTCCATCTTATTAAGTACTGCATCAGCAAGCTTTGGGTCAGTTTTCTTGTACTTCAACATGTCCTGGATTAGACTTAGATCATTCACGGGAGCATCTGCAGCAGACATTGACATCATCCATACAGGAGTGTAGAACAGCGCAAGGAAGGTGTTGTCTTTCCAGCTTTGATACAGTGTCTTCGTCATACTCAAGTTGATCTGCAAACATCAGCATTTTCATGGAGTACAGGTTTCTGGCCATCCATCTGGCCTGATGAATGGCGCCTGGTCGACTCCAGTGAATACCTCGAGGAGGCATTCCTCCAAGAACAATGACTGTCAGTTCAGCCATTTCCCTGTAGTTGGCTCTTGGAAGCCTTTCTGCTGTTAGAATGTCTTGGAGCATTTCTTCACTGTTCTTCTTCTTTTCCTTCAGCCATTTGCTGTTGATAGCCAGCATCTTTGGGTTTTCCTTGGACAAGTCCATCCAAACATCCTTCAGATGCTCAAACCAGGGATTATCTGGCCCCTTCACCTTCCCAAACAGCTTCTCCCAAACTGCTCCTACTAGGATTTCCAGGATGTGATGTCGACAGGCCAGATAAAACACCTTTTTGTTCAGCATTTTCTCTAGCAGTTTGGCAGCTCCTCTGTGAACTCCACTGTTACTGGATGTAGTGTCAAAAACAAGGGCAGTAACATTATCCGTAAGTTCCCATGTCTCCAGTAAATCCATTGAAGCCTCAGCCTGAGCTGTGCCAGAAGAATTGTCGATGACAGGTACTCCCAATAACTTTCCTTCAGTGTATGAAGGTGGACCAGACACTAGCACAGCTAAAGTCTCTGAGGTACTTCCAGGTTCACTGCCCAAGACATCTTTGAGCAACTTTCCATCCCAGTGTAAGGCAGCGTACTGTGGGGGGTTTTCACAAAACTTGGACATGTGACTCTGGCTGATATTATACCTGGACAGCATTCTGTTGCGACGTGTTATTGAGGTTGAGATGACAAAGTTATCCAGATCAGCCCCTCCAGCTTTCAAGGTGGCAGAAACCATGGCAGTAACTTGATTGTCTGATAAACCAAGACGATCAGCTGTATTGCAGATGACATCACATTCCATGACCTTCCTTGGAAACGTCAAAGTCACACTAGTCACAGTGTCTTGATGGTGAGAACATCCAGGACAAGGCTGATAGTAATCCATGTCCTCTGTGTTAGCATCGTTGTCAGTTGAGTCACCCCAGGTAATGTCATCCACATGAACAACTGCCTCTTGTTCTGCTGCAGCTGTAAAATAGTACAATTAAGACAGTAATTGTTAAGTACATGCTAAATATCGCAATGGAGTAAAACTTAAAACTTTTTGTAACGTTCAAAGTAATTAGTTTTACCTTGTTCTTGTCTATGCTGCAGTCTTTCATTCCTCGCTGCTTGCTGCAGGGATCTTGTCTCAAAAATCTTGTCATGACCAGACATATGACCTTTCCTCTCAGTCTTTTGGTCTTCGTAGAACCTGATATCCTCATCTTTCTTCTCTCTGGATAACAGTCTGTTGTTCTGTATTTCCTGGATTGCAACTGGAGCTCCTATATCGAACAGGCTGTCTAATTCCAGCACAAATGCTCCTCTTTTTCCTCCAGGGTTACTTGCTCTTCCTTTGCTTTTCACCAGAGCACGATGTTTCTCATATAGTTTCATGAAGAGCTTCATTGCATTGTACTTGGTCATTGTCTTGATCCTAGCCATCTGCCAGAATGGGATGATAGATTCAACTGTTTCATATGCAAGGTCTTGAACCATGGGCCTCCCTGCATTTTCCGGTAAATTCTGAAGATTAAGGAAATACTGGAATACCTGTCTGTTGATAGGAAGCTGGGAACCACTGATAAAAGCTGAAGGGTATCTAACCAGGAAAGTTTCAGTGAGAGATCTGGTAGATGGCCCAGTTGACACCTGCCTATGGACAGTACGTGGAGGTTCTGAGATATCAACTGTGCGTCCACGGAGCTCCCTCAGTTCCTTGCTTAATGCCATTGTGAAGTTGTAACTTGTAGATGGTTTTCTAGATTCTGATTGAGTTTCTGTTGTTTCCTGAAAAATGATAGATAATTATTATTATTATTATTATTAATTATTATTTATTTATAATTGTTAAAGTGCAAAACATAATTCAAGGGACCCCGGAATTGGCACTTTGGCCAATTTCAAGGCAGAAAATTTAAAGCTCCATGCGGCAATGCTTCCCAATATCCTAGGTCAAAATAGTTGTGATTTTTGGCTTTTTCAGGTCAAAAAGCATGGGAAAATGTACAGAAACCTATGAAAATAAGAAAAAGTTGATTTTTGAACAGGCCTAGTGGTATACCCTTCAATTGCAATTTCACTACTCATGATCATGAGATTCAGGCGTGTTTCTGTGAGGCCAGATTGAGCTTTGAATGTCTTATATTTATTTCATTAGGTGATAAGTCCCCAATGGGATTTCATGGTTACTTGCTATACTATTATCACAAGTAGGCTTATCTGGACCTGCTACATCTGCATATGATCTATGTTGGGGAACAGTGTTTAATCTTGGATTTTCTTGTGTCCTTTGGGCCAGATGGGGCTCATAGATAGCAGGCCCACTATCCTAATATTCTATCCAGTGATTAAGGTGTGGGCTGCATTCGGAATGTTCCATTCAGGTAGGTCAAATTGCAATTTTCTTTAAAACAATTTCTTTCCCACCATGAGCTCTGGCAAATTTGAGAATGAAAATAGGGGCATCTTGCATCAGATAAATTTATTGGATGCTTTCCAGTTAATGGGAATACCCAACCACCCACTACCAAACTGTTTATTATGTATTTTTGCTCTCGTCATTTTTGTTTAAACTAACGAAAATATCATAACTTAACCTAACCAATCATCAAGGGCGTACAGTTGACCTAACTGGGCATTCAATTGACCTAACTAGGCATTGAATTAACCTAATGGGTTAATATAACGGAAAATGCCCAGTTAGGTCAACTGAATGCCCAGTTAGGTTAATTGAATGCCCGGTTAGGTCAACTGTACGCCTTTGATAATTGGTTAGGTTAAGTTGTGATATTTTCGTTAGTTTAAACGAAAATGACAAGAGCAAAAATACATACAGTTTGGTAGTCCCGAATCCCGATAATACGTAAGTACCGAATTTATTAATCATTTAAATGAAATTAGTTAATATGTAAGCGATAATCAGTTAGTAGGGGGCCAAAATGTCTTTATGTCATCTAAAATCGCAAAAAAACGTGGCTGCTTTCGGTACGTTGTCGCCGCACGAAATCCGCAAGATTGATTGATTGTTTGAAGTTTTATATGGAGGAGCTCAGCCATCCGCAAGATATGAGTTCAGATGATGGCGGGCGGTTGGGTATTCCCGTTAATAGGAAAGCACCATTTTTTGCAGTAGCAGGTAAACAAATGAATAAATCACATCAAATACTACGAGAAAAATGCATTTTGGTATGATTTTGATGACATTGGCTAATATATAGAAAAAGACACCTGCTGGGATCAGGTAATTGACTATAGTTTAATAAACTAGCTTTCGACAATGATTCCAAATTACAGTCCTTTATTGTGCAAATACTCGATTTTTGAGTCATAGCCTGTAATAATTTTTGGCCAATGACCTGACCATATTTAATCACGTGACGAGAAACCAAACACAGTACAAAATATCAGCCAATCACTGCCATTCTCTCTTCCTTTGTGTGGGTGCTGGCACAGTGTAAGTAAATATACAGTGTTGGGCTTCCGACATTTTCAGCCTGCACGGGAATCTGACTGAGTCAGCGAGCAGCTGTAGGTATTTAGTGACTTTTGACTCTATCCCCCAAAGCAGAGTCACTTGTCCCTAGGGTTGCCAGATGTCCTCCACAAAAATACCAGACACCAGCAGCCGGGGGGGGGGGAGAGTAAAGGGTCCAACACACTCTTTACTGGATTCCCATTATTAACATATTGAAAAAATCGCTTGGGGTTTTCTTTGCCGTCAAGAGCAATGGAAATTTCAAAATCGCACTTGGACTTTTTTATTACACTTTTCATTTTACGACTTAGAGATATGTAGTTGTTTCGTGACCACAAATTGTCTTCATCGCACTTATGTAGCCTATAACCCCTATCTCTACTCTTTATAATATCCAGGGCCGCCTAAAGCTGCCACGGAACCTGGGGAAGGATTGGTATATGAGCCCCCCTGTTTACTCAGTATTATATTATGAATGTATTTTGTGTACATAACAAGCAAACTGATTATATGTCCAAGTCACTATTCAAAACATACAGTATGATAATCTCTATAAAATGTATGTTCATTAATTATATTTCCTCTCTGTTATTTAATCAATTGCTTTATTAATATTTTTAGATTTTATCCCCCCTCTTTCCGGGCCCCCTAGAGGTCTGAGCCCCGGGGATTTAACCCGGCTTCCCCACCCTCTCGGCGGCCCTGATAATATCCCTGACTTTAGAAGTAAACCACAAGGGTTGGCTTGTTATTTACTTTCGCACGCTTAATCTTGTACGGTACACATTCCCCATTTATAGTTCTAAATACTGTTTCAAGCGATTCCCACATTATTTTTGTGTTGGAGGTCCCCACTGCGTTTTCCCAATTGACGTGTGACAATTCATTTCGAAATTTACAAAAGTCCGCACGCTGGAAGTTAGAAATTTTAGTTGCGTTAGCTGGTTTCGAGTGACTTACTGAGAGGACAAACTCTACCATATTGTGATCGCTATTGCTTAACGGTTCTATTACTTGAAGATTAGTGATTATCCTGTCCAATCTCGTAGGTTCCCTAACCTTTTGAATAAGAAAGTTATCCTGGAAAAAATTAACTAAACGATTACCTTCCGCGTCTCCTTGCATTGTATCGTAATTCACCTTAGCGCAATTAAAGTCACCCATAATTAAGGCCTGGTCACTATATACGAGTGTGTGTGTGTGTGTGTGTGTGTGTGTGTGTGTGTGTGTGTGTGTGTGTATATATATATATATAGGGTGGGCAAAAAAAAAGGGAGACCTCGAACTTTGGCTGTAAAATTCAAAATTATGGTCAGATTTCAATGTTTTTTTTCACACCCCACAACTAAGTAATTTTCCTATACGGTGAGCGGATTTCAAAGGAAACTAATGAAAATTACGAATTTATTGAACATTTCTTTATGCCACTGGAAATTCTCCATTTACACTACTACTGCATTGTCGGGTCGGGGAAAAAAAAGGGAGCCCTTTTAAATCCTTCATATCTCGGCAAATACGATACAAAGAACCATGAAATTTTAGTATGTTAGTACTAGGTAATTTTATGGTTTGTATGCCATCTTTTAGCATCTGTTTTATCGATTTTCTTGAGAAGCTTGTCCAAACCTCCTGCAGTTGGCTTACGTTAATTAAAATCTTTTTAATTATCGCAAGATTTTTCTGGAATATTCGCCATAAATCCAATTTCTCAGTTAAAATGCTAAAATATGGCAAACAAATCATAAAATTACCTAGTACTAACATGCTAAAATTTCCTGGTTCTATGTATCGTATTTGCCGGGATATTAAAGATATAAAAGGTCTCCCTCTTTCTTTGCCCACCCGACAATGGGTGGAGAATTTCCAGTGGCATAAAGAAATGTTCAATAAATCCGTAATTTTCATTAGTTTTCTTTGGAATCCGCTCACCGTATAGGAAATTTACTTAGTTGTGAAGTGTGAAAAAATACTGAAATCTGACCATAACTTTGGATTTTACAGCCAAAGTTCTAGGTCTCCCTTTTTTTTCCCCATCCGATATATACATACCTTTCCTTTCCTTTCAACCTTTCAAATGTTCCGTGCGATGATTCCTCATTTCACGAAGGTCAAGCTTGTCGCCCCTCCTCTCGAGTTGGCCTGGTGAAGTAGTGAGTTGGTTTCTTGTACTCTCCACCTCACATAGCCAGGTACGCCCGGCTCATCGGGGATTATTTTGATCCAAGCATCTAATTTTTTTGAAGACGTCCACTGCAACTCTCTTCGTGTTCCTTAGGTTTTTGGGTAGCTGATTAAACATTTTTGGTTTTGGTCCTCTCACAACAAAACTATTTTCTTTCAGGGTTAAGGATGTTCCCTGTCTAGCCTTTAATTTAGGAACACGACACAGTCTTCCTTTTCTACTTTCCACTGTTGTTTGGGGGGTTACAGGGTTTAGAGTAAGATTAGGGATTAGCTTCTCCATTATTTTTCAGGTGTAAATAATGGTGTATCTCTCTCTTCTCCCTTCCAGTGAATATACATTATTCTCTTTGCTCTGTTTACTGCTATCTTATTTTGTGTTTCAAATTTCGCATCATCAGTCATTACAACCCCTAAATCTTTTGCTTTAAAATTTCTCTGAATTTCTTGTCCATTTGGGGTATAATATTCCATGGATTTTAGGTCCTCTCTTTTTCCGTGTCGTAACAGCTGAAATTTCTCAGTGTTAAATTTCATAGTTTTGTCTTCCGTCCACTTGTAGATTCTGTTCATGTCGGTTTGTAGAGATCCTATATCTTCTGGGTCTCTTATTTTTCTACTTATCTTTGTGTCGTCGGCAAAGAATGTTACTGTGCTGTCTCTGGTAACATCTTCATCTATGTCAGTTAGCATGATTATTATGGAAAACTGATGAGTGGGTAGTTGGGAGGTAACGAAAATGGTTCACTGAGTAGGTAGGTAGTTAATCTAACAATTATTAAATTCCTTTTATGTCAATAACTGGGTGGATGAAACCAATTGGTTGCTCACCAGAGTTATTCTCCACACTAGTATTTATATACTGTGTGAGAAGAGCGTGCTCGGTAATAGATATACATTACCGATCAACCAACCGAAAAAGAACCAAGACGACGCTGGTGGAAAAAGCCCCGCTAAAAGGAGAACAAAGGAGAACGAAAAACGAGGAACGGGGGCGAAAGGACGCAACTGGAGAAAGGACGAGAACAGACACCGAAGAAAGATCCCCACCAGCAAGTACGCTCTCGACAATTATACAGGAAGGAGAAAAGAGACTCTCTAATAACTAGCAGTAAGTGACTAATTGTGTTTTTAACCCAGCAAGTTAAATTCATTAAATTAAGCTGGATCAGACAACTTAGGCCTACATTGTGGCCTAAGACCCAGCATCAACTCATAGCTTAACAAAGGTAAAGGTAGATTGCCCTAACCTAGTTTGGTGAGGAATCTTACTGTGGACCTCAATTTATCTGCCCGCTCTGGACCATTTCCGGAATCTCTAGGCTGACCCCTCTAGGCTAGACTTGATCTACTCTATAGTTAGACTGGAGAAATAAGGGGTGGGTTAATTGTGGACCAATTCATACAGACAGATTTTGTTGTTGTTGAGCCTATTAGATTGTCTACGTAAAAATGTTCCTTAAGGAAGTTCAATGTTAAAGAGTTATTAAACTGGTTCAAATGATGTCCAATTGTCAATGCTAATAGGCTAGGTGAGCAATTGGCTCCAAACAACACAACATTAAATCTGAATTATCTGAAGTCTATGAACACTCTCAAAACATTATGCAACAAGGTAACTTTGAACTTAGAGAGTGGATTTCAAATGATGAGGATTTAAACAAAAAGATTTTAAAGGATAATAATGGTCTTACTGAGCCATCAGACAGAGTTAAAACTTTAGGTATGAACTGGTATTTGGATGCAACCAGAGCTGGGCAGTATTTAAATACATTTGTATTTAAATACGTATTTAAATACATTTGTGTATTTAGAACTGTATTTATAAATACATTGTTTTTCATGTATTTAAATACAGTATTTAAATACTTTAATGAGTATTTAAATACAATGTATTTAAATACTCAAAATATAAAAATGTAAATACTTTTACTGGTTTAATACATGTTCTGTACTAGCACAGTACGACGCATCGACAGTGTAGTACAGCATGGTTCATGTTTCAACGTGTCAGTTCAATCAGTTGTGTGCCACTCTTAGTCGAAAGCGGTTGATTTCTTTATCGTGTGCGTGTCATGGCTTCAACAAGCAAATCCGGTGAATCAAACAGTAATATATCTGCAGATAACAATTTAGTGCACCCTCTGTTTGATGGAAAATACTTTAAAATTAAATCTAAAGATGGTAATAAGGTAAAGTGCACCTGCTTGCTGTGTAAACACGAAGTCTCTGCTGCAAGCAATGCTACAACGAATCTGTACACTCATCCTTTATCAAGCATTTTATATTGTTGTTACTCAGGAATTAGTGAATGCATATGTTAAAATTTGTATGTATTTAAAATGTATTTACAAATGTATTTAAATACAATTGATGTATTTTGTATTTAGTATCTAAATACATTCGTAAAATGTATTTAGTATTTAGTATTTAAATACATTTCTCCCATGTATTTAGTATTTAGTATTTAAATACATTCAATGTATTTATTGCCCAGCTCTGGATGCAACTTCTAACAGTCATGATTCAATCTGTACTAAAGGTTTTAAACTTGATGAGGAAGCAAATACTAAAAGACAAATATTATCAGAGGCTTCCAAAATTTTTGATCCTATGGGTCTATTCCTGCCTTCAACAATAAAATCAAAGATTCTCCTCCAAGAAATTTGGAGGACAAATGTTGGGTGGGATGATCCAATAACAAATGAAAATCAAAAATCTTGGAAGAAGTTAGCTGCTGATTTAACAAAAGTGCAGAACATTAAAATTCAAAGGTGCTGTGGGTTTAGGGATAAGCCCCAGAGACTTCATGTGTTTGCTGATGCAAGCACACAAGCTTATGGGTGCTGTGCGTATCTTGTAAGTCCTACAGAAAGTCATCTAATTTATGCAAAAGGGAAAGTTGCACCTCTCAAACCTACCCGAACCATACCTCAATTGGAACTATTGGCTGCTGCATTAGCCATTAAAACCATTTCATTGCTTAAGGATGCTTACCATGATGTGAACATAACTGATATCCACATCTGGCTTGACAGTCAGATTTGTCTTGCCTGGATACGGAATGATAGCATTAATAGTAAGAATATCTTTGTAAGAAATAGGCTAAAAGAAATAGCTGAAGCTAATGAAAGCCTACAAGTAAACTTTCACTATGTTCCAACTAAACAAAATCCAGTAGACTTTCTGACCAGAGGTTTATCCTACAAGTTGTTGAAGTCAAACAAAACTTGGTTTATGGGACCTAAGTGGCTCTGTAATACAGACCAATGGCCTGTGGAACAAGTTAACTTGACATTAAATTTAATCTTTTCAAATGAAAAGGTTGAACCAATCACTAATTATGAAATTTATTCTGATTTCAACAAACTTGTCAGGGTTACAGCCTACTGTTTGAGGTTTGCTCACAACTGTTTAACTACAATTAACAAACAGCTAAATAAAAACAATCATAATTATACAGAAGTTGCAACCAAATACTGGATAGGCCATGCACAACAAAAGGAGTACAATAAAGAGTTAGAATTCTTGACTAATGGGAAACAAACAAAAGAACCTGTACCATCAGTAGTTGTGGATCTAAACTTGTTCAGAGATGAGGAAGGCCTTCTAAGGTGTAAAGGGAGATTAGACAAATCAAAACTGTCATACAAAAGCAAACATCCAATCCTTTTACCTAGATTTAGCTATTTGACAACATTAATCATCAGAAAAACACACAATGATGTATATCATATGGGGTACCACAGACACTAACTACATTAAGAAAAACTTATTGGATACCCAAGGGAAGGATCACTGTTAAAACAGTCCTGAGTGAGTGTGTCACATGTAGGCGTATTCATGCTAGGCCCTATAGGAAACCAAATCCTCCTGCTTTGCCAGAGGAGAGAGTTACTCTCAACAGACCCTTTGAGACTGTAGGCATTGACTATACAGGAGCATTGACTGTAGGGGTGGGTGATACTGAACAAAAAATGTACATTGTACTGTTTACATGTGCTGCCTCACGAGCTGTTTATCTGGATGTTGTGGAGGACCTTACAGCAGAATCTTTAGTTGCTGTCTTTAAGAGATTCTGTGCACGACATTCAGTACCCAAGACAGTTTGGACTGACAATGCTACATATTTCAAGGCTGGTGAACAAGTCATCCACGACTTGTTAAGCGATGAAATCACACAATTATATATACAAAATTCAAACATAAAGTGGAAGTATATTCCGGTTGCCTCTCCTTGGTATGGTTCTATCTGGGAGAGGAATATACAAACAGTAAAGAATTGCTTGAAGAAAGCAATTGGCAAAAAACAGATACACTTATTTGGGTTGCTCACTCTCCTGGCTGAGATTGAGAACATCATGAACAATAGACCACTCACTTATGTGAGTGACAACATTAATGACCCGGAACCATTAACTCCAAATCATTTAATTCGGGGAGAACAAGTTAGTCTCCTGCCGGACTACAATATAGACTCTTCAGAAGACCCAAACTGGACTCAACGACATGATGAGCTCCAGACTAAGTTACAACATTTGACTAGAGTTAAAGCTCATTTCATTAAATAGTGGAAAACTGAGTACTTGATGGGTCTAAGGGAGAGACATAAACAAATGACTAAGAAGGATTGGTCTAACACAATTAAGGTAGGGGACCTTGTTCTCATACATGACAGTACTCCAAGACAATACTGGCCTCTGGCTAGAGTTTCAGAACTCAGACCAGGGGCAGACGGGGTAACAAGAGTGGTCAAATTAAGGACTTCAACGGGTGACACAACAAGAGACATTTCTCTTTTGTACCCTTTAGAGTCTGGACCCAAAACAATGGACTTTGGAGAACCTTCTCCACTGACAGTAACAACTGCAGACACTGAACTTCCAGTAACTATTCCTTTGACAGTAGGAGTGGTAACGCATCCTACTACAACATTGACAGACACAAGACCTCAGCGACAAACAGCATTAAAGGCGCGACTATTTTTACAACAAAAAATAGATGCTGGGGAATTGTAATTTTATCTTCTAACTTTCACTTTTTCTTTTCTTATGGTAAAGACCATAGATAGTTTCATCCTATGGATGTATATTTTCTCTTCTAATTAAATGCTACACCTTCTCCATGAGAAGGTGAGGATAGGCACTGTTAATCAGATTAACAGGCATTTACAGTCAAATAGTTAGCTAGTCTACACTCAGACATAAAAATTGGTGACAATGACACCAAAATTTTTATCTCCCGGGGCCCCCAGTATATGGAAAACTGATGAGTGGGTAGTTGGGAGGTAACGAAAATGGTTCACTGAGTAGGTAGGTAGTTAATCTAACAATTATTAAATTCCTTTTATGTCAATAACTGGGTGGATGAAACCAATTGGTTGCTCACCAGAGTTATTCTCCACACTAGTATTTATATACTGTGTGAGAAGAGCGTGCTCGGTAATAGATATACATTACCGATCAACCAACCGAAAAAGAACCAAGACGACGCTGGTGGAAAAAGCCCCGCTAAAAGGAGAACAAAGGAGAACGAAAAACGAGGAACGGGGGCGAAAGGACGCAACTGGAGAAGGGACGAGAACAGACACCGAAGAAAGATCCCCACCAGCAAGTACGCTCTCGACAATTATACAGGAAGGAGAAAAGAGACTCTCTAATAACTAGCAGTAAGTGACTAATTGTGTTTTTAACCCAGCAAGTTAAACTCATTAAATAAAGCTGGGTCAGACAACTTAGGCCTACATTGTGGCCTAAGACCCAGCATCAACTCATAGCTTAACAAAGGTAAAGGTAGATTGCCCTAACCTAGTTTGGTGAGGAATCCTACTGTGGACCTCAATTTATCTGCCCGCTCTGGACCATTTCCGGAATCTCTAGGCTGACCCCTCTAGGCTAGACTTGATCTACTCTATAGTTAGACTGGAGAAATAAGGGGTGGGTTAATTGTGGACCAATTCATACAGAGCATTTTTCGCAATTATGAAGAGTAGTGGAGCTAATACTGCTCCTTGTGGTATTGAGCTGAAGACCTCTGATTCTGATGAAGATATTCCTTGTACTGTAACGACTTGCCGCCGCTCACTAAGGAAATCATATATCCATTTTCCTACTTTCTCTGTTATTCCCATATATTTCAGTTTATGTATTATGGTTCCATGGTCACACTTGTCGAACGCTTTGGCAAAGTCTGTGTATGTTACATCATAGTTTTCATTACTTTCAAGTGCATCAATAATGTTGTTGTAGTGTTCTATTAGTTGCGATAAGCATGATCTGCCTGACCGAAACCCATTTTGGTTATCATTTAATTTTTTCTTGGTTTCAAACAATCCATAGATTTTCTGACTAACTATTCTTTCAAATATTTTAGTGAGATGAGATGTAAGCGACACTGGCCTATAGTTTTTGGCCTCGGATCGATCTCCTCCTTTATATATTGGGACTATGTTTGCGCTCTTCAGGATGCCCGGTATTTCTCCCGTGTCCAGAGATCGTCTCCATATCCAATATAGGGGTTCAGGGATTGCATTCTTGCAGTTTTTGATCAGTGTGGCATTCCATTTGTCCGGTCCTGCCGCTGAGTGTGCTTTTAGTTTCCCTATAGCTTTGTAATATCATCTTTCGTAAAATCGAAGTCCGTTATACTTTCCCCTTGTAGTTCTTCTTCAAAGAACGCGTTTCTATCGCATATCAGTTTGTCAATTTTTGGGATACTGAAAGATGATTCGCACTGAGCTCTTAAGGTTTCAGATACTTCTGTTAGATCATCAGATAAAGCACTGTCTTCGTTTTTCAAAGGTCCGATAGTCGTATGGTTTTTCGACTTCCTTTTTGCAAAATTATAGAATTAATTTGAATTAACTTTTATCACTTCTTTCGCGTCTTCTTCTTTTTCCGTATGCTTCTCAATTAGTTCCTGCATGACGCAATCGATACTCTGCAGTTTATCATTTAATATATTTCTGATGTTATCTTTATAGTTACTTAATTTTGCAGTCACTCTTTTTCTTTTTCGGAACAATGACCTCTTTTGTCTCTCGAAACTGCTTCTCTTTCCTTTTTGTTGCATTTTTGGGACATGTCTTTCCACAATTTCCAGCGTCTTCTCCTCTAAGGTCATTAGCATCTCTTCCGTTGTCTTGGCCTCGAAAATGGCTTTCCAGTCTATTACTTCCATGCTGGATGCAACACCTTCCCAGTTTATAGCTTTGGGGTGAAAATTAAAAATTTCGAATTTGTTTCTTTCTGTTGTTCGTGTTCTTTCCTTTCCTGTTGCTTTTATATTGGTTGTTATTTCAATAATGTTGTGATCCGATATTATAGTCGGGGATATTTCTACATTATCAATTAGGTTGCTGTTGTTTGTGAGTACCAAATCTAGGCAGTTGTTTTTTCTTGTGTTTTCTGTTATTTCTTGTGTTAACATAAATTCATCAGCTAGACCTAGTAACATTTTTTTCACTGTTTTCAGGTCCTGAATCCATCCTGAAAGTGCGTCCCACATGTTATGAAGCACCATATATATATATATATGTAATGTCTTTACTAATTATTGTTTTCTGTGTAACAAGTCTTTACTAATTATTGTTTTCTGTGTAACAAGTCTTTACTAATTATTGTTTTCTGTGTAACAAGTCTTTACTAATTATTGTTTTCTGTGTTTCAGATCTATGCTATGTTTATGTTGAATAAAGCCTCAAATTGGCCTTTACTTTATCTTTAGCCCGCTAACAAACGTGGCACCACAATTTATTCAACATTTCAATCAGCCATTCAGTCGGCCTTTCAGATACAGCAAGCAAATATTCATCCAGTAACCTTACTATATCATGGAGAAGGTGATTCGCCTGGATAAATTTATTACTTCTCCGAATTCTCCCCAAGCTGGGAAACTATGGAAATTATGGTCGCGCGGATTCAAATATTTCTTGAGTACTATCGCCGAACACAACCCCAATAAATTGGAGGTTCTATTCATACATATCGGCCCCGATGTCGCTGATATCATTCAAGACTGCTCTACTTATGAGAATGCCATGGCAGCCTTAGAGGCCACCTACGTCAAGAAGCCAAACGAGGTATGCGCTCGCCACCTGTTGTCCACCCGTCACCAAAAGCCCGAGGAAACCCTCGATGAGTACTTGCAAATTCTTCAACAACTAGCCAATGACTGCAACTTCAAATCGGTTTCCGCCGACGAAAACAGGAGTTCATCTGTGAGAGACGCTTTCATCCGAGGAATTAGAGATAGCGCCATCCGCACCCGCTTACTCGAAAATGACACACTCTCACTGGAAAAGACTCATTACATTCCTCTCTTCTTTTATAATACGTGATACTTTGCACGGTAAGAAACAAAACGACAAGTTCAAGATATTTTGGAAGAAAGAAGAGTCTACAAGTTTAGGCGTTGAGCTGGGTATCTGATTCGAGTGCTTCTTCTACCAGACGCGCTGCACTCGATTAGATCGCTGCTGTGTACGGCCACGAACGAAACTCCTCACGAGCGTCTATTCACGCACCCGCGGCGTACTTCTACCGTGTGATAGCGTGGGGTAGACACCCCAGTTAGGTTACTTAGGTTCTAGCAAACAATCAAAAGCACTTACCGGTGCGTTGAATTAGGTATTCCTTGAAGCCTACCGTTTTATTCCTGTGTCCCACAACAGCCTACCTAACTCTCTCTTACATTACCAATTTAGAAGCTATAGACATTACCCCTAACTATACTTAAGTACGAACAACTTCCTACCCGATTTGTTACCTTAGATTCATCACCTAATTTTACTCAGCACCAAAGATTAGGTCAGATAGGAAAAAACATGTCTAGGCCAGACCGAAGCAATACGAACAGCCCGTTGGTTGTTTATGGCTTCGTCTTGCCATTCAGCTTAGATTTAGTGATATTTACTCTTTAGTGACTTTTAGACTATATACATATATATACATACACGTCACCTCACTCCTCCCCTACAAGTTTAGTCTGTCAGGGGGATGAGGGACCCTAGACGACCTGCGGAGCGGGGTTGATGTAGTAGGATCAGGTGCAACCTGTATAGGCGGGCAAGTTGAACCATTTTCCGGAGGATCAGTTCTCTCTTCCGGAAGACTCTGGTCCTTCTGCACTTCCCGTTCCCATATCTGGTCCTGATGGCGTTTAATAGAACGACCATCTTCTAGTTGGCACTTGAAGGAAACAGGGCCCGTTCTCTCCTGCACAGTTGCAGGAACCCATTTTGGTCCAGCCCCATAGTTGCGAATCACAACTGGATCATTAGGTTTCGCTTCTAGAACTCTCCCTCTTTTAGTGTCGTGGTACAACTTCTGTTTTTCCTGATGGCGTAAAACTCGTTGTTGTAACATTTCGTTTGGACGTAACAAATCAAAAACTGAACGAATTCCCCGGCCAATCAGAAGTTTAGAGGGAGACACCCCTGTCGTGCTGTGTGGTGTTATTCGATATTTAAACAAAAATTTATCCAACACCACTTGCATTTCCTCCCCACGAGAATGACGCAAGGCCGACTTGAAAGTACGGACCATGTTTTCCGCGAGACCGTTAGTAGATGGGTGGAAAACACTAGACCGGACATGTCTAATGCCATTTAGGTGGACGAAGGAACGAAATTCCTCACTGGTAAAACAAGTACCATTGTCGGAAACCAGGACTACGGGTAAACCCCATCGAGCGAAAACTGAACGGAGTAAGCGAATCGTTACACCCGAAGTCGTGGAAGTGGTTGGAAAAATTTCCACCCACTTAGAGTAGGCGTCCACCATGACTAGGAAATAAATATTATTTATAGGACCTGCATAGTCAACATGGATCCTATGCCACGGTATAGTAGGCCATTCCCAAGGATGAAGTGGACTTTTCCTTGGGAGATCTCTGTTCTCTAGGCAGCTTTGACAGGAACGAACCAATGATTCGAGTTCTCCATCTAAACCAGGCCACCAGAAATAAGCTCTCGCCAGCTCTTTCATTTTTGTTGCGCCCATGTGTTCAGCGTGAAGTTCCTTCACTAAATTCGACCTGCCTTTATTTGGAATAATCACTCTGTGGCCCCATAAGAGACAGCCATTTTGAATAGAGAGGCCAGACTGACGCTGAATAAAAGGCTGTAATTCACTCTCAACCTTAGTAGGCCAACCAACTGAGCAGAAATGGATGACCCTAGACAGAATAGGGTCTGATTTTGTCCACTGCTCTATTTGTACTGCAGATACTGGAGTGGATTCCAAAAACTCCACCAAGTGAACCCATTCTGTAGGTATAGGTACACAATCATTTGGATTTTCTAAGGGCAACCTACTTAGCGCATCAGCCGTACCTAGAAGTTTACCTGACCGATGTACTAAGTCAAATTTATAGGCTTGTAGAATCAGTGCCCATCGTTGAATCCTACCTGAGGCCATAACTGGAATATTTTTATTAGGTGAAAATAAACCTAAAAGAGGCTTATGGTCAGTAATTAGTTTAAATTCATGACCCCATAGATAGAAATGAAATTTTTTTACTGCAAATACTAAGGCTAATGCTTCACGTTCCACTTGTGCATATCGTCTTTCCGTCTCAGTTAGTGTTCTAGAAGCAAAACAGATAGGCCTATCTACACCATCAATGTGGTGAGATAACACTGCCCCAATTCCATAAGAACTGCTGTCTGCTGAAACTACGAGAGGAAGTTTAGGATCATAATGCACTAGGAGAGTGGACTTTAGTAGTACGTCCTTGGAAGCCTCAAATGCTTCCTTTTGAGTTTTCTCCCATCTCCACTGTTCCCCAGATCGTAATAGCTTATTTAGGGGTTCAAGGAAAGTCGATGCATTAGGCAAAAATTTCCTATAAAAATTTAGGAGACCTAAATAAGCTTGTAACTGTGTGATGTTTTGTGGAGGTGGTGCCTTTTCTATTGCTTCTAGTTTATCCACCGTTGGATGAATGCCTGAGGCATCTATGCGGAACCCTAAATATGAAACCTCGTTAGTGACCCATGAACACTTTTCTCTCTTTAGCTTAAGTCCAGCATCCCGGAGTCTTTTTAGAACCGTGGTTAATCTAGTTAGGTGTTCTTTTTTAGTCGAACCTGAAATGAGGACATCATCTAGAAAGCAAAGTACCCCTGGAATGTGACCTAGAACTTGGTCCATTGTCCTCTGAAAAATACCTGGAGCCGATGCTATTCCATAGCATAGCCTATTGTACTTATATAGGCCTCGGTGCGTATTTATGATAGTTAATTCTTTAGAGTTTTCATCTAAACTTAGTTGAGCATAGGCTTGGGACATATCGAGTTTTGTGAAATATTTTCCCCAGCAAGAGAGCTAAATAATTCATCAGGCTTGGGTATAGGATAGCAATCTAGAAGGACGGCTCTATTTGCTGTTAAACGGTAATCCCCGCATAACCGCACGGACTTGTCCGGTTTTAGTACAGGAACTACTGGGGCAGCCCACTTAGCGTGTGTGACTGGTTCAATAATTTTATCTTTTAGCAGCCTGTCAATTTCTAAATCTACCTTCTCCCGCAGTGCATGCGCAATTGAACGAGCCTTACAAAATTTCGGAGTTACATTAGGATCTACTTCTATGCAGACCTGATGGCCTTTTAGGTTGCCTACTTCAGGCCCAAAAATAGAAGAAAACTCCCTTAACAATGAGTCTATGTCAGATGGATATGAAAGTGTATGCACATCTGCCTGACCCCTTGGCAAGATTTTGTCAATTGGCATTTCCAAAGCATCAATCCAATCACGGCCTAGTAGAGTAGGCCCTTGCTCATCCACCACTAAAAGGGTTAAGGGATGAGACAAAGTTTTCTGGTTAAGTGTAACTGTGACGTATGCTTCTCCACAAATAGGTATTTGTATGTCACCGTACTTCTTCAAAATCGTTTTAGATGCATGTAGTTTAGGTGTGTTTTTGAAAATCTTATCAAAAACTACCTTGGACATGACCGTCCGGGCAGCACCCGTATCCAATTCTAGAGGAACTGTAATTCCATTTAGGCCTACCTCTACAATATATGGGCCTGTATTTTCCCCATTTTGCTGCTCATAGAATAGGTACTCCACTCCAATGTTCGAAGTATTTCCCTTTTGAGGATTTATACTAGAAATGTTAAAATTAGAATTTTCACCCTTTGTTTTCTTTGAAAAACACACTTTAGCTATGTGGCCTATTTTACTACAGTTTCGGCAAACTGCTTCTTTAAAAGGGCAATCTTTCTTCCAATGGTGTTTTCCACACCCTGTACATGGCTTGGAAGGCTTAGTAGAATTAGTAGGCTTAGTCGTATTCGCCTCATACCTTTTATTTGCCTGTCTAGTAGGCTCGTTAGGTCTGCCAGGCCTAGAAGATTTAAAGCTATTTACGTGTTGGGCTTTACTACTATGATTTCCAAAAGCTCTAACATCTTTAGCAGCTGCTTCTCTAGCCGTAGCTATTTCTACAGCCTGACTAAAAGTTAGGTCCTGTATGGCTAATAGGGCTCTCTGGGTAGACTCCTCTTTGAGACCCATTACAAACCTATCTCTTAGCATTTCATCTAATTTGTCCCCAAATTTACACGTACGGCTATGGCTTTTTATTCCTGCAACAAACTCTGCAATGCTTTCATTTCCCGTCTGATGCCTTGAATAAAATTTGAAACGTTCATAGATGAGAACTACTCGGGGTTTGTAGTGATCGGTTAGGGCCTGTACCAATTCCTTATAGGTGCAAGTTTCCGGTGCTTTAGGAGAAACTAGGTCCATAACTAAACCAAACGTTTTAGGGCCTATTATAGTTAAAAAGGTAGGTACTTTCTTAGCATCCGGAATGGAATTTGCCTCGAAAAACAACCTCACCCTAGTGGCATAAGCTTCGAAGTCCTCCCCATTGTCTTCGTAGGGGCTTATATGGCCAATCACCGACATGCTAGAGCAAAACCGAATTAGACCAACTCACGTGAAGTAGGTTAGGTTAGGTTTAAATTTGGTCTAGTTACTGAATAGTGAATTTTATTAGAGTTAGGGCTGAATAGTGAATTGTATTAGAGTTAGGGCTGAGTAAGAATTAGTTTTAGAGTTAGGGCTGAGTAGGAATTAGTTTTAGAGTTAGGGCTGAGTAGGAATTAGTTTTAGAATTAGGGCGGCGGGACCTACGCTATAGTACGGTAGCTTCCCCACACAAACAAACCAAATCGGACGACCCACTAGTCTGCATCCAATTTTCCAAACAACCACTTGAACCCAATAAGCCAAATTAACCCAATAAGCCAAATTAACCCAATGAGCCAAATTTAACCCAATGAACAAAATTTAACCGAGCCAAATCCCATCCTCGTCGCCAAATGTGATAGCGTGGGGTAGACACCCCAGTTAGGTTACTTAGGTTCTAGCAAACAATCAAAAGCACTTACCGGTGCGTTGAATTAGGTATTCCTTGAAGCCTACCGTTTTATTCCTGTGTCCCACAACAGCCTACCTAACTCTCTCTTACATTACCAATTTAGAAGCTATAGACATTACCCCTAACTATACTTAAGTACGAACAACTTCCTACCCGATTTGTTACCTTAGATTCATCACCTAATTTTACTCAGCACCAAAGATTAGGTCAGATAGGAAAAAACATGTCTAGGCCAGACCGAAGCAATACGAACAGCCCGTTGGTTGTTTATGGCTTCGTCTTGCCATCCAGCTTAGATTTAGTGATATTTACTCTTTAGTGACTTTTAGACTATATACATATATATACATACACGTCACCTCATACCGGTTCTGCACTACCGACGTGGCTGTCTTCTCCGGGAACTGTACTCCTTCGCCAATTCATTCGCCGATCCAAGAACGAGCCCCTCGTCGAGGAAGTTGAGTTAATTGAGGCAAACCCCAACTACGCGTTTATACAGCATCCGAATGGGAGAGAAGATACCGTATCCATCAGGGACCTGGCACCGGCGGGACGTAGCAATACGGATGACACGAATCACTATGAACCCCCCGTACCCAGTCCGCCAATCAATTCCACCCCGCTAACGGGCGACTCAGAACCCGCTGAGATCCGCCGACACACGGTCCCAACAGCTCCCGTCGAAGCGACTCCAGTCGAAGTCGAGAGAGACCCACCTGTGTCAGTAACCTCCGAGACGAGTCCCCCTCTGAGAAGAAGCACTCGAATCAGATACCCAGCTCAACGCCTAAACTTGTAGACTCTTCTTTCTTCCAAAATATCTTGAACTTGTCGTTTTGTTTCTTACCGTGCAAAGTATCACGTATTATAAAAGAAGAGAGGAATGTAATGAGTCTTTACTAATTATTGTTTTCTGTGTAACAAGTCTTTACTAATTATTGTTTTCTGTGTAACAAATCTTTACTAATTATTGTTTTCTGTGATCACGTATTATAAAAGAAGGAAGGAATGTAATGAGTCTTTACTAATTATTGTTTTCTGTGTAACAAGTCTTTACTAATTATTGTTTTCTGTGTTTCAGATCTATGCTATGTTTATGTTGAATAAAACCTCAAATTGGCCTTTACTTTCTCTTTAGCCCGCTAACAAACGCGGCACCACAATATATATATGAGGAAATTTCATTTGAAATGTCAAAATGTTTTTCTGAGTTTTGCAATCTATAGCATGACTGGATGACCTTACCAATGAATGCTAACCATGAATGGATGACTTCACCAATGAACTAAAAACTGCACGTACTGGTTGTGTCAATGGAAAGGAAAAAATTAATCATTTAATGTATGCTAATGACATTGTTCTTCTGTCACCCCCTCCCCATGGGCTGAGAGTACTATTAGAGATATGTGAACAATATGGTATAGGAAATGACATCACCTTTAATGGGGCAAAGAGTTGTATTTTGATTTTTAGGTGTAATCTACTGAAACATGTCTCATGTGGGTCTTTTGAAGTGAATGATCAGACAATACCTGTCAAAGACACATGTAAATACTTAGGTCATGTAATTACTCGATATTGAGAGGCAACGTAAAAAGCTGTATGTACAAGGGTAACATCTAACATGCTAGTAAGGAAATTTGGTATGTGTTCAGAATCATTTAAAACTTATCTTTTTAGAACTTACTGTACTGCATTGTATACATCCCATCTGTGGTGGAACTATACAAAAACTGCTATGAATAAACTCTCTGTTGCTTATAATGATATTTTTCGTATGCTATGTAGGGAACCAAAATGGTGCAGTGCCAGTTTTATGTTTACTACGCGTAACCTACCTACCAGCCAAATGTTAATCCGGAAGAATATATATAATATCATTACTAGGGTCCGAAACAGTTCTTATGTGCTATTGTGCAATGTCCTATCTTCAGATATTATGTACCTCTCACCAGAGCTGTGCGCACTAACTGATAAATATAGCGCCGCTAACGCTAACGCTTATGCAAATAAATTCTAGCGCCGTTAACGCTAACGCTAATGGAAATAAATTCTAGCACCGTTAACGCTAACGCTAACAGTTTTTAAAATTAGGGGCGTGAACGCTAACGCTAATTTTGGCGCTAATTTTTATGAAATGTAGGAATACCTCGAAATTCGTCGCTAGTTCGTTCTGGAATAACACGACGAAATACGAAACGATGAAATTCGAGGTAGATCATAACATGTTTCAATGAGAAAACATTTTACCGTATTATGTTATTAAACAGATTAATTAATCAAATTCTACTCGTTTTTCGGCAAAATATAATGTATATTGCGTTGGTAAACAGTTGAATTTCGTCAATTTCGATCGGTTTTTTTTCACATTTAAAAAAAAACACGACGAATCTGTGAATATGGACGAAAGATTGCGAAACTATAGGTAGTAAAAGATTGACGACGAGTCTGCGAAACGACGAAATTCGGAACGACGAATTTTTAGGTATTCCTGTAGCTAAGTACTATTTTTTTTAATTATAATAATGCATTTGTATATATTTATACGTGTTCACTATTTGTTATTATCTTTTATAGTGTCAAACGGGAACAAAATTATATCTTTAAAATGATTATTGGGTAGTCAAGAAAATCGCGTCATTTGATATTTATAATTAAACTTATTTATTGGAAAGACATTGTCCTCCTTTACATGCTCATTTCAGGAAACTGTTTATTATTATACATTCTACGTTCAGCATTATGCACAAAAAGCAACGTAATATAGAGAATACCATTCAAAGACTATTCATTTTAATTTATATTAGCGCTTAGCGGTTAGCGCGGCGCTATCTGTTCCGCTAACTATTTTGAAAAATAGGGCCGCTAATGGATGCTCTAATAATTAACTAGCGTTGCTAATTAGCGCCGCCAGGCACAGCTCTGCCTCTCATCTATATGGCAGTCTTGGTTTAGACAACTGCTGGTTTACAATACCTTATTTTTGTAATGTAGCAAATATTATATATGCATATTAAGTTGTGTTATAATAAGACTGTATTTGTATGTTGATTAAATGGCTATGCTGGCCTTATTTTTGTACTTGTATATTAGGTTAAGTGACTATGTTGGCCTTAGTTTTGTATTAAGTTCAGTGTATAATACGTAAGATTGTACTTGTATGTTAGGTTAAGTGGCTATGGATTGTGAATGATCCACAATAAAGATGTTTTGTTTGTTTGTTTTTGTTTTGTATAGTGTTTTCTGAGAAGAAGGGTGAACCTTTGTGGTAACCGAACGTACCTAGAGTTGCTTGGGAAAAAAAAAAAAAAAGTTTGTGCTCAGGGAGTTTTGATTGAGTGTGATACTGAGAATTTTTTCCAAAGCGGCAGTTGAGATTGATTCTGCATTTTGGAATTGTTTTTTGACTAGTCTAAGATCACTAAAGTGTTAACTGATAAGTATTTGTTTGTTAAAAGATCTTAGCAAAGCATAGGCCTTGTCTAAGGTTTATTTTTGGTGACTATTGTTGCCTAGATTATCGCACTGGGCTAGGCCTGGCCTTAGTATGGCTTATATCCTAGGAAATTTGGTAAATATTTACCATTACACCGGTCTCCGGTAGAAAGTTTTAAAAGCTGGTTTTCAATGTTTTTCAATGTGTTGACTTAAAAAATGATTACTCATTTCCGTCGCAAATGATTTGTTAAGAGTTATTGAAGCTTAAAGCTTTTAAAATTTTCTACCCTTTTTTACCTGGGGGATCCCCAGTGGGAACAAGAAGTTTTTGGGTGGGGAGAATCACAAAAACGAGTGGTTTCCGAAGATTTTGAAAATCGGATTAATACAAAACATGGTTAATATTTAATAATTACCCAAAACACATCAAAAACCATAGGAAAAACAAATGTCACCTTCAAAATTGGACAAACCTAAAACAACCTAACCTAACCTAACCTGGTAAATATTTACCAGTGGTACAGCGAATATAATTAGGGCTTTTTCTCCATTCTGAACCAAAACACATTTTTCTGGTGTTTTTTGGTGTGATTTGTTCAAATCTGGACTTTGTTTCTTTGGGAAAGGAGCCATTTTTGAGAAATTTTAAAATTGAAAATTTCTTAAAAATGGCTCATTTCCCAAAGAAACGAAGTTCAGATTTGAACAAATCATACCAAAAAACACCAGAAAAATGTGTTTTAGTTCAAACCTAACCTAACCCACGTTTTTTTGCAATTTCTTACCTTAAATAGTAGCGTTGGGATGTTTGTACAAATTAGTGGCAACCAATAGGAATAAATAGACAATTTTGCTAGGCCTACCAATTTCAACTTGTTGGCCTAGCCAATGCTCACAGACGTCGAAGCAAAAACTCCTCCAATTAATCGTACTCTCGGAAACCAATGCTAAATAGAGCTGTGTATCTAGCTGTGTCGAATGCTTTGTCAAGAATAACCTAATGTACAATAAGTTTTGCCATAGTTTGAGGTGGGATTTTTCAACCCATGTGCCCTTTTGATAGGAAATGGAGAAGGAACACTTTTTTTTTTTGCAGCACTCATCCTTAGTCAATCTTCTGTAATAATATTGGTCAGCAACTTCTCTATAATTACACTCCTGACCACACTGTGAACAAATAACACGAGTAGGTAAAACACCGTGACTGGTAAAGAAAACTTCAGTATCGTCTTCTTTTTTATAAGTAATCCAAATCATACCCCAGACAAACCATAGCGAAAACCGAACTGAATAAGGATTTTGGAATGAGTATGCATTATTGGAGATTCAAAATGCACATCTCTGATTGGTTGGATAAGGTAACATGAAACAAAAACTAGATTTAATTGGCTGATTTGACCTATGTTTCCTAATTTTGCCACGAGATATCTCCCCATAAAACTGGAGGATGAGGACTGGCAAAATTTTAATAGCGGAAAGAGGTAAACACTCGGTCAATGGCCTATAATGGCTACTTTTTACATCTAAATTTTTTATTTTTTTTTAAATTTATTATATTTCCTTGATTTTTATCAGTTTCCCTGAGGTTTCAAGGTCTCCTGAATACGAATTTATATGTTAAATTGTCATAGAATATCATCTATCAAAAATGAACAAAGCATTAAAACAAATATTAACCACCATATCCACTAACTGATTAAAATTAAAATTAGTGGAAGTGCCATTTTTTTACCCTTTTCCTATTAGAGAGTTTAAGCTTCAATAACTCTAAGTTTAACAAATCATTTATGACAGAAATGAGCATAATTTTTTAATTCAGCACATTGAAAAACATTGAAAACCAGCTTTTAAAACTTTCTACTAGAGACCAGTGTAATAGTAAAGAAATACCGGAAATTTTCCATCCAATTATGAGTGAAAGAGCGATAGTAAAGATTCAGTTTAGTACTGGGAATCTAATTTTAGTAATTATATAGAAAATGGCGCAACCCGAAGTATGATGTAAAAAATATTTTATTAGGTCAATTTCGATGTGCTGAAGCCAAATCTGTTAACCATTTGGTGTGCAAATGCTTCAAATTAGAGTAAATGTTATTTATATTTTACTCTTATTTTGAAGCATTTGCCTAAAAAATGGCTAACAAATTAGGCTTAAGCACATGAAAACTAACCTAACCTAAGAGTAAAATAATCAAATCAACTTACCTTTAACTTAAACATTGGGAGGATACAACTTTGCCGCAGCTTTTAGGAAAAAATGAAGTCTCTGATCACTAGGGACATTATGTAAAAATAAATATCTAGCAAAATGATTTGATTATTTTACTCTTAGGTTAGGTTAGTTTTCATGTGCTTAAGCCTAATTTGTTAGCCATTTTTTAGGCAAATGCTTAATAAGAGTAAAATATAAATAACATTTACTCTAATTTGAAGCATTTGCACACCAAATGGTTAACAGATTTGGCTTCAGCACATTGAAATTGACCTAATAAAATGTTTTTTACATCATACTTCGGGTTGCGCCATTTTCTATATAATTACCCTAATTTTTGCATGAAAATAGGTTTTTCTGATGTATTTCACTGTATTTTATGCAAATGTGACCTTCATTTCTTGCGCCTCTTTTGCAAATGTGTAATAAATAAATTATTTAATAGTTTTATCATATTAACCTATCAGACAGTTTAAGCGGGATAATGGGTTAATATTTGTCTTTTCACCCGCTCACACGCAGTTAAAACAGTATAATATATTGAATTGCTATTTAAAACGGACTAAGAAAATATATATATATATTGTGCAAATTTGTTCAAATGTACTTTTTTAATAAAATATATTTCTTGTTTTGGCTATAAATGTAATTTTTTCATAAAATATTTTTTGGGTGCTCTTCCAATATGTGATCTACTGTGAAACTAGCCTTATAAGGCTAACGAAAATATCATGACTTAACCTAACCAATCATTAGGTCAACTATATATGCCCTTGATGATTGGTTAGGTTAAGTCATGATATTTTCGTTAGTTAGTCTTATAAGGCTAACTAACGTACCTGCTGCTAATCCGAATAATCTAAGGTAGATCACGTATTGGAATGTAAATTTTAAGGTAGAGTACATATTGGAAGAGCACCATTTTTTGTGATTGGGCTATTTTTTTGCTACTCTGTGACTTATTAGTTTGTTGGGTTTTGTTCTAGCTATTTTTTTTTCTAATTGGATTCAGTTTAGTGGGGTTTATGATAAAATTATGATGTGCCATTCATGTGATTTTGAGAACTTGATTCGTCATGTGCCCAAGATGAAGCCAAAGGATTGGATGTTTTTATCAATTACAGCATTATTCTCTCATCCTTAACTTGCCCGAAATGTGACAGTGAGAGTCTAATATGAAAAGATTAGAAGATATTGGTAAATTTATAGTTTTGAAAAATAAAAATTAGGTTTTCCGGTGGTTTCTGATGTGATTCATCCGAAAATGACATTCATTTCCATCGCAAATTACTCGTTTTTGTGACCCCCCCCCTCCCCCCCCCTCCTATGGGAGAATGCATGGGAAATCAGGGTTTTGGGGGGGGGGGGTCAAAAACAAGTGATTTGTGATGGAAATGAATATCATTTTCAGATGAATCACATCAGAAACCAATGAAAAACCTAGGAACTGAACCTGGTAAATTTGCAGTTTCAGCCCAATTCATTTTGATCACTCTTTTTTGAACCCCCCCCCCCCAAACATCAGAAGCCAAAAACGAGTGATTTGCCGTGGAAATGGATGTCAAATTCGAGTGAATCACCTCAAAAATGACGAGAAAAGTTCATCATAAAGATGGACTGGGTGTAAAAGTGAATAATTATCGGATAATGTTAAAAGAAAGGGGTTTAATGGGTGGGGATATATGTATATACTCTAATCTAACCAACCTTATTTCAATGCAATAGCCTAATAGGCCTATTTTTCTGGGTAATTATTTTTGAGCACTTTGGATGCACTGGATCACTCAATAATATACTGTTTTTTGAAAATGTCAATAGCCTCAGCATTGTTAAAACAATGCTGAATAACTGCATAGTAATGTAGAGAACACTATTGACAACCATCCTGCATGATGACTGAATTTCAAATGATTTCAAACTGGTCAACCATCATCATCACGAGAATTGTTAGCACATGTGTGAAATATGTCTTGCAATAGTTGATTGGTTAATTGCGGTCAGCTGATGTTATGTCACATAGGGATGTCCATGAAAATAGTGATAGCATCATCATGATTTTTTATTTTTTTTTAAAGTTCTATTAATGATTTGAATTTTCTGACAGATGTGATGCAAGGTGTCCTACATTATATTAGTGAATGGTCAGAGGAATGGGGCTTAAAGTTTTCATCTTCCAAATCAAAATGTATGATTTTCTCAGAGAAAACCATGGAGGAATGATGATTTAACATTATACGGTATGTATCAGGCAACCCTGTTCAGTATGTTTCAAGTTAGATATGTGGGAATAGTTTTGGATCAGGGTTTAACTTGGTCTAAGCATATCTAATACCTGGAGGAAGTTTGTGTGAAAGCTATTTCTATATTAAAATTTTTTTCTAATTCAGTTTGGGGTTTAAGTAGATCAACAAAGTTAAAGTTGTATAAATCTTTGGTATGTAATAAATTAGACTATGGGTGTTTTTTGTACCATACCTGTTCCAAAACCATTTACTGAAGCTAGATAGAATATAGTATAAATGTATTAGGCTGGCTTTGGTTTGCTCTCAGATGCACAAAAGTTTGTTTAGAAGCTGAAGCGAACATTATGCCCTTGCATTATATAAAGAAACTGTTAGGTGCTCAGTATGCTACTAAAATGTTAAATTTTGATTCCCATCCAACTAAAACTTGTATTAATGAATTTTATAATTTTTAATTTTATAGACTTTGCCCATACCTACTACCTTTTAGTGGCTGGATCAAGGATTTTATTCACCAAGTGGGTTTAACTTTTGATTTGATAGCATTTTCTCAGCAAAGTTCCTATTTATTTTAGCTATACCCTGTAACAGTGAGATTTGACTTTTTTATTCATACTACTAAAAACAAATTGGCTTTTGCCAATGTGCTACAAATAAGTTTTCTGGAAAGAATAGAAACTTACAAAGAAAGAGGCTACTTAACCTGTATGTACTGATGGATCAAATCAGAAAGTGGTACTGGATATGCATTTCTTTGGGATGGGGTGATTAAGGGTTTTTGCCTTCCAGAGCACTGTTCTATATTTACTGCAGAATTGTATGCTACACTATAGGCTTTAATATATATATTTGTCACAACTCAGACCTTACGAAGTTTGTTTTTTGTTCTGACCCCCTCTCTTCCCTGAAAGCTATACAGTCCTCTTCTGGCATCATATAGTCATTCAGAGTATTGAATTACTCAATCAGTATAATCTTGATGTCTTTTGATGGACTCCGTCATGTTGATATCCATGGGAATGTTACTGTTGATGAAGCAGCATGCATGGCTTGTAGTCTTGAAGTTCAGACCATTCCTTACTCTGTTCATGAATTTATGAAGCCCATTTCACATTTCATTCTCTCCAAGTGGCAACAGGAATGGTCCTGATGCAATGGACTTCCTTCCTCAGATGGAACCTGTCCTTTGGAAAAGGATGCCAGAAAAGGAGTGATGTCATATTAACTAAGCTTAGGTTGAATTGCTCTAAACTGTCCCATGGACATTATTTTGATGCAACTTTATTTAAAAGGTGTGGTACTGGTACTTGTAATGTCCAACTCACCCCAGAACATGCGATCATTCATTACCATACTTATGATTTTCTTAGAACTGATTTGATTAACTATTGTAATGGCAAAGGAATTTGTCTTATGAAAGTATTTTGCGGAATGAATTTCCATCATTCCTGCTTTTGACCTTCTTAAAGAAAACCAATTTATCTAACCTGATCTAGGTGATTATTGTTTGATAGTCCTTTTGTAGTAGCTATAGTATCATTTGTACTAACAGGTTCCTTTTTCTTTTCTGTTCTGTGTGTTGTAGAGTGAAACCCTACAACTGAAGTGGTAGAGGTTTTTTCTTTTTAGTCTTGGTGCCTATAATCCAGTACTTAGGGTTGCAGCACCTTAAACAGAAATAAATAAAATAAACAAATAGTGTTTTCTGTTTTTAACCTTAGTTCTTATCCATTGTATAGTGTTTTCATTAGACCCTAACTTTTTTGCTTGATTCATCTGACCATTAAATTCAAGGTCATATATACCAGGTAAGATCATCTGTATCCAAATAATGTGGCCAAGTTTTCCAGACTGGGGTCCTAACTATTGCTGTACTTTTCATCGACTTAAATTTTAATCTTGGTGGCTTCATGTAAACTGACCCTTTCTTTTGTTTTTGCAGGTACCTAATGCCAAAGAATATTGACAAAAAATATCAAACCCAAAGATATTGTTCTGAATGGGAGAAAGTTGAGCTCATGGATGGTTATCTTGGTTCAAACACCAGCCAGCAGCAGCAGCAGCCTTCTACACACACTGTAATATAGATCTTGATCCAGAAACAGTGGCAATAAGAAAATGATGAAATCATTCTGATACAGACAATGGGTGTCAAAAATATACCATAAAATATATTTTTATTTATGAAATACAGTACACAAAATTATAAAATTTCTACCCCACACTGTTTATAAACTATTGCCTATCAAATGATATAATACTTATACATATACACACACATTGTGTATTAAGAGGATGCCTCCAAACTCGGAATTAACCCATATGTTCATAGATTTGACTGACACTTATTTATTGGTCTTATTTCCATAAATTCCTAGTTTAGAAGCATCCTTCAAGTCTTTATTACACAAATGCATAAAAGTTACACCACTGGATTGGAAATAATTTATTTATGAAGGTTGAGGTGGAAAAAGCAGTCTAGTGATGCACCAGAGGCAGATTTTGGTTGGAGGCCGGAGGGCTGGAACCTTCGGCTTAGTGTTTTTTCCTCCGGCCAGAGGCTGGATGTTCTGGCCAATTGATTTATTTCAGTGTGTGTGTGGTGGGGGGGTCCATCATCTCGTCTATTTAGGGTTTATATGTTATAGTCCTGCTATTTTAAATTAAGTCTTTAATAACTTAAACTTTATAAAAGTCGACTTTCTATGCTTTGTGTGTTAATTTCTCTAAAGATTCCCATTGAACAGAATATCCTCAGGTTATGAAACTTATGATGTCTTGCTGAGTAAAGTAGCCTATATCAAATCAATTATTAATACAATCACTAATCACTCATAAAATAAATTATTATTACAGTCACTGAGAACTGAAATATTAATACAATCACTGATCACTCATAAAATAAATTATTATTACAGTCATCTGAGAACTGAAATATTTGGATAGGTGCAGAAATGAGGTTTTATAGTTTTATAGAATTAAAATTAAAAGTTGTCAGAATTGAGTTTGGTGTACTTGCCACCTCCAGCCAGAGGCTGGAGTTTAATGAGACTTCTGGCTGGAGCAGGAGGTTTTCTAAAATGGCTGGAACTCCTGCTCAGCGAGAGCTGGAGCTCTGGTGCATCATTAAAAAGCACCAAACCTAACCTAACTCAGGCATTAATAATAATAGTTTAGGTTCTTTTTCCACCTCGCAACATTCATAAATAAATTATTTCCAATCCAATGGTGTAACTTTTATGCATGTGCAATAAAGATTTGAAGGATGCCTCTAAACTAGGGATTTTAAACTTTTTAAAATACAAAGACACCTTTCCCTTACAAGGTGAAAAATGTGACTGGTATCAGTATCCTAGCTTTTACAGTCCTAAATTAATGTTTGCAAATTCAGGTACCTTTTATAGTCTAAAAATTATCTAACCTATATAACATATTTTCGCAGATGCAGTTGTTTAAATTTAGTAATTTTTAAGCAAGTTGTCAAGATGGCAGGTCATCCATGAGTATGCATCAACATTATTGATACAGGCAGTCTCCGGGTTATGAATGTCCGACTTATGACGTTCTGTACATACAAACAGACTGCCATAAAGTCTATTATTTTAAAAATCCGAGTTACCTACAATGGTTTGTAGTAACAAATTGGCGCACTACTTACGCTGCCGCCATTTTAAGTTGGATTTTGTACTCGTGAAGATGTTCGTATGAATTCATATTCAATTTCTGATGTTCGTATGAATTCATATTCAATTTCTGATAATGTGCAAACCCCTATCATGGCTCCTAAATGAAAATCTGATGCAAGTGCTGGTGATGCACTTTAATTACTGTTACAAATTATTATCTTTTTTTATGTTTTCTATGTTTTAGTAGCTTTTATAAATTGGGAGTGTGTTTAAAGTGTTTAAGTATACAGTAGACTCACAACGAAGAATATGGGGTTGATTGTGGTGGGTATGTGTGCTCTAAAAGCCTATAAGAAATACGAATGAAGAATATGGGGATGTTTGTGGTGGATATGTGTGCACTAAATGCCTAAGATATACACATCTGCTGAGAAGTCTATTATTTTTATAATGAAATTTTAAATAGAATTAAAAGAAACAACAAAAAACATTGTATGAAATCATTTTCTACCACTACTGATGACTCATTCAAACCGAATTCCTGCCCTACAGCCACAGTGGACATCCCCCTTTTAAGACATTAAGTACAAACCATTTGCATGGGTTCTGACTTACATACAAATTCGACTTAAAGACCATCGTGAGAACGGAACTCGTTCGTAAGCTGGGTACTGCCTGTAATGTATTATTAAGTCAAGCCAATATTGGAAACTTAATGTAGGCCAGGTCCATCTAATTACTACACCAGACCTCATTGGACTGCACTGGGACAAAATATTAATAATATACTCATCAAAATTAATAATAAAGCAATGTTATATACATTAGATATATTTTCATCTGATTATTTTGAGTATAAATTTTGGCCAAATTTTACGAGTCTACAGCTGCTATCTGATCTAGTTATATATGTATAAAAAACTTTGATATACTGTACCTAACCAATCGTCAAGGGCATACAGTTGACTTAACTGTGCATTTGGTTGACATGCAAGTAAGAAGAGGAAAAAAAAGTAGGTAAAGTAAAACAAAAAGTGGGTTAGTTTATGCTACGAGCTACATCTATGATTGTGTTACTTTTTTTTTTTTTGCTGGCATCACACACTGGCATGTCACAAGCTGGTATTATCATCAACAGACTCATCCTCGATCACCACCCCCAGAGCTCCTGTTGCTAATTGTTTTATTATACTAAACGTTAATAATTTTAACAAGGGAGAGGGAAAAGGGGGTTGTTTTATTATTATATTAAACAATGTTAATATTTTTAAAATGCCTATCTAAATGGTTCTTAACATCATATTGCTGGTGGAGTTCACGATGGGTGTGGGAAGATTATTCCATTTATCAATTACTTTAAACATAAAGAAGTGTTTAGTGATATTAATAATGAAATGTCTGCCACACAACTTAAATCCATTATTACGAGTATTGCTATTGTCAAAAGTGAACAGTTTGTCAAAATTTACGTTATTGATGTTATTAATAACTTTGAAAACTTCAATAAGCTCCCCCCTTAATCTCCTAGTTTTGAGTAAATGCAAGTCTCTCTTTAATCCTATCTTCTTAAGGCTTGTTGCACAATGACGAAATTAGTTTCGTGGCACGATGCTGAACCCTTTCTAACCTATCAGTATCCGGATCACGTTAAGAATAGTGAACCCATTTACCTCATGTTAAGAATAGCAAACCCAAAATTAAACATGTTAAGAATAGCGATGGTGATTGCATGATTTGGATCACCTGAAGATCAGGGCCCCCAGCCTTTGTTAGTTAGCCTTATAAGGCTAACTAATGAAAATATCACAACAACCTAACCAATCATCAAGGGTATACAGTTGACCTAATGATTGGTTAGGTTAAGTCATGATATTTTCTTTAGTTAGCCTTATGAGGCTAATTAAAGAAGGCTGGGGGCCCTGCTCTTTAGGTGATCCCATGATTTACCCTCAGTACTAACAGTCAGGGTAATATGACAGAGACCAATAGCTTCACAGGTTTTTACAAAATTCTCCATGTTAAGAATAGCAAACCCAAAAGTTTCCATGTCAAAAATAGGGAACCTAAAATTATCCATGTCAAGAATAGTGAACCCAATACCCTATGGGTTCGCTATTCTTAACGTGATCCCAATATCCTCACGCAAATATGGGCACCAAAACTGAATGGCATATTCTAAATGAGGCCTGACTAGGGACTTGTAAAGGGGCAATATAATATTCTTAGATTTAAATTCAAAATTACATGCTATGAAGCCTAACATCCTATTAGCTTTAGCACAAGATGCCAGGCACTGGTTCCTAACTTTTAAATCCTTAGATATGCCTACGCCTAAATCTACTTCTTCATCAACGCTTGCTAGCTCTCTATCATCCATCGTGTATGTATAATTAGTTACAAGAACCTATATGCAAAACTTTATATTTGTCTACATTAAATTGCATCTGCCACTTATCCATCCACTCCATAATCATATTTACATCATCTTGGAGCCTATTTCTATTGTCCTCATTAACAACCTTACCACCTACTTAGTATCATCCGCGAATTTTGACACATTACTAGTCAAGCCTATCAGGTCATCCCATAAGTAATATCATTTTTTAGATTGGAATTTGAAGGACAAAAAAAACTTAACTGAAACTTTTTAATCTAGTATATATTTTCCATCGGAATCAATGACACTCTGCCAATGTCCTACAAGCTTTTCAATGCCATGTTTATAAAATTCAGGCAGTTTTGAGGCAAAAAATGTACAGAGACTGGTGTGCAGGTCATCTAAAGAAGTATACTGTTTCTCGTCAAGATAGTTTTGCAGATTACTGAAAAGATGATAATCTGGAGGATGTGGAAGTTTTTCCTACCCAAGCTCCTGAATTTTTGCAGAAGTGATCCAAGCGGTATGAGGACGTGCATTGTTGTGGTGGAACACAATTCCTTTCCAGTTAACCAAAGAAGGTCTCTTCTTTTAGTGCAGTGTTCAATCGTTCCAGTTGTTGACAGTAGACTTGAGTGGTGATTGTTTGGTTGTGTGGTAAGGTTTCAAAGTGTACCGTATTACACCACCTTTATCCCACCAAACACTAAGCAACACCTTCCGAGGGTGAAGATTTGGTTTTGGCTGTGGTGTTGCTGGTTCTCTGGCACTTAACATTCTGGTACAGTATCCACTTTTCATCACCAGTCACTAAACAGTGCAAAAATGGATCTTGGAGTTCATGGGAATGATGAGCTGTGCTAGTGTTTATCCGCACCCTCAGATTGTCGACCGACAATTCATGTGGCACCCATTTTCCTAACTAAGGCACTTTCCTGAGTTGTCGCAAACATGGGTGTGGAGTTGGAGCTGGTGGAGTGGTGGTTTTTGGGTGGAGCTGGAGTCGGAGTCGGAGCCATTAAAAAATGCCAGCTCCATGGCTCCAATTACCTTGCCCATTCATAATAAACCTAATGCAACTTTATCTTACCTAACACAACTTTAGTACTTTACCTAACTTAATATATAGTTTTTATTAAAAATGCATATTTATTTTTTTCAGAAACGTCAATATTTGTAATATAATTATTAATTATAGCTCCAAAATCATATATCATTAACTAAACTAAGACTAAATAATAAGCATTTATCATTTATACATAAATTTTGATTAATATAATTTCTTTTTGGATTTATGTATTAAAAAGGTCAAATTTAAAGAGTATTTTTAGCCTTTATTGCAAATATCATTCAACAGTGTATTCATCTGTCTGTTGTTGAGTATGATCAATGACCACTCTAACTACATTTGGATTTTGATAACTTGCCGGAGCCGGAGCCAAAAGTTTTTATTCTGGCTCCACACCCCTGGTTGCAAATGTCGATGGATGGTGGATGGGGATGAATTGAGTTTCTGGGCCAATTCTTTGATGGTTGTTGAACAGTCTTCTTCAAGTGTGGCTAACAGCAGGGCGTCCAGAGTGTGCTGCATCTGTCAAACAGCAGTTACCATTCCCAAACTTTTGAAACCATCTTTGACATTTCTTCTCATGCAGAATATCATTGCCATAAACTTCCTGAATGTTTCGCACTATCCCCTTTTTTGAACTTGTAAAGCATTATATGCCTGATATGCTCTTCAGATACTGCCATGTTTATGAGGGGTTCACATAAAGCAAAACACACGACTTCACTGGTCAAGGTCTGTAAATTATGTATTGAAACACGATAGCTATCTCCTCTTAGATATAAACTTCAGAAAATTTATGCTTAAACTGAGTAGGACTAGTTTAAACTTAATCTATCATAAAAAACTACATTACTTATGGGATGACCTGATACATCTATGTTGTTCATGTAAATTACGAATAGCAATGGGCCAAACACTGAACCCTGTGGGACACTGCTACCTACATCCAACCACCCCGATTCACTACCATTAACAACGACCCTCTGTCTCCTAGCACGAAACCATTCCTCTAACCAGTTAGCTACCTGACTTCGTATACCATGCGCTTTAACCTTCTCAATTAATCTTCTATGCGGAACTGTACATATCGAATGCTTTTTTTAAAATCTAAATAAATAAAGTCGGCATTTGGTTGACTCAACTGTGCACGTGGTTGACTCAACTGTGCACGTGGTTGACTCAACTGTGCACGTGGTTGACTCAACTGTGCACGTGGTTGACTCAACTGTGCACTTGGTTGACTCAATTGTGCACTTGGTTGACTCAACTGGGCATTCAATTATTAAGGCACTTCAATTTAACCTAAAACAAATTGTTAACAAATTTAAAATTAAGAAATTTTATTTTATTATTAACATAAATGTAGATGAAGATTATAGCAAATTTTTAAAAACAATACAAAGCTCTCAAAAACAGTCTATATGTGCACAGGACTGCTGGCTAAATATCCTGGGAGACTATTTAGCCAGTGCTGGTCAAATAGCACATTTATATCTAATGCGTATAACATTGCTTTATTATTGATTTTGATGAGTAGCTATATTATTATTATTTTGTCCTGGTGTGGTAATTCATCATACTGATGTAGGCCTATGTTAGGTCTGTTTAGCTGGGTACCAGTTAGGCCAATATTCATGGCCTCATAACTAAAGCCAAATGTAGGTCCTAGTGTTAATCAGATTAGGTAGGTCTTGAGGCTATTGCTAATATTGAATCCATTGGGCCTAGAGCTATCACAGAGTAACTAGTAGCTGTGCTAGCCTAGATGTCTCCCTTCAAATTTTAGACAGATGGACAGAAATTTACCATACCAAGTGCAGTGATGGTGAGCCACTGAACTGTGGGTCAAGTACTGACCCATGAGCTCTTATTTTTAAAAATAAAATATGACTAATTTTTAATATTTTCTGCCTTACAGTTTTAAAATTATTTTATTCTCACTGAAATAAATAGCTGATACACATTGAAACATTCTTAAACGTATAGTATACATTTAAAAATGTGCGTGTATGTATGACAATCGACTCATGGTGCGCGCTGTGCAGTCATCTGCATTCCCAGTTTTGCAGTTCAATAAGTTTGGGAATGCCAAATTATTAGTGCAAAAATTATCACCCATAAAAAAATGTCTATAAAAAAACGAAAAACTAGTTCTGAAGGTAGTGGAACGAAGGTTATTTCATGAAGAGTGGACTGTGAAATAGTTATTAAATGAAATAAAGCTTTTTGTTGTATTTGTAAAGTGGACATTGTTGCTCACTTTTATATTAAGCAACATTTTGAAAGTAACCACAAAAATTTGTTCTCAGTGTCAGATGAGGAAAGGAATGAAAGAAATTATTATGCTGCAATTAAACCAACAGGAACAACAATGCTATTTTCAAAAGAATTTTTAAACCAAACAACAATATTACAGTGCTCAGCTAGTTTTCAATTATCATCTACCATTGCTCAACATGGAAAACCTCTTTCTGATGGTGATTATTTAAAAGAAGCTTTTATAAACTGCTCAAATTATTTATTTTAAGATTTTCAGAATAAAGATCAAATAATTAAATGTATTAATGAATGCCTGTGGCCAGAAATGTGGTCAAAGATAGAATAATTATCATGGACAAAGATGTACCGTATCTGATCAACTTTTATTGGATTTGACAAATGCTGGAATGTGTTCAATTTGTTTTGATGAAAGTACAGATGTCACATCACGGGCCCATCTAGCAGTTATTGCAAGATTTTATTCCAAGAATATAATGAAGAAAGAGTTAATTAAATTGATGATGCTGCCTGAGAAAACCACAGGACAGGATATTATGAATGAATTGAAGAAGGAATTCATCTAAATGGGTATTAATTTCAGAAATATTGTATCTGTGATGACTGATGGAGCTCCGAGTATGATTGGAGAAAATGTTGGATTTGTTCAGTTACTTAAACAAGAAGTAAAACACCTTTTAGTTGAATTTCATTGTATTTTACACCAAGAAGCTCTTTGGGCAAGAAAAAGTTTAAAATCACTTGAAAATGTGATCTCTCTTGTGACAAAGATTGTCAATTTTATAGTTGCTCATGATCTTAACAAATGTCAATTTACCAAACCATTAGATGAAGTTGACTCTCAATTTTAAGGGTTAGTCATGTATAACAATGTCAGATGGTTAAGTCATGTTCAGGTTTTGAATCACTTTGTTGAACTTTTAGAAGAAATAAGATATTTTTTGAATAAAAAGGAACATGAATATCCAAAACTCGCTGACATGAATTGGTTGAATGACTTACATTTTTTTGCTGATTTCACATTGCATTACAAATTTACAATGCTTTAAATTAAAAGTTGCAAGGTCACGGCTGTATTGTATCATCAATGCTTGAAAATATTAAAGCTTTTGAGAAAAAACTATTTTCTCAAAAGATCTGGAAGAAGAAAAATTGAAATATTTTCCATTATTGCAGAAACACTTCTTGACTTCAAAACGTTTTGCAGACAATGGAGAAAATAAATCTGATGTGCTCAAAAAGTACTCTTCAATAATAAGAGATGTCAGACAATCACTTTCAGAGGTTTTCACAATTCTAACAAATTGATGCAACATTACAATTCATCCAATTCTTCCATACTATTCAATTTGAAGATCTTCAGTTATGAGCTTTTCATTGGCTTGACATTGGTAATTTAGAAATGGAATTAGTTGACTTCCAAGAAAGTGCAGTATGGAAAACTAAATTTATTGATCTTAATCTGAAGTTACAAGAAAAGGAATTGGATTCATCAATTTTGGGTGTAATCAGAGAACAACAATCAATAGAAAGAGTAGAGATAGAGAGAGTTATTCTTTACCAAAATTTTTTGCATCAATGAAAAAGCTAGCATTAGCTCTGCTCACAATGTTTGGTTCATCTTGGTCATGTGAACAGTTATTTTCCTCCATGAATTTCATCAAATCTACCACTAGGAATTGCCTTGGCACAGATATGAGTGCTGCATGTGTGACTAAAGACAACTAAATATAAACCTCATATCAAAACATTAGCAGCTAAAATGCAACAAGTTTCTCACTAAAAATAGTAAATAAATTATTGTGACCCAATTTAATTTTTTTAAAAATCAAAAGTAACAAAAATGACCTGCCAGCAAAAAAGGTTCGTCACCACTGACCTAGTGTATCATTTTTGAAGCTATTAAATTTTTCACATCTGGTGGAGACTTTTTAAATTAATATTACAAATAGTCTTGGATGGGCATTTGCTGCACTTTTTCCAGTTTTCTATAAGATAAGGAGTTGCGGTACTTTTCCATTATACCCCTGCAAATTGATGATTGGTTAGGTTTAGTCATGATATTTTTGTTAAAACTAACAAAAAATATTATGACAACCTAACCAATCATCAATATACAGGGTGAGGCAGAAGTAACCAGGCAGTCAATAAGCACTTATTCCAAAGTAAATGTTTATTGAAATTTAGTCACAAATTAAGAAATTACAATGTACATGATACTAGAACAATATAAAGCATGATTAGAGCAAGTGTTCGAAATGCTGACCATGTTCTTCAATGCATTTAGAAAATCTGTCTACCACAGAATAGCACACACTTCGACACAAATCTTCGTTGATTTCTGCGCAAGAATTCACAATTCTCGTAGTGAGCTGCTGAATGGTCCTTGGTTTTTTCAGCATAGACTGAATTCTTCAGCACACCCCAAAGAAAAAAGTCTGGAGGAGGATAATCTATGGGACCACGGCGTCCAACCCATCTCTGAGGGAAGTGCTCATCGAGCCAATCGCGTGCAGCGTGGCTGTAATGGGGTGGTGCTCCGTCTTGTTGGAACCACATCTTACGAATGTGTGGCCAGGTTGCCACTTTTGGAAGGAAATTATTGTTGAGCATTGCCATGTAGTTGGTGCCTGTCACAGTTTTTTCAAAAAAGAACGGACCGACCAGACCAGAAGCACAGATCCCAATCCAAACCGTGACACCGATGGTGTTGACTTCCTTCTCGAGGATTAGGTGAGGATTTTCACTTGCCCAGTAGACAGAATTATGTCGGTTGATGTGGCCATTTAATTTAAAAGATGCTTCATCACTCCAGATGATCTTTTCAGGAAAGGTGGCGTCCATTGCACAGAGTTGTCGAAAGATCTCACAAAACTCCACGCGACGGTCATGATCATCTTCGTTCAGTGCATGGAGCAAGTGTGGACGATATGGCCTCAAGTGGGCATCATGTAGCATTCTTATAATTGATCTTTGTGAGATGCCAAGTTCTTGCTCAGCTCGTCTGGTGGACTTCCGTGGACTACGAGCGAAAGCAACTTCAACAATCTGCTTGTTTTCGTCGGTACAGACAGACCTTGGTTGTCCTGGTCTTGGAAGATCTTCACATGAACCTGTTGATTCAAAGCGTTGAATGAGGCTGGCTACCGTGTCTCTTTTTATTGAATGATCAAATCTTTCTTTAAATCGGTGGCATGTCTCGCTCTTGTTGTCCGTTCGGTAAATTTTTTTTACAATGAAGACACGTTCTTCCATTGTAAAGCGTTGGTTACTCGCCTTTGCCATAATTGGGGCTTTCAAAATTGACTGAAATAAGATGTGTTCACAACCACCAGCTGCGACAAACTGAATTAAATGGTTAGCCTAGCTAGGCTACCCGTTTAGCCTAGGCTATCGGGTATTACGTAATCGATGCAATTATCGCTAGAAACTTCCAAAGCTGAAACATCAAAAAGCTGCCTGGTTACTTCTGCCTCACCCTGTATATACAGTATATAAAATTTGGTTTTACATAATTTAGGACCATCACATTATTAGTTAGAATTTAGGACTGTAAAAGTGAGGATACCCCAGTGTGACTAATTTTAGCATGAAGAATAAAATGTTACATTATATGCATTGTGTATTGAGAGGATGTGGGTAATTTTAACACAATGAGTGTCAAAAGTTTATTTGTAAAATATACAAAATTATAAAATTTACACCTCAGTGTTCATAAATAAACTATTGCCTATCCAATGATATAATTATACATACAGTATGTGTATTAAGAGAACATGGGTAAATTTATAAAATATATTTTTTTATTTATAAAATACAGCAATACCCCACTTAGTGTGGATTTGATCAGTGTGGAATTCGCCATAGTGCAGATTATAATTTGTCACCATACCTCGCTTTAATACAGTCCCAGACTCAGTACTCACTAATTCACTATATTGTGGTTTTTGAAATTTGTAAATAAACTTTCCCATTTACTTACATGTGCGTGCTCTGAAAATACTGTACTGACTGTTAAATACAAGTGAGGCAGCAGATGCATCAGTATATCAGTATCATCAATGATGGACTGCAGTGGGGGTGTGTTATAAAGTTCTCAGTTATCTACTGTACTTTACTTAATACACCACTATTGTTACACCCTTATAATTATGAGTGAAAAAAGGAAAATTACTGAAGTTAATGAATCTAAGAAAAAGTGTAAATGGCTAACATTAGAACAGAAACATGGTTCAAATGACACTCCAACACCTTCCAAAGAGTTCACAACAAAAGAACTGGAAAAAGTATTCTGTTTGATGGAAGAAGCTAAAGAAAGAATTATGGAAGTGATCCCAAGTTAGAGCGTAGCCTTAGAGTCAGGGTTGGCAAGAAACCCACTTTTTTTGAAAAAGCCCAACCCAGGTGGGTTTTTTCGGGTTTTTTCACCTAAAACCCGAAAAAACCCGGGTAAAATTGGGTTTTTTCATATGTCCATATGGTAGTTCATATTAGACCTACCTATTCTTATTTTTATAATAATACTGTACTGTACCGTACACTATTAATATAACATTTGTCTTGTTTTTAGCAAAAAGGTTGCCTTCCAGGCAATTAAGCATAAAAAGTTATTATTTTCTCAGATTGAGCTTCACAACAAAATTTGGAAAACATGGACCAATTTGAACTAAATTTGGTGTGGTAAATTATCCTATTTGTTAGGCTATACTTCCTATGGAAGACAGGCCCCTGTGTCTTCTGCTGGAAGTAGATGAATTACAGCTCCCAAAGGGAACTTAATTCAGCTAGTTATATCTATTTAATTCATATTACTGAATATTTTTTCTTTTATTTCCCAGTTAAATAAAACAAACTGGCAACAGCATATTTATCTTTACTGCTAGCCTACAGAATTAGTCTGTTTGAAGTTATAACTGCATTAAATAATGCCAAAGACCTTTGGATCAGGAAGAAAATCAGGGCATGAATGGAGTGAAGTCAATATTATTGATGGGACTAGTAAAGTTAGATGCAAACATTGCAGTAATGAAATAAGTAATAAAATAGAGCGAATAAAAATGCATTTAATGAAATGTTTGAAACACATGGAATCAAGAAACAAGACTGACAATACTGCCAGTACATCATCTTCATACTGCCATGACATAGACCTCTCAGATGATCCAGACTCATCCTCACCACCACTGACACAATTACAGATAAAAAAAAGAAAAATTCAAAAGAAAGTAAGCGATTTTGGCATGACAACAACAACTTTGCAGAAAAATGTCATTGATAACAAAATAGCCAAATTCTTTTATGCAAATAATATTCCATTTCTATGTGCAGAGTCTAAGTATTTTATTGAAATGATAGAGACTCTAAGACCAGGCTACACTCCACCTTCCCGTCGAAATTTGTCTGGTCCACTTTTAAATACAATCCATGAAGAAGTAGAAAATTCCTTGAAGATGCAGTTGACTGAAGAATCAGGATGTATAACACCCTGATTGGCTGATGTCTACACTCTATAACCTGCTACCTCACCCAAAGAGTTATACCTGTAGGTCTATTTGTTGACTCATGTTTGCTTGCTTTGCATGTAAAATCATTATAGGCGCCTATATGACAATTTTTAAAAATAATTGCATATGCACTTCTTAAGTTTCATGAAAAAACCCACAAGTGGGTAAAATAGTGGGTTTTTTCAAGTGGGTTTTTTGAAAAAAAAAACCGGGTGGGTTTTTTCGGGCTGGGCCCACTAGTGCCAACCCTGCTTAGAGTGCAACAAGACTTAGAAAATGCTATTAGATGCTACAGAGAAATGTACTCTGAGAAAAAGAGAAAAGTTGTGCAAACCTCATTACTGAAATATTTTTCAAAGCAATAAAATTCTTCATAAAATTTTTAAAAATGTATGTAAATTCTTAATAAAATTTACGAAAACGTATGTAAAAGTTTTTTTTACCTCTTTTAAAACTTTGCTCATTCATTACCTAACCAAAATAAACTTGATTTTCTCAATGTTCAAAAGCTAAACAATGCATATATGTTGGAAGTTTTTTAATAAAATAATGCTTTCAAACATACTTACAAACGTAATAATTAATTTAATTTAATAAATAAAAGAAGTACAGTATTTATTAATATTACATTGTTTCATTTTGCATTGAATGCATTCCCCGTTTAGTGCGGATTTGATTAGTATGGTAGTTTTGCCACACACATTAACTGCACTAACTGGGGTATTACTGTACACAAAATTATAAAATTTCCACCTCACAGTGTTCATAAATAAACTATAGCCTATCCAATGATATATTTATACATATGCATTGCACATAAAGAGGACCCCAAACTGGGAATTAACCTGGCTGGGCTGGAGGTGAAGTTGGAAATGGTAGTGGCAACACACAATCTGTTGTGCTACAAGTTTTTTTTTCACAAATTGTTAAAGGATTATAGTATTAATTCTGTAGATTTTACTTTATTTAGTTTATTGAAGTACAAGTACCTCTCTTCCTTAGCTTTAAGCTTAATTTAACTTAGTATTTAGAGAGATATAGGGGTTCATTCAGTGCAAACCCAACATTTTGGTTGATTACCCACCCCAGGCCCCCATTAACTCATTCCATCCAGGGGATAGCCTAACTTAGACTATAGAGCTTTTAACTAAGTTAAAGAATAGTATTTAAGATGACTTTTGATTGTGACTGTAAAGTTTGTGAGAAGGAAGTTAGGGAATGGGATAAGGCTGTAGCATGTGAGAGATGATTGGTATAGCTACTACATTGACTGGTTTAATGATTGTTTTCTAATGCAATTAGTAGACAAATCAACTTTGAATCAAGCAATCTTAGATCTGGTTCTTTCCAGTGATCATGAGTTTATCGGGGAATTTGCAGTAGGAGAGTCATTAGGGAATAGTGACCATTTGATCATATGTTTTAAGATGGAATTAAATAAGGATCTAGTCAACAATGACCATCTAGTCCCTTGCTTCTCAAAGGGTGACTATAGTAAATTTAGGGAGTTGTTATGCTCAGTAAAGTGGGATAATGAATTTGCCAATAAAAATGCTAATGAGATGTGGTCCAGATTCAAAGAAATTTTAGAGGATGTACAATGAGGTGTATTCCTTTCAGAACTGTTAGGAATAACAAGGTTAGGAAACCTTTGTGGTGGAATAGGGAAATAGCTAAAATGATTAAAAATTAAAAAAAAAAAGGTCATTCAGGGAATTTAAAGGCAGTGATAGTATTTTGGATTTAGCTTATTTCTTAACTGCATATAATTATCCAAGTGCTCCTTGTCACTATGCCAAAATTGTTCAGGATTATCTAAATGGACGTTTTCCAAATCGCTGGATCGGACGCGGAAGCAACAGACCTTGGCCAGTGAGATCACCAGATTTAACCCCTTTAGATTTCTTTGTATGGGGCTTTATCAAATCACACGTCTATCAGACGAAGATTACGAGTCTTGAAAACTTACGTACACATATACGAACTGCTGCAGATAACATAACCCCGCAAATGTTCCAAAAGGTGTTTAGAAATGCTGCGGAACGATTTGAGCTGTGCAGGGAAACTGATGGGCATCACGTCGAATCCTACTCTTAATTATTTAATAAATGTTACCACTTTATCATTTTATGATTGAATTCCATATAATTTCCAAGTGCTTCACAAAAATAGATCCTGACTTTATGTACACCCTGTATATAAAAATGATTTAGAGAAAGGAGGAGGTAGTAAAGTTTCTAAATTTGCAGATTATCCAAAAATAGTTGCCCCAGTTACAAATATAGAAAATTCTTATGAACTGCAGAAAAATCTTGATAGTTAATTGCTTGGGCTAGTAGCTAAATGGCAGATGGAATTCAATGTTCAAAAATGCAAAGTCATCCATTTTGGTAGAAATAATGAAAACTTTATGAGATGCAAGGGAATTGGTTAGAGAATGTTAGACAGGAAAAAGATCTGGGTGTTATAGTCAGTGGTGATCTAAGATTTTCTAAGCAGTGCTTAGAGGCTAGAAATAAAGCAAATAAAATGTTGGGTATTACTAAGAGGAATGTTAGTTACAAGAGTAAGGAAGTCATCTGTAAATTACATAATTCTTATATTCAGCTTCACTTAGAATACTGCATTTAAGCTTGATCCCCTCACCTCAGACATTATATTGATATGTTGAAGGTGTGCAATGTAGGGCAAACAAGCTTATCCCTAACCTAAGAAGATTAGAATACAGGGAGAGATTAAAGGAATGAGGTAGCTATGTTTAGTTTTGAGAGACATTTGGTAGTAGTAAATAGTTGTACATTAGTCAGCTAACTTGAGATTGTTTTGCAGGATTCTATTATTATTAGCTCATAACTTGGATAACCTCGATAGGCCCTAGTGGCTTCATGTTTTCCAAATGAAATGTAATGTAATGTATGAGGGGAGATATAATACAGTTGTTAAAAATGTTTTCAGGTTTGGACAATTTAGATGTATGTAACTTTTCCCACTAGAGGGTGATGGGATAACTTGTGGGCATAAGAAGAAAATTAAAAAACAGATTTGTAGACTTTATCCATGAAAATACGTTTTCAGTCAGAGAGTAGTAGATTTTTGGAATGACTTGCCTGATGTAGTAAATAGTAGCTCATTAGTTAATTTTAAGAAAAATTTGGACACTTTCATGAATGAAGGAGATAGTTTGTAGATTGCAAATCCTGTATATTCTTAGCTTAAGTCATGTAGGCTACTTTTGTAGTAATAAATTGTTGTATGCTAATTAGCTGACTTGAGATTGACATTTTGCAAGATTTTAAATAGGCTAGGCTAGCATTGCTGTAGTGAGCTCAAACCTAGGCCACACACTGTGTCTTGTTCAATCTTATTATATACTGGATTCATGATATAAGCCTGAAGTCAGGACCGTGCTGCCCTGTATTGAGTATCCAGATAAATTGCTATGTTTTTAACATATAAGCTATGAAGTAGACCTAGCCAAGAGTAGGCCTGAATTTTATTTTCATTTAATGTCACAAACTCAAGTTCTGCATTCTTTTAGTCCACAAATCTGACTTGGCCAATGAAAGACAAAGTCAGGTTTTTGGACAGAAAGAAAATGGCTTTAAAGTCTTGGCACAGCAAAACCATAGAGTTCAGATCAGAGCCTGCATGAGAAGGTTAGCACAAAAATGATGGGTCTGGTTGCAGTAGGTTTGTTGGACCAGGCCTGTATGGACCTCACAAAATAATGAAATATTAATTATCTTATGGTGTGCAGATTATGTTGCATCCTGTATAATATATGCATACAGTATATATATAAGGAAGGCAACTTCATTTAATGTTATGATCGCCTTTTAATGCAGTTAGTAAATAAACTGGTAATGTAGTTTTTAGGTCACAAATTAAGTAGTGTAATTTTAAGTTGTTTAAACATTACAAATTTATTTTTTATTTTTATTTTATTTTTTATATCTAACCTAACCTAAATAGTGATAGGGTTAACTGTTTGGTGTTGGTGCAACAGCCAGAAATTCACTATACAGTAGAGGTTATACTAATTGAAAATTCAAATTTTTTAGAATTGCTAAAAATACTTCAAGGTACACTCAAACCCCATTGATTTACACTCCATTATTTCATACTTTGGGTTAATTTGTACATTTCTTTGATCTTTTGAAATATCTGAGGAATTTCAAACTGTTTGGTAGATACCAGTGTACAAATAATCCAATAGTTGTACAAATTGTGGCCTATGGTGGCCTTCATGTTGTCACATGTACATACTGTATAATATTACTATTAATATTATGAAGAAATAGTTTAAAAACTTTGCAATTAATTTATACAGTACAGTTTAGTTACTGGACAGTAGACTTAAGAAATACACCACACATTCATATAAAATGTTAAAATACCCAACAAATTTTGTATAGAAATATTGTAATACGTTGGACAAAAATTTGAAATATCCAATTAATTTCATACCATCTGGTTAATTCATACCTTCCAGATCATTGGACAAGGGTAGAGCCCCAAAAGTGTCAAATTAATGGGAGTTTGAGTGTACATCTAAAAGATAAATTGTGTTTAAAATATGAGGCCATTAGAATAGCACAGGTGTATCCCCAAGTTTCCTGATATCCCATTTTTGCACAGTAACTAATCAGCATGCTGTATTCCGCGGGTGTGATGCACCCCCACATGGGCTTGAGACCAAAACCATTAAACTCGGTTCAGTCGTTAATGAGTAATAACATTCGCTAACTTTAATACAGTAAAACCTTCATTATCTGCAGGGCTGTGGAGTTGGTGATAAAATTTGCCAACTCCGACTCCAGAAATCTGACTTGTATAATTATGACAACGACTCCGATGGAATGTTAAGGCCAAATTGATTCCTATTAGCTTTATTAGGCCAACGGAGATTCATAAACAAGGCATTTCGTCACCACCACATGACTCATCAGTTACTTAGTAGCTGTAACTATGCCTTAATGGCTTTTTTTCTCTTTATTCAAAAATTACAATAAATCCCAAAATACAAACTGATTGAAGCTTAAACAAAATAAGATTATTATTGGTTTAGCAAATTAATAAGATGTTTTTGTATTATTATAAACATCTGTAATACGCAAAGCTGGGCACTTGCGGTATTTTTTGCGGTACTGCGGTACTACCGCACTACCAAACCGGTACCACATAACGCAGTACCGCAAAGGATCGCTGAAAGTACAGCAGTACTGCTACCGCATTCAAATTTCCCGCGGTACTTTCTGCGGTACCGACAAACACGACTTTTCAAAAAATTAACACTTTTTTTGAAGTAAACCTTATTACAGGAGTACAGTAAGACGAATGCTGCGTGTGTTGCATCAGCCTAACTCTAGACACATTAAGTTTTCGTTCAGAACATGTTACGTTGCCATCCTATCATAACGCCTCAGTGCAGTGCTTGCTTTTGAGCCGGTTGCACGTGTGTTACATTTCTGTGACAAAGATCGATTTTTAGCCATTATGGCAGAAAGTTCAGGTGCGAAATCGCCGATATGCAATTTCTGAAAATATGTGCTATTACTTGTGTTGTTCTTGTGTGCAGTACCGCAGTACCGCGTAACACACTGGGCATGCTGAGGTACCGCAGTACCGCGTAACGCACCCCCAAATTTTGGTACCGCGCCCACCACTGGTAATACGTAATATTTTCCATCAGCAGTGAGTGAAAAATATTCAAAAACAGCAGATTTATACTTTTGATGTGACATTACGCTGTTATCATTACTTATCAAATTGAAATCTAAAAATCTGAAAAAGATTTAGGGTTGCTAGTACAAATTTTTTAAATTTCCTTTTATTAATTATGTTAATTAATTAATTATAAGCAACTATATTTATATATTATTTATATTTATATATTTATATATTATATATTATTTATATATTATATTATATACAAAGGTGGGCAGGACCGAGTTCCAAAAGGACTGAACTCCAGGAACTCGGTCCTTTTTAAGGACCGTGAGCGGGAAAGTCGGTCCTTTTCTCAGTGAGGACCAAAATGAGGAGCGACGGTCCATTTTTAAGCAATTCCGGATGGTCTTTTTTAGTGATTTTAGTGTGTTTAGTGATTATTTGAAGTTCTAAAGAAGATGGATCATTTCCTCCAGAAGACTCAGAAAGAGACAGACTGAACTGAGTGAACTGAAACTTGTTTCAACACCTGGAGGAGACGAAGAATCTACTGATGTTAGTGCTTCAACTTCAAGTCAAGCAACTGGAGCTCCTAGCGGAAGAACTGAACCCGGCAATCCCTGGCTGTACCTGAACAAATACAGGCGTCCCCTGTTATATGATTGGGATGCGTCCCTAAAAACCCCATCGTATATCGAACGATCGTATATTGAACTGAAGGCCTTATGGGAAAAATAGGGATATGTTCCCAAACATTCTGGAAGACCCCCAAAATTTGCAGATTCCACTATTATTTTGCTATATATTTTACTGTTATGTACAAAAAGTGTCTGAAAGTAAGAAATTGTGTTTAATAAAAGACAATTTATACATGAACACTCACCTAATCGTATTCAAATCCGGTTCAAGTCGTCAACGATGCATCAGTCCGAGGTAACGATGCCTACTCATCGCCACCGGGTGGTGGTGATGGGGGAGGAGGGCCAGCTCCCACATTGGAGTTGGAGATCTAGCCTGCTGCCGACGTGCAGGAGTTGTTGCTGCACTTGCTGACGACGCACTTCTCTCCTGCCTCGGCAGCTGTTGCAGGCTTGAAAAATTGGGAGATCGTAGTTTGCTTGGCATTCCTCCTTTTCTGCAGGTAGATCTCCCGATAAATGCTCAGACCCTTTTCAATATGATTGACAGCAGCAGCACTACGTTCGTAGTTAGGGTCCTTGTCCTTCACCAACTCGATGTACGTGTCAAATCCAGTCAGAATCTCTCTCAAGGTTTTGAGATCAAGCATTCTGACTGGGTCCTCATCGTCCTCCTCATTTGGGCTGGACTCAACGTAGGCACGGTTTTGTTCCTTTCTGAGACATGCTTTCAAGTTGGAGATCGTTAACGCGAAATAAGGCAATCGTAAATCGAAAGATGGGGGTACTTTTTTAAAATCGTAAACCGAACGATCGTATAACGGGGGATGCCTGTACTTTGAATACCTGGGCCCCAAGGGTGAGCAGAACCTGGAGTACAAGTGCTTGCTGTGCCTGCCAAACAAGAACATCCTCTCGACAAGCAACAAGAGCCAAAACAACCTCAAGCGACATGTCTCCAGGTGCCACCCTCACATCCAGAACCAGTTCGACCAGTGCATCAAGGACAGGGTGGAGCTCCAGAAAAAGAAGAAGCGGCGAGGAGACCCTCAGGAGCGCCCCGACAACAAGAGGCAGAGGACCATGGTTCAGCCAACTATACGGGAGGCCATGGCTGGACCATCCAGAGTCACCAAGGCTCTCTTTGAAGAGAAGGTCAGTAAATTCAATTAAAAATCTTACAACTTTGTCTAGAAGTATTTATAATCATTAAATTACACTCAAATGTCAGTCAGTTATGATGAAACGTAACAAATTTTTATTTCTTTTTAATTAGTTGATCACCTTATTTGTGGGCAACATGTTGCCTCTCGATGTCGTCGACTCCGATTCATGGAAGGACTTTATTAGCACCTGTGTCCCTGGCCAACACTCCATGTCTAGGAGGACGCTTACCAGGCGTATTGAAGACAGGTATTTTTTGTTTGGCTATTTAAATTCATTCTTAATAACAGTATTTTCTTTTCTTTTTCTTTTAGTGATGAGCGATGACATTATAATTTTTTACTTTACTTTTGTCTTTTAATAAACTTTTTAAGGTTTGACGAGAAGAGGCGGCACCTGAGGGACGTCCTCAACTCTGTACAGTCAGTCTCTACTATGGCAGACGCTTGGACATGTGCCCACAAGTATGTTTAAATTTTAATTAATTTACTTTTTACTTCAATCAAAAAGAAACTAATAAACTGAGAGTTTATTTTAATCAATTTATTCCAATGCTGTGAAAATATAAATTATAATACTACATTTCAATTCAAAGCATTCCATTTTGTTTAAGGTCGTACATGGGGATGACTGTACACTGGATTGACCAGGCCACCCTCCTCAGGCAGAAGGCAGTCTTGGCGTGCAGATGACTCACCGGATGACACACCTTCGAGGTCCTTGCGAAGGAGATGTACAAGGTCCTCTTCGACTTTGCCATCGAGTCCAAGGTCTGCAGGACTACTACTGACAATGGCAGCAACTTCATCAAGGCATTTAAGTAAGCAGATTTTTTTTTTTAAATTTCTTCATTCAAATTTTTTTACTTTTAAATCTTTACATTTTTAATTTTTTCTATAACATTGAATAAAAAAATATAATAATTGTGTTTCATTGTGCAGTGTCTTTGGCAAAATGGACGAGGAGCTGCCTGAGGAGGTCCAGGAAGAGGAGGAAGAAGGTGTGGGGCAGCCCGATGATGAGGACGTCGTTCAGGTTGAGGATCTGGCATCGCTTTTGGAAGGTAAATTATGGATTATTTATTATTTCTTGATTTTTTTTTCACTTTTTACAAGTCTTGTAAGGTATTTTCTTTTCACTCAAATATATTATTGAATAAATTGAACATTTCTTTTTAGCTGGTGCCACGGAGGATCCTGAATACGTCCTGCCGAAGCACACAAGGTGCGCTACCCACACCCTGAACCTAGTGGCCACCTCCGACGCTGACAAGGCCCTGAAGAACTCACCATCCTACAGGAAGGCGTACCGGACCACCTTTGGTAAAGCTACGGAGCTGTGGAACAAGCAGTCAAGAAGTTCACAAGCCTGACACCATCAAGGCTGAGATAGGGATGCAGCTGACTGTCCCCACTGTTATGAGATGGAACTCCGTCTACGACGGGGTATCCCGCCTGGTCGACATCTTCGGAGACAGGGAGAAGCTTCATGGACTACACCAGACGTGCAACATTCTTGGGGTGCCTTCGTTCTCATCATCTGGTGAGCAATATACATATTTGATTTTTTTACTTTTCTTTTTGAAAAGGTAAAAAGTAAAAAGTACAATATAAAAAGTTTAAGTACAGGACTAAAATATTAACTATTTTTTCAGCTGATATCAACTTCTTCAAAGAGTATCTTGAGGTGATGAAGCCGGTCTGTAAGACCTTGGACATCCTGCAAGGGGAGGACAAGGCGTACATGGGGGCACTCCTGCCCACCCTGGCCATCTTCTCTCAAAATGTTGAAGGAGCAGATGGAAAGCAGCGATGTCAAGATGTGTCAGCCACTGGTATTAGATGTCAGGGATGGGATCAAACGTCGGTTTGGTCCCCATTTTGAGGATATGGACTTCCTCCTGGCAGCTGCGCTACACCCCAAGTTCAAATTGGGCTGGGTGAGGCTGGTGGAGGACGAAGTCATGTATGATGTTGAGGAGATCAAGGCCAAGTGAAGAAGCAGATGATGTCTATGGTGGAGAGGATTCTGGCAAGAGCGGACTCAGGCAAGGACACCAGCAGCAGTGAGGGTGAGAATGACCAGGACAATGACGACTTCTTTGAGGCTCTCTACGAGGGCGGGGAGAAGACGAAGGAGACCGGGACCAAGTTGGTGGAGACATTTCTCAGCGAGAGGCCTGTGAAACCCTTCATCTTCAATAAGGACTCGTTCCCCAGCCTGGCGTTGAAGGACTTGTTCATCAAGTTTAACATGCCTATCCCATCCAGTGCCGCCGTGGAGAGGCTCTTCTCTTTGGGGAAGGACGTCCTCAAGCCGAAAAGGTCAGGGCTCAGTGACAGCCATTTTGAAATGCTAGTCTTCTTGAAGGGAAACTCAAGCATTTAACTTAATAACTTTTTTTCATCATTTATGTATTGTATTAATTATAATTTACGTTAATAAAATTAAAGATTTCCGGTGTCTTTAATTTCATTTTTCATTTTAATCAAATTTTTCACTTATATTATATACTGTAAAGGACCGAGTCGTTCCTAGGTCCTATCTTCAGAAAGGACCGGGACCGTTGGTCCAGTTTGAGGCAAGGACCGGGACCGTCGGTCCAGTTTGAGGCAGGGACCGGGACCGTTGGTCCAGTTTGAGGCAAGGACCGGGACCGTCGGTCCTTTATGAGGCCCAGGTGCCCACCTTTGATTATATATTAAAACATTAGGTTAAATCTATTTTATTCATAAAATTGAGCTAGGCCTAGGCTGCTATGGTTATAGTTGAAGGATTTGCACTGACTCCGACTCCATCCAACTATGCACTTCTGACTCCACGACTCTGACTCCACAGCCCTGGTTATCTGCAAGCTCGAGGATTAGGCCATTCCAGTTATCTGAGGGCAGGGCCGGATCTAGAAGTTGCGAGGCCCTAGGCAGATCTAGAAATTGCGAGGCCCTAGGCCTATATATATATATATGAAAATATGGACTTAATTATCGGTACTATACCAGCAATATTAGAATCCTGCATAGACAGAACTATGCCAGCACTTAAAAATTAAACCAAACCAAAATAATCACGCATGGAAATTGTATAAGAAATATAAATAAACCATACAAATAAGTATAAATTATAATATGAATCAAGATTTGTATTGAAAATATAAGACAATGATTTCTAAGATTTATATAATATTATAGGTACCGGTAATGACTTTCCATAGTATACAAATGTTTTTCATATGTGATGTATAAGAGATGTTGACATTTCATTTTTTATAATAGTGAGCGATCGACTTATCAGGCTAAATATTAATGCTTTAATATTTGGTTCAGATGCTCCTTGAATATTACAGCAATGCTTTTCTACTTTTCTTCGAGCTAAACTCTTCAATTAATTGAGAATAATCTAATGAATTTGTTATATCATTTTCTATTGATAACATAGCTAATGATTGCAATCTCGCTTGAGACATGGTGGAACGCAAATATGTTTTAATAAGTTTGAGACGTGAGAAACTTCTTTCAGCTGAAGCAATAGTAACTGGGATGGTTAATACTATTCGAAGTGCAACATAAACATTAGGATAAATCTCACTTAGTTGTTTTTGCACTATATAAACAAGGGCATTTCTGAGATCTGTTTTCTCAGGTATAAACCTGCAAAGTACTTTAAGTTCTTCATAGAGTTCTAAATCATTAATATCACTTGAACAGAATGCGCAAAATGGCTTGAGCGAGGCCCTAGTTCGCCTATAGCTAAATCCGGGCCTGTCTGAGGGTGCCATTAACCTAGGAAAAACCAATGGACAATAATAGTAAAACTCAAATTTTAGCTATACTGCACTGTACACCAATGTAAACTATATTAAAATCAACATGAACACTATGCTAAGTATGTATGGGACAATTGAAACAAGTAAAATTTAGTCCTGTTTATTGAAAATGTTAAGGATGTTCTAGGTTTTTCCAGATGGCATTGCAAAGCTTCCCATTTTCTAGATTGGTGAATTGTATTGGCCTAATATGAAATTTGCCAGTTTCTAAAGTTTTCTGGATAGTTGATTGCTGGATAGCACAGGTTTTACTGTATATACATTTTTGGTTATATAAACTAATTTTGTAGTATCTATGAAGTCATTTAGATTCTAATTGTATAAGCAGCAGTAGCCCACACTAATCCTTGAGACATTCTTCTCAAACTTTGTTAATCAGATTTACCCTGTGAACATTAAACAGTACTTATTGCTTTCTGTCTTCCAACCATACTTATGTCTAATTAAAAACAAACTGAAATTCCATATCTTAGTTTATGCAAAATTTCCTATAACTATAAATTATGAAGAGCTTTGCCAGCATTTGAACAGGAACAAGCCCCATGTAGTGTAATATCAATCACCCCTCAGCCCTCCCCTCCACACATGCAGATGAAAGTGATTACAATATCCTTCTTTTCTATTTAGACAAAGATAGTGATATTGTGAAATTGCTCAATACTGTAATTTTGTCAGTGATTAACTTTGTAGTAGGCTAAACAAATTTAAAAAGAGAAACTAGTTCAGATTTATGAATAGACTGTTTGACTAGGTTCTAGTTAGTCTGTTCAAGGTGAAAAGCTTGAGCTGTTAAGCACTTAAAGGTTAGAAATAATTGGAATGAGCTCTCAATAGACCGTGTTTCAGATTTGAAAGCATAGAAATTCTTTAAATTTGGTACTTGGTTAAAGGTTTGGAGATTTAAATTTTAAAACTTTTTAAAGGCTATGGAACCCATATTTGGCTACAAGTTTTCTACTTGATAATTTGATAGAGAATTGTTATTTACATAGATAATATGAAGCCATATTAAAAATCTACCATATTTGGCCTACTTGCTTGTAGTTTATCAATCCAAACAGTATCTCAAAATAGTATATCATTACTCCATTGTGGTTTAAAACCCAAGGTAATTATTAGTATAGTATTGTAAGGTTAAGGTTAATTACCACAACTTTTACTTTATTTAAATTTCTTTTTAATTGAAGGTTAACCAAATAATTAAACTACTATTGCTTTTTTCTATGCAATACTTACTGGTACTATATAAATTAAGCCCAATCTATATCTGAAGAATTATACCAAGAATCACAGTGTCCTAGGATTTAAAAATTGAGCAATGATGGCAGGCACTTCCAGGCATATAATAAATATGGCTAATTCTATCATTGGCGTGTCAATATTATCTATGCCATATTGCTTTAAAGAGGTACAGTAAACACCTATAGCTATGCTTAACACAAAGTTACCATGTAGCTGCTACAGGACTAGTTCTGTATGTATTAATACATTCAACAACTACTAATTTATTTGACTTAGCTAGGACATAGGTCTGTTGAGTTTATTTAGACCTGTATAGGATAACTAATTCAGAATGACAAATTAACCTTTATACAGTTACTAGTTCTATTAGTTTTTATTTTTAGATTAGGTGTTCTGGTTCTTATGGTACTGTATCGCAATATCCATTCTTAGTTCTAGAGCTTAAGATTAGACATATACCATATCCTTTTACCTTCAACAATACACAACTCAATCCTTCCTATTCTCTTAACATTCTTGGCATTTCCTTTTCTCATGATCTTTCCTGGAAAGATCGCACATACTCTCTTTCCAAAACAGCTTCTAAGAGGTTAGGTGCACTGTACTGGCTCTACAGTTTCTTCACCCCTACTCAGTAGGGTGTGACAGTTGCCCCAACTTTGTCCTACAATGCTGTTCAAAATTTTGGTGTTGCATATTGACATAAAAAATACCCACGTGCAATTTTTTGAAGATTCATGCATATTCGAGTGAGCACCAGCAATTTGAAAAATAGCGATTTTGCTTATACGGCATACGCGCCTATATATGAGATTACACAACCATCATAAAGGATATTAACACAAATCATTTGCCTGTCTTAATTAAAAGCCGTTATCACTAACAAAAAAGTTAATCATTCTTATTCTGTCATGGTACATTAAGGGGTTTTATCATATATTCACAAGGTATTATTTCTCTAGAGCAAGAAACCATGATTTCTGTTTGGAAACAGATGATCGTTTGCGCTGATTAGGAACGCGGAGTCTGTCATTTTCAACTACTTGAAGGACTTCTTGAAAGCGCTCCTCATCCCTGGCAACATTAAGAAAGTCATGGCAAAGTTTTACACCACGCTCTGCAACCTCATTGATGACCTGAAGCTTGTCCACAACCCGTTTCATGTTCAGGTAGTCATCATGATCCGCCCATTCACTGGCTGGACTGTGGAGAAACTGATAGGGCATGCCTAAAATGGTGAAGAACCGGCTTGAGTCAGGCCCAATTAGGTCCACCAGGGCAGTGCCACTTTCTGGGACAGGGGGAAGATATGGCTTTCCATAGCCCCCATGATTGAGCCCCACTCTCTTAGTAACTTCAGTGCCTTCATGGCAAAGAAGGGCCTTCCTCATCTCCTCTTTTGTCCTTTCTTGTACTTGGGACGAGAACAAAGCCAGTGCGGCCAACTCCTCAGTTAGGTACCAAGTGTGTGTACCAAGTGCCACACGTGCTTTGTCAACTATTGTGGTGTCATATGGGGCAAATTCAGCCAAGGTTTCGACCAAATTCAAGTCATTCAGTGGCGCACTTGCTGGAACGGGGCAAACAATCCACCATGGGACATAAACAGCGACTGTGAACACAGCAAACCGTTCTAACTTGCTGATTTGACTTTTAGTCACAACCTCAGCTTTGGGAAACTGCTCTTTGATCTGGCCTGACAAAAGAACAATCTTGAGGGTATAGAGCAGTTTAGCCATCCACCTTGCTTTGTGAAGTGCGCCGGGGTAGACCATTGTGAAGTTCACTGGCTCGGATCCTTTAGTTACAAACAGCAGATAAAGCTCTACCAGCTCCTTGTAGTCGCCACGTGTAAATGGTTGGGCTAGAGATTCACGGAAGAAGTCAGCCATCTCCTGCTGGCGCTCCTCAAACACTCCAGGCATTGCGGGGTAGTAGTATTTCTTTTTTTCATTGTACGCTAGGGTGTGACCGTTGCCCTCCAAAAATAAAAAAAATGGTCCTACAATGCTGTTCAAAGTTTTAGTGTTGTGTATTTATCTAGGAAACACCCCTGTAAATTTTCTTGGAGATCGGTGCATGTTTGAGCTAGCACCGTCGTACCAGCAAGTATTGCTATTTCAGCTTATGAACTTCATAAATAAGTGTGAAAATAGCACATTTTATCAGATTTTCATTTCCGGGTCTGGAACGCTGACCCACAAATTTTCCACGTATTATTTTATTGCATTTAATTTTAATGATGCTCTTTTCTTTTCCCTTGACAGTGATTTGATGTTGTGAATAGAGAATTTAATCATGGATACACTGCAAGATGATGAGTATGTCAGAATGTTATTGGGCACCGTACCCCGAGAAGAAGAAAAGGAAATAAAGGGCTGCAAACTGCCAACTAATAGGCAGGTCTTACTATGTCTGTTAGCAAACCTTCGGGATATGCATTGGGACCAGGCTTTATCTGCCACCATTGACAATGTGCTTTTGCATTACCAGAATGCGAATGTCCCGACCATTACAGGCAGGAACAATATTGGCTGAGTGATTAAAACTTACTATGACAAAGACTACATGATGCTTATGAAAAAGAATGAGGATAGAAGATGGGCTGATGATCCTGGAATTATGAAGTTTAAATCAGAATTGAGCCTGACGATGAAATTTTATAAGAACACAGTGTTGAAAGACATGGCGGCTGCGAAAAAGGGGAAAACTCAGGCCGAACAAGATGCCATCGATACTGACATACTCTTTATGAAAAGCATGCTAAGTGACAGAGTAGCTACCTACTCTGGGGTAAACAAAGTACTCACAGAAAAGGTTCAGAAGCGACAGAAAAGGCAGATGCGAGAAGAGAAGCGACAAGAGAGAGAGCAATGTGATCATGCTGAGAATGTACAGGCTGATATTGATTCACCTATTAGCTCTGATGAGGACGATGACATTGATGAGGCCAGCACTGCTGAACCAAAGAGAAAACATCGGAGAACAGTGAAAGAGGGAGTTTCAATTTTTGTGCCCCATGATATTCTGAAGTTGGCAGAACTTGTTTCATGCAGTGTTCGAAACAACATCTTGCCGACCTAGCTGAGTGCAATTGTGTACTCCCTTGTATCTGCATGTGGTGGAGATACATCAAAGCTGAGTCTAAATGCAAGGACGGCCCACCGATACCGAGCTTCCATCGTGTCAGAAATAAGTTTAAAAGTCATGGATGAATGGCAACCATCAGACAAAGTACTGGTGCACTGGGATGGTAAACTTATGGACACGCTGGATTCCAAAGGCACTGATGACCGCCTGCCCATTCTTGTGTCTGGTGTCAATGGCACAAAGCTTCTTGGAGTCCCACCTCTTCCGCATTTGACTCAAAAAGCTGGCCTGGTTCAAGGAGACTTGATATCAACAGCAACCAAACAACTTCTGGTCGATTGGGAGTGTGAACAGAATGTCGTTGGTATGGTTTTCGACACAACTTCATCCAATACAGGTAAACCTATTTCAAACATCAGCGTGAATTTATCACGACATTAATACCAAAATACAGTGAATGATTTAACAGAAATCTGCAAAAAGCACGTGCCTGAAATGGTGCCCTTAAACTACAGTACAATTACATTTTTTTTCAGGACAAAAAACAGCTGCTTGCGTCTCCCTCCAAAAGGAATTAGAGCGTGCCGTATTCTGGTGCGCCTGTCGCAGGCATGTGGGCGAAGTCATCCTAGGTGTTTGCTGGGATTGCTTGAAAGTGGAGGGCTCTTCAAGTCCAAACACAATGGTTTTCCAGAGGTGAGTCATAAGCTTTACAAAATAACAAGGAATATTATTATCTAATGAACAAATTTAGTGGAATTTCTTTTATTAGACTTATAAGATATACTAACACCAAGCAAATGATCGATCATATCAATCTTAATACCCCTAAAACAATATTATAGATTAGTACGAAATACAATAATCCCAATAATTGCATTTCTAGGTTCAAGAACCATTTCTCTCAACTGGCGTACAATGAAAAAAAGAAATACTACTACCCCGCAATGCCTGGAGTGTTTGAGGAGCGCCAGCAGGAGATGGCTGACTTCTTCTGTGAATCTCTAGCCCAACCATTTACACGTGGCGACTACAAGGAGCTGGTAGAGCTTTGTCTGCTGCTTGTAACTAAAGGATCCGAGCCAGTGAACTTCACAATGGTCTACCCCGGCGCACTTCACAAAGCAAGGTGGATGGCTAAACTGCTCTATACCCTCAAGATTGTTCTTTTGTCAGGCCAGATCAAAGAGCAGTTTCCCAAAGCCGAGGTTGTGACTAAAAGTCAAATCAGCAAGTTAGAACGGTTTGCTGTGTTCACAGTCGCTGTTTATGTCCCATGGTGGATTGTTTGCCCCATTCCAGCAAGTGCGCCACTGAATGACTTGAATTTGGTCGAAACCTTGGCTGAATTTGCCCCATATGACGCCACAATAGTTGACAAAGCACATGTGGCACTCGGTAGACACACTTGGTACCTAACTGAGGAGTTGGCCCCACTGGCTTTGTTCTCGTCCCAAGTACAAGAAAGGACAAAAGAGGAGATGAGGAAGGCCCTTCTTTGCCATGAAGGCACTGAAGTTACTAAGAGAGTGGGGCTCAATCATGGGGGCTATGGAAAGCCATATCTTCCCCCTGTCCCAGAAAGTGGCACTGTCCTGGTGGACCTAATTGGGCCTGACTCAAGCCGGTTCTTCACCATTTTAGGCATGCCCTATCAGTTTCTCCACAGTCCAGCCAGTGAATGGGCGGATCATGATGACTACCTGAACATGAAACGGGTTGTGGACAAGCTTCAGGTCATCAATGAGGCTGCAGAGTGTGGTGTAAAACTTTGCCATGACTTTCTTAATGTTGCCAGGGATGAGGAGCGCTTTCAAGAAGTCCTTCAAGTAGTTGAAAGTGACAGACTCCGCGTTCCTAATCAGCGCAAATGATCATCTGTTTCCGAACAGAAATCATGGTTTCTTGCTCTAGAGAAATAATACCTTGTGAATATATGATAAAAAACCCCTTAATGTAACATGAGAGAATAAGAATGATTAACTTTTTGTGTTAGTGATAACAGCTTTTAATTAAGACAGGCAAATGATTTGTGTTAATATCCCTTATGATGGTTGTGTAATCTCATATATAGGCGCGTATGCCGTATAAGCAAAATCGCTATTTTTCAAATTGCTGGTGCTCACTCGAATATGCATGAATCTTCAAACAATTGCACATGGGATATTTTTTATGTCAATATGCAACACCAAAATTTTGAACAGCATTGTTGGACAAAGTTGGGGTAACTGTCACACCTTATTGTACGCCAGTTGAGAGAAATGGTTCTTGAACCTAGAAATGCAATTATTGGGATTATTGTATTTCGTACTAATCTATAATATTGTTTTAGGGGTATTAAGATTGATATGATCGATCATTTGCTTGGTGTTAGTATATCTTATAAGTCTAATGAAAGAAATTCCACTAAATTTGTTCATTAGATAATAATATTCCTTGTTATTTTGTAAAGCTTATGACTCACCTCTGGAAAACCATTATGTTTGGACTTGAAGAGCCCTCCACTTTCAAGCAATCCCAGCAAACACCTAGGATGACTTCGCCCACATGCCTGTGACAGGCGCACCAGAATACGGCACGCTCTAATTCCTTTTGGAGGGAGACGCAAGCAGCTGTTTTTTGTCCTGAAAAAAAAATGTAATTGTAGTTTAAGGCCACCATTTCAGGCACGTGCTTTTTGCAGATTTCTGTTAAATCATTCACTGTATTTTGGTATTAATGTCGTGATAAATTCACGCTGATGTTTGAAATAGGTTTACCTGTATTGGATGAAGTTGTGTCGAAAACCATACCAATGACATTCTGTTCACACTCCTAATCGACCAGAAGTTGTTTGGTTGCTGTTGATATCAAGTCTCCTTGAACCAGGCCAGCTTTTTGAGTCAAATGCGTAAGAGGTGGGACTCCAAGAAGCTTTGTGCCATTGACACCAGACACAAGAATGGGCAGGCGGTCATCAGTGCCTTTGGAATCCAGCGTGTCCATAAGTTTACCATCCCAGTGCACCAGTACTTTGTCTGATGGTTGCCATTCATCCATGATTTTTAAACTTATTTCTGACACGATGGAAGCTCGGTATCGGTGGGCCATCCTTGCCTTTAGACTCAGCTTTGATGTATCTCCACCACATGCAGATACAAGGGAGTACACAATTGCACTCAGCTGGGTCGGTGAGATGTTGTTTCGAACACTGCATGAAACAAGTTCTGCCGACTTCAGAATATCATGGGGCACAAAAATTGAAACTCCCTCTTTCACTGTTCTCCGATGTTTTCTCTTTGGTTCAGCAGTGCTGGCCTCATCAATGTCATCATCTTCATCAGAGCTAATAGGTGAATCAATATCAGCCTGTACATTCTCAGCATGATCACATTGCTCTCTCTCTTGTCGCTTCTCTTCTCGCATCTGCCTTTTCTGTGAGTACTTTGTTTACCCCAGAGTAGGTAGCTACTCTGTCACTTAGCATGCTTTTCATAAAGAGTATGTCAGTATCGATGGCATCTTGTTTGGCCTGAGTTTTCCCCTTTTTTGCAGCTGCCATGTCTTTCAACACTGTGTTCTTATAAAATTTCATCGTCAGGCTCAATTCTGATTTAAACTTCATAATTCCAGGATCATCAGCCCATCTTCTATCCTCATTCTTTTTCATAAGCATCATGTAGTCTTTGTCATAGTAAGTTTTAATCACTCAGCCAATATTGTTCCTGCCTGTAATGGTCGGGACATTCGCCTTCTGGTAATGCAAAAGCACATTGTCAATGGTGGCAGATAAAGCCTGGTCCAGTGCATATCCCGAAGGTTTGCTAACAGACATAGTAAGACCTGCCTATTAGTTGGCAGTTTGCAGCCCTTTATTTCCTTTTCTTCTTCTCGGGGTACGGTGCCCAATAACATTCTGACATACTCATCATCTTGCCGTGTATCCATGATTAAATTCTCTATTCACAACATCAAATCACTGTCAAGGGAAAAGAAAAGAGCATCATTAAAATTAAATGCAATAAAATAATACGTGGAAAATTTGTGGGTCAGCGTTCCAGACCCGGAAATGAAAATCTGATAAAATGTGCTATTTTCACACTTATTTATGAAGTTCATAAGCTGAAATAGCAATACTTGCTGGTACGACGGTGCTAGCTCAAACATGCACCGATCTCCAAGAAAATTTACAGGGGTGTTTCCTAGATAAATACACAACACTAAAACTTTGAACAGCATTGTAGGACCATTTTTTGATTTTTGGAGGGCAACGGTCACACCCTACTACTCAGTTGCTGTCTCTGTACAGGGGTCTTGTCCACTCATATATGGAGTACACCTCTCGTGTGTTGGGTAGCTCAACCCACACAACCCTAGTTGACTGGGTGGAATCAAAGGCTTTTTTATCTCATCAATTCCCCTCCTCTTACTGACTGTCTTCAATCCCTCTCTCTTTGCCACAGTGTTGCCTCACTCTCACTTTATTATTGCTCTTAAAATGGTGACTGCTTTTCTGAACTCTCTTACTGCATGCTTCCTCCTTTAAGGAGAGCACGCAGCACCAGACTTTCTGCACATTCTCATTCCTTTTCTGTCCAACTCTCTAATGCAAAGGTTAATCAGTATTTTCAACTTTTCATTTATCTACTCAACTAGTAAACTCTGGAACAATCTTCCTCAATCCTTGGCCCTTTGGTCCCTCCTTCCTGTTAAAAAAAAAAAATTCATTGAGAGCCCTTTATTTTTTAAAATAGGCCTCACTTATACCTTTGACAATTGCAGTCTTTTGTAACTTTTTTGTGTAGGTTACAGCATTTGTAAGTTTCATTTTAGATTGCTGAAGAATGGTACAATGTAATAGGTTTTAAGCATTTGGTTCTTTGAACTTAAATTTTTAATGTAAGCTAATAGGTCCTAGGTATTTCTTTAGTCTAAGGACTTAGGCCCACGCCATATGTTTAATTAGCTGTCTGTGGTATCATAATATTATATACTGGTATTATGTAAATGTACCCTTTATCTTCTCTCTCTTTTTTTTTTTTTTTTTTTTAGTCTGGCTTGGTTTTAGGAGTCCTGCTCATTCTATTAAGTGGATTTATTACAAAGAAAACATGTATGTTCCTTATCAAGGCTGCTATCATGTCAAGAAGAAGAAGCTATGAATTATTAGGCAAGTACCATAGACAAGGTCTAAATTTGTTGGCTTATAACTGAAGTTATAAGGCAACTCTAAAGGTAGCAAAGGAAGGTTACATCCCATCTTTCTTAATGTCCTTTTCCCAAGGGACAGATAGCATCCTCCTTCCAAACTGCCAAAGACTAATGTCATAGCAGTACCATCAACTGGGGATACTTGGGACATTTAGTTTTTGAGGTTCCAGTAGAATTTTTAAATTAAAAAGGACTGAATTTGGGGGCATTTTTTATTGTTTTACACTTGCATATACAGTATAAAGTATCTAACTATAAATACCAAGAAGGTCAATATGTTCCAAGTTACACCCACTGTCCCAAGTATATCCAGTTAACAGTACTTTTTCAAGGGAGCTACAGACAAGGCTAAAGTGAATAAATAATCAAAGCTTATAAAAATGCATATATAGTGTGTCCCAAAAGTCTTGTTACACCTACAGTATGTATAATCTCGGAATATTAAATGATGTTTGGTTCCAACAGGATGGAGCACCTCCCCACTATTCCTTGAGGGTTCATGAATATTTAAATGAGATGTTTCTGATCAACAGATTGGGACATTAAAATGCAACATTAAAATGGCCTCTGAGAAGCCCAGATCTCTCAAGTTGTGACAATGCATTATGGGGATTTATAAAGGAAAAGTTTTCTAAAAAATGTTATGATTCCAATGACGGACTAAAGGAAGCCGTAAAGGATGCTTTTAAACTTGTAACACCAAAAATGCTGAGGAGCATAGCACACCGAACCTGGCATAAAATCATTCTGTGCAGTGAGAATGATGGTTTGCATACAGATCCATTGGATACATTATAAACTTGCGTGTATAACTATGTATAAACTACAATGTTGTATAATTCTGCATAAAATAAAATGTCTCACAGTGTTTTCTACTATATAGGATACGTTCCAGGAAAACCAATTGTACAGCAAGCCCATTATAACATGGGTTCAATGGATATACGTTCTAGGACTTGTCCAACCCCAGTACATAATTATAATTACCCTGTATCACCACCCCAAAAGCATTTTTATTCACTTCACCACACTTTCAACACTAAAACAATCACTCCACACAACGCACAGAACAATTACGATCGCGTGGTAGGGCATACGTAACCACAAGTAATCGTTGATGAACATAAAAGCACTGGGATGAATGCTGGGAAGTACAGGTATACAATCAAGAAGGCCGCCACGTGAGAGACTGAGAGCGAGCGCGGGAGATGGTGTGTGAGTTGGCCATGGGTGGTGCTGATGAATGTAAATGTTGGTCAGCCATTTTGGAAAAGATAAATGACTGTGGACTTGTGCACAGCCAGCTGCCGCCCAGAAAAATTCACTCGCTCTGCTCGATCGATCGTAATAGCGAGTCTTGAGATCGTATAGGCAGAAAAAGGTGTTAAAAAGTGTAGATCGTTCTATCGAAATATCATATACCGAATTATCTATAGAAGGGTCAATTCTGACTTATGGAAAACTCGGCTTACATAAAACCTAACAGAATGGAACCCTTACGTAAGTCAGAGACTGTATATATACAGTTGTGTTGCATCTTATGTGGGTGTTATATCCCAAAGAGGGCGTGTATAGTCAAAATTACCCTTGAAAATCCCTGAAATCACCTATAAAGTACGTGGTTAATCGCCTGTATAACGAATGATGAGATGATGAAGATGGATGCTGTACAGTGTACACACTCCAATGATTTAGTCTTCCTCATCCCCTGACAACACTTGATGTTGATCCAGGAGGAGGAGATGCTGTGGCAGGAGACGTAGGGTGAGGCTTGGGTGGTGTCTCACTTCATTAGTAATGGTAGGGAAACCCTTGAAATCAATCACGCAGTCACTCCAAAGGGCTCACCAACATGCATTGACTGATTCAGGCTTGATTGCATCCATTGCCTCTTGAATATAAGTGATGCAATCAGCATTGTTGAAGGACTTCCAATACTGCATTACATCAAGGTTGGGATCCACATCCATAGCGCTGTGTATCCAGGTGAACATAAACCACATGTACATTGCCTTGAAACAGCAAATCATGCCTTGGTTGAGAGGATGGAGGTGGTGTTGGCGGGGTTGGAGCCAACCATGTAAAGTTAAAGCCATGTAAGATGTGACACGACTGTGTATATATATATATATATATATATATATATATATATATATATGGCTTTTTTTGTAGAAAAAAAGGTACTGGAATGCATATATTGTAGAATGGCAAAATTAATAAAAATATAGCAATCCCCAGTTAGCGCTCTTAATTGGTTCCGCAAAATTGGAGTGCTAAGTGAAATCAGTATTCCTATAGGAATCAATGTAAATAACTTTAATTCATTCCTCAGAAAAATAAATAAATGTAAAAGATTTTAATTTGATCCCTAATTACTAAATGATGAACAGAACAGATAGTAAATAGTGACAACTTTATTACAAAGACGTATTTAGTGTAAACACAAAATAAAATGGCATGTAAAATGTATAAAAGAATGTATCAAAATAAGATTGGGAGTTACGCAGCTTCAGGGACATCGAATCTGTCAAATGAAGGATGGCTGTCTAGACTTCTGGTGGAGGAGTGGACTCGACACTTACTGGTTATTCTTTGGCAGAGGTGGAAGGTTTTGCTTTAAAAAAGGATTCAAGCATGCTTATAGGTTTTTCTGTGGCAGAGGTGGAAGGTTAACAGTGCTTTTATTATACAATATGTTATTAATGTTTGATATGGTTTTAACTTAAATTTAAGCATGATTACAATGTGTTTTTGTTATATTTATTAGGTGAGAACTTATTTACAGTATTCCCTCGAATATCGCGGGGGTTACGTTCCAGAACCCCCCGCGATAGGTGAAAATCCGCGAAGTAGAAACGATATGTTTATTACGTATTTTACGCCTTTATAAACCCTCCCCGCACTCTTATAAACCTTTCCCACGCTCTTATAAACACTTTCTACACTCGGAGTATGAAAGAGACTAACAGTATTTTAAAAAGAAAACATTTGTATATACAGTATTTTTTAATAATTTTACCAACATTAAAATTTCGTATGGGTACTCACCAGCGAAGATACTAAAACTTGAATGATGATGATGATGATGAATTAGCTGTGCAGTACTGAACGATGAAGGTGATGACGATGAATGTACTGCACAGCAAAGAAGAGCATTACATCTCTTCTAAATGAATAACACGTGGAAGCGAACTGAGCAAGGCGAGATGCTGAATGCTTCGGTAGGCTGCAGATCGAGATGCGACGAACGCTAAGCCAATCAGCGCCCAGGATACTGAACAGCGTGCTCTGATTGGTCGCGTCTCATCCATCGGCCAATGGTGTGCCGTGTACGGTATCATATAGGCAAAGTAGCTCAAGCAGCACAAGCTTCGCTGGTTTTCCTATCTCGCGGTTCTTTGTCAACTCAATTAGAGTACGTATTTTATTTCGGCTAGAAAAAACCACGATGTACCGAGTCCGCGAAATGTGAACCGCGATATGGCGAGGGACTACTGTATTTTATTATTTTAACAAAACAAACTCGTGCAAATAGTGCTATATCGGGGGATAGTGTATTCATCACAGATTTTACTAAACCAATTACAATGCAAAGATGAAGTTTTTGACAATAATGAATATTTGTTTAGGGAAATGACACTTGAGACATTGATTCTTTCTTCAAGAATTTTATATTCAGAATTAACACAAGACAATTAAAATAAAATGCATAAGCAAATTAAAATAGAATTGTTAGGAATTTAATCTACAATTTGTAATTTAACTGAATACAACCATAACTGTAATATGCAAGACCATTAAGTTGAATGGACCAGTAACAATTTAAGTTACAATTATAGGCCTGTTTTGCCTTCTACTGCATAGCTAACATACATAATGTGATTAGAATAAATGAATTGTGTGCTACTTGAATTACAGTTAGAACCAGTTATCTGTCAGATAGACCTTCCTCGATCAGATTAGCCATTGCAAACAATGTACAATGGGAATAACACTTTTTAGATTACTCCAATTCCATATACAGTGAATGTATACCATACTCAATTGAAGGAACTCAGTACCCATTTTCTCTATGGGAAAACATGGTAGACTATTTCTTGAGTCTTTTTAGTTAAGCAAATGTAACCCAGAGTTCTACGCTTTCTTCCATTAAATTTTAAGGAAGACTATTTCAGCTTTGTGAGTAATTTACTCAAAATTAGAAGAACAATTTTGCTTCTATGTGCCACACATGATTTGAATTCTCCTGTATATGACAATACTGTATATGTATATTTATATACTTGAGCAAACTTATATATAAATTATATATAAAAATAAATTGAAAAATAAAAATTGTAAGAGGAGTATACATATTTATAAGGGAAAACTATGCATGTTTTAGCACTCCTCCCTTCTTGTCCAAATCCTCTCTGAATGAATTCAACACAAGATCAAATGGATTGTTTACAACCAATTTTATAGATAAGGCCTGAATGATATATAGGTCACAAAAAAAATAAAAAATAAAAAAATATATAAAACTAAATTGAAGAATAAAATTTTTAAGAGAAGCCTACAAATTTATAAGAAAACACTACCAAAGTTTTAGCACTCTACCCTTCTTGTCTAAATCCATTCTGAATGAATTCAAAACAACGGGATCGAGTTGAAAAAGACCTTTGCTCATGTTAAAGTTATTTGTAAGTTGGATAATAGCAGACTCAAAAATATTTCTATTAACAATGTTGCTAGAGTGAAACAAAACTGAAGCATTATTCCAATCAATACAGTGGGATAACTCTGACAGATAGACAAAAAGGGCACTGGATGACTGTCCCATTCTAACGGAATATTGATGCTGTTTTACACGCGTGTGCAAATCCTTTCCCGTCTGACCAATGTAAAAGGAATCACATTGTTTACAACCAATTTTATAGATAATGCCTGAATTATTGGTAGGGCTATTTTTCATAATATTGTTATATGAAAATACTACATTAATATCCAAAAGTTTAAGTACATCAGCAATGGTGTGTGCGTGTGCGCTGAATTCAGGCAAAGTGCTAAAATTGGTAGTTTTCCTTACAGATTTGTATGCTCCTCCCACAATTTTTATTTCTATATATATATATATAGGGTGTCCCAAAAAAATGTATACACACTTTAACACACTTTGAAGCCGATGGAACTGTTCAGAATGTCCACAAGAAGTGTTCCGGAAGACCACAGACATCGACAAGCCCCACAAAGCAAGAAAGAGTACTGGAAACGTATCACCAAAGTCCAAGAAAATCTGTGTGGCAAGCGAGTCGTGAGGTAGGAATTTCAGAATCATCTGTCCAACGCATTTTGAAGCACTGTCAATGGAAAAGTTACATTCCAAGATTAGTCCATGCTATTAATGAAGATGATCCGGACCGAAGAGTGGAGTATTGCGAGTTGTACTTGGCACGATGTGGATGTGGATTGGACGAAGGGGTTTCGTAGAATACCCTCCGCGTTCACCAGACCTCACACCACTAGACTCTTTTTTATGGGGATACTTAAAAGACAAAGTCTACGCTATAAAACCTGCAACAGTCGCTGAATTGAGAGCAGCCATTTAACGAGAATGCACACAAATACCAAATGAAAGGTTTCGTGATGTTTGCGATTCCATTGCTTCGCGTTATCAGCAGTGCCTGGACCAGAACGGACGTCAGTTTGAAAACAGGCGTTGACAAAACAATTAAATAATGTCTGTAGATTCTATTACATTTTGAAAATGAAATGTATTTTAATAAACACTGCCTTTATAAGTATTTAAAGTGTGTATACATTTTTTTGGGACGCCCTGTATATATATCAACGTAAAGAACGACGCTTGTATAGGAGAATATTCCGCGCAAGATGAGAGCGAGAGAACGAAACAAATGAAAAAATGAGGTAACCACCCAGGAATCGAACCTGGGATCTTCCAATTGCCAGTCAGATATGATAACCATTACACCACGTTAATTACGTTAATTATACTGCGTGTTTGCAGTTTAAATGTATATATACAGTATATATGATGAATAAAACCACGAAGGAAAGGAAACACAAAATGGTGCTCAAGCGCTTTCGTCTAATGACATCCTCAGGAACACTGAAGTACATAAAAAGGGTTAAGCCTATATATAGGTTACAGAAAGAAAAAAAGAAAAAATAAATAACATACATACACACACACACATATATATATATATATATATACATACATATCTATATATACAAATCATACATACATACATACATACATATATATACAATAAACAGAGAAGTAAAAATAATAAAAAAATTAAAAATTAAAACCTTAAAGGATTACCAGTGAGGCGTACAAATTTGTAAGGAAAAATATCGATTTTTAGCACAAGATCAAATGGATTATAAAGATACAAATTTATACTGGAACTCTGCCGGGTTTTAACACAATGCTGCCTATGGTCAGGTTTCGATATATATAAAAAAATAAAATGCAAATTAAAAGTTAATCGATTTTTAGCACAAGATCAAATGGATTATAAAAATACAAATTTATACTGGAACTCTGTCCGGGTTTTAACACAATGCTGCCTATGGTCAGGTTTCGATATATATAAAAAAATAAAATGCAAATTAAAAGTTTAAAGTAGAAGACAAGTTTACCAAAGATTTAATGTTTTACCCTTCTTATCTAAATCTTTTTTAAAGGAATTCAACATAACAGGATCGAGTTGAAAAAGACCTTTGCTTATGTTGAAGTTATTTGAAAGTTGGATAATGGCAGACTCAAGAATATTTCTATTAACAATGTTGCTTGAATGGAATAAAACTGAAGCATTATTCCAATCAATACAGTGGGCTAACTCTGACAAATGGACAAAAAGGGCACTGGACAACTGTCCTGTTCTAACGGAATATTGATGCTGTTTTATATGTGTGTGCAAATCCTTTCCCGTCTGACCTATGTAAAAGGAATCACATTGTTTACAACCAATTTTATAGATAATGCCTGAATTATTGGTAGGGCTATTTTTTACTATGATATTTTTCACAATATTGTTATATGAAAATACTACATTAATATCCAAAAGTTTAAGTACATTAGCAATGCCTAAAAAGCCCGGGAAAAATGGAAGTACTAAAATATTTTTTGACAAAGTACAAACTTGTCTTCTACTTTATTAACTTTTAATTTGCATTTTATTTTTTTATATATATCGAAACCTGACCATAGGCAGCATTGTGTTAAAACCCGGACAGAGTTCCAGTATAAATTTGTATTTTTATAATCCATTTGATCTTGTGCTAAAAATCGATTAACTTTTAATTTGCATTTTATTTTTTATATATATCGAAACCTGACCATAGGCAGCATTGTGTTAAAACCCGGCAGAGTTCCAGTATAAATTTGTATCTTTATAATCCATTTGATCTTGTGCTAAAAATCGATATTTTTCCTTACAAATTTGTATGCCTCACTGGTAATCCTTTAAGGTTTTAATTTTTAATTTTTTTATTATTTTTACTTCTCTGTTTATTGTATATATATGTATGTATGTATGTATTTGTATATATAGATATGTATGTATATATATATATATATGTGTGTGTGACCCCGCAAGGGGGTTCTAAGCGCTTGCTCTTGAGTGCTCTTTGTGCTCGTTTGTACGTGCTTGTTCCTGGAGGTTTCACGTGCGCCCTCCCGGCCCTAGCACCCAAGGATGATGGGGCTCGACCCTGCAGTCCTTGTCATCCTTGGTCTTTTTCCACTTCGACTGTCCCCTCCACCCTTTCTTTTTCCTCTGTCTTTCCTCTCACTTTTTCTTTGTTTTTCCGCTGAGATATGCCCTTTAAATAGAGGCGAATCGGTTCTTCCTGAACTAAAAAAAAAAAAAAAATATATGTGTGTGTGTGTGTATGTATGTTATTTATTTTTTCTTTTTTTCTTTCTGTAACCTATATATAGGCTTAACCCTTTTTATGTACTTCAGTGTTCCTGAGGATGTCATTAGACGAAAGCGCTTGAGCACCATTTTGTGTTTCCTTTCCTTCGTGGTTTTATTCATCATAAATATTTTTCACGTGTTACCTTCGTGAAATAATTTTCATATATATATATATATATTTTTTTTTTTTAACTGCAAACAACACAGTATAATTAATGTAAAGAACAATGCTTGTATAGAAGAGCATTCTGCACAAGATGAGGAGGGAGAACGAACAAATAAAAAATGAGGTACCACCTGGTTTCTGCTCGTATGTAGGAGAATTACAACTTCTGATTGATCGAGGTCCATGGTGTAGTGGATAGCATATCTGACTGGCAATCGGATGATCCTGGGTTCATTTCCCAGGTGGTATCTCATTTTTCATTTGTTCATTCTCCCTCTTCATCTTGTGCGGAACGCTCTTCTACACAAGCGTTGTTCTTTAATATATATATATATATATATATATAAAAACCAATAAACTAAAGGTTAGATAGTTATTCAATATGTTTTGAATTGTTCAACTGCACCTACAGTGCATATGTTTGGATTCTTAGAAAGACAAACCAGGTTAAGAATCAGCATTTGTATGCCACCTATCCTTTGAGAGAGGCGAAGTGAGGAAAGTGGAATGTAACTTCCTTAAGTCCTTTCTGCAACAGAAAGGGACTAAGTCTTTTTATATTTGGTCCTTTGGCTTCTGTTATCAAAATTATAGTGTTGCTATAATTTCTTATATACTGTAACTTGACTGAGTGTGTTTCAAATAATAGCATTAGGCTGAGGTGTAGCTAATTGATCTGCATTATTTATTTAGGCATATATACCTATGGTTAGATGAGTAAAAAAGTTAAATTTCAGCTTTTCAAGTATTTGGAGTGACTGGAAAGCTCCTCATGGAGCTCTGCATGATTCTCTTTCTAATTGGGATATGCATATCCTTCCATGTGGTAATGGGAGATCTTGCACCATCCATTGTAGCCAAATATATGGTCATCGAAAATTCCCCATCTCTTCGTTGTACATTATTAGTGGGTAAGTAATTCTCTGTTATTGATTATTAATTTAAGTTATTTTAATTCTAATTGTTCTTTTAATATTTCTTGTGGGAGTAGCTAGAAGTACCCTTCCCTATGTCTTTACTTTATGGTACACTGAGTCAAGCTGCTAGGTCTTGTAGAGTTTTGGGGAAAGTAATAGTCATTGGATAGAAGATAATCCAAAAAACTAATTATGCCTTTTTGAAAATGTTAGTTTAATTAGCAGGGAAAGATTGCTGTTAAATTAGGCCTAAATAATTTGCTATAAAATATGAAAGCCCTATAGGTTCCATCATCTCTGTTAGTATTAATTATAAGCCTCAGAAACACTCCAGAACCTAATAATCAAATCCTTTCTTTCTTTTTTTTGATAGGGATGATGTTACTTGTGATCTTACCTTTATGTCTTCTTCGTAATCTTGATAGCTTATCTTCAATGTCTGCGTGTTCCATTGGGTTCTATGTCTTCCTAACCTGCATTGTAAGTAGTAATGTGATGTATATTTTGGGGGTTCATTCTTTTGCAAAAATATGAACTGAGAAGTGATCAAATAATGTAAAACCCTTCTTTTGCAGTATCTCGGGATCAAATTAATTTTCATTGTTGAATAGTAATTTATGATTAATTTTTAATATCATCAAAATCTCTAAAATTATATTCAAATATAATTTAATTAAATACCTAATAAAATACCAACCCCAAAAGAATTAAATAATGCAGAAAGCCGCCTTTGGCCATATCCTCTGACCATATTAATGAGCTGATGATGATTAACAATAATATATCAGTTTAATAATGTTCATTACATATTGATAAGTTTTGTAATACAACCTGTGATGATATGGTTCAGAATTTGAATATGCCTTACTTGAAAATATTATCGAAAATATTATATATCTACACTGCAAAACTTGTCCAGTTAAATTTACCAATTTAAAATGAGTCCCTTTATATAGATTTTTTAATAAATATTTATATAATAATTATTAAGAGTATTAAACTCTACTTTTGGTTACATGTGTGAATTTAAACACATGTTTAAATAAAATGCTTTCTTCTACTTAAAAATTTGGAGAAGAATATTTTGCACAAGTTAACATCAATCAAGTAAAGAAAAGTCTAAAAGAGCACGTGTGCAAGAACAGATAAAATTGCACTACAAATTTTAAAATGGCTTACAGTATTAAACAGTTATTACATTTGACTCATTTTAATTACATTACATTTGGAAAACATGAAGCCACTCTGGCCTATCAAGGTGTAATCCAAGTTATGAGCTACATTTTTAATAATAATAAAATCTTGCAAGATGTCAAACTCAAGTCAGCTAAGTAATATACAGCTATTTACTACCGCCATAGTAGCCTATATAACTGAAGCAAAGAATAGCTATATACTATATACAAACTACAAACTATCTCTTTCACTCGTGAAAATGTCTAAATTTTTCTTAAAATTAACTAATGAGCTACTGTTTACCACAACATATGGCAAATCATTCCAAAAATCTACTACTATGTGACTGAAGAAGTATTTTTGTAGATCAAGTCTACAAGCCTGTTTTCTAATTTTCTTATGCCCACGAGTTACCCCATCAGTATCTAGTGAGAAAAAGTTATGTACATCTAAATTGTCCAAACCTGAAAACATTTTGAACATCTGTATCATATCCCCCCTCATACAACATCTCTCAAAACTAAACATACCTTGAATTCCTTTAAGCTTATTTCTTAACTGCCTATAATTATCCAAGTCCAAAATACTATCACTGCCTTTAAATTCCCTGAATGCCCTTTTTTTATTTTTAATGATTTTAGCTATTTCCCTATTCCACCACAAAGGTTTCCTAATCTTATTCCTAACACTTCTGAAAGGAATACACCTACATTGTACATCCTCTAAAATTTCTTTAAATCTAGACCACATCTCAATAGCATTTTTATTGGCAAATTCATTATCCCACTTTACTGAGCATAACAACTCCCTAAATCTACTATAGTCACTCTTTGAGAAGCAAGGGACTAGATGGTCATTGTTTACCAGATCCCTATTTAATTCTATCTTAAAATGTATGATCCAATGGTCACTATTTCTTAATGACTCCTACTGCAAGTTCCCTAATAAGTTCATGATCATTGGAAAGAACCAGATCTAAGATTGCTTGATCCCTAGTTGGTTTGTCTACAAATTGTGTTATGAAACAGTTTTTATAGCACAAATTGCATTTGGAAATAGTCATTATATAGCAGTCAATGAAGAAATTACCTTCCCTAATACTACATACAGGGAAGCAAGTTGCATTGAGTCAAATTTACTTCATATATATTATTTTCATTAAGCCTAAAGCTTAAGGGCCAAATTAAATAATCCAGTTTCACAGTTGAGATTATTTATTTTGTTAAAATTATTGTAATAACAAAATTGTAAAATTGCATTTATTGATAAAGAATTTATAAAATAAATAAATAAATACCTATCAACTAAAAGTTATTACTACACTTAACTCATTTGAACATAGTTTGCTGCATGTAGTATTAAACTGAGTCACATATACAAAGTTTTAATATTGCAAACTATTTAAAATTGATATTGTAGGCAAGGGATCTCGATTGCCATTGAATTTTATGACAATGATAAGCTTTAGTAGCAGCATATAAATCCCGTAAAACTGCTGTGAATAAACCTATACTATAATTTTAGGAGTTAGGACCTACTTTAAAATATAGGCAAACATTGAAATTTTAAAAGGGATCTGAAGCTACCTAATTGCGTGTGGAGGATGGCTTCCCATCTAACTACTCTCCAGACCTAATATCGCCTAACTTTGTTGATTGATGAGAAGCCAGTGTTACAACACTGGCCACAACTTAGCCTGTGGTTTTGAGTTAATTTTTATAAAATAATGTTGGCTATAATACAAAAACACCCTAGGAGTAAGGTTAATGAACCTTGTTAGAGCTACAGGAAGTTTGTACTAAAATGTGTGTTTTCTATTGTTTTGTTTGTGCCAAACTGTACTACTGTTTGTTTGCACTAATTTTTTTAGCCTCTATAAATCTAGCTGAGAATTCAACTTTCACTCTCTCATTTGGCACAAACGCTGCAGCCTGACAAAAACATAGACTGCAGAGAAAATTAATTGGTGACCCATCCTCTAAGGCAGTGGTGCACAAACTTTTTTGATGTGAGGGCCAAGCGAAGAAAATAACTAAATGTATTAGCCTACTTACTTTCCATCTAAGTCATAAATTGGGTCACTTTTATATTCTAACTTTTTCATTGAATTGAAAAGACCCGTGGGGGACACATTTGGCCCGCGGGCCAGGGTTTGTGCATCACTGCTCTAAGGCCTAGGCCTAACATTAATTAACAATCTTTTATAATTTTCACATGCATGTTAGATATCTTTGTTCTTAACCCTTTAACGACAGAATTGTTTGTAGGGTTAAGTTATGAATGCGTGTATTTGAAAGGTTACCAATATGTAGCAGTCGTCCTTTTAGGGTTAAAATGTTTACAAAATATTCTATTACCTATACAGTGTACTTACCTATATATTTGATTTCAAATGTCAAAGAACCTGAAATGAGTGAAGCCTTTGCTGTAACCTGTTGATCTACATTTAATTAAAAAAATTTATTCTATATATATGTAAAATATATATGCAGTATATTCTTTTGTTGTTACAATATATATACAGTATAACAAATAATTTATTGAAATTATATATTTGTTTTCAATGTAAACATATTTTTTATTGCACAATTCATGGAAAATAGGGTTTTTTTACAAAAAAAAAACCTTATTATTTGTAACACTAATTGTAAGTCTAGATAAGCTTTTCATATACCAGATGCTGTACCTTATTGAATAAATAACATAAGTTAGGCATTCAGTATTCAGTATTCTGTAGTACTTTGCTGAAATATGCTAAGGCCCAACACTAAGGCTATGTATAGTTTTTCAAATAAGGGAATGTTTTGTTTCTATCATAAATTTTTGCTACTAAAATAAAAATGGAGTGGAAAGCATGTAGAAATTGGCTTCATGCAGTTGATTCAGTGATTGACAAGTCTCCTGATTTTTAATTTATTTAAATATTTAGGTTCTGACTCTGTACCCTTTATATTATAGTGCAGTTTCTAAACCAAGGAAATAAGGAACACACTCATGCTATACAAATTATAATGAAATGTTGGCAAACTCATTTTTTATGCCCTTGGCATGCATAGTAATAAGTAATAGATTTTTTCTTTTCCCATTCTTGTAGATATTTTACCTGGCGCTTCCTAACCTGCTTGATGGGTCATGGATTCTCAAGGCAAAACTCTTCCAATTTGACAGTGCTTTTCGTGCTCTTCCAATCATGACACTAGCTTTATCATGTCAAAGGTTAGAAAATGGCATGTGTTATATATAGGGATGGGCTGGATAGTAAATTTTCTGGATACTGGATATACAGTATCCAGCCAGATATTCCTAATACAGTAGTATTTTTAGATTGTTTTATAATATGTACTAGCATATTTTTACACTATCCTATTTACAGGATTCGTGTTCTAATGTCTAGTGTTTTTGTAACTGCTATTCAGTAAAAAGTCGTGTGTGTGTGCGGTATTTGAAAGTTTACTGTTGTAGTAAGATGATGTGTATGTGTGCGTGCACAGTACTTAAAAGTTTCCGATTGTAACAAGATTGTGTATATATGTGTGTGTGTGTGTGTGTGTGCATGGTAGTTGAAAGATTTCTGTTGTAACAAGATTCTTGTGTCTGCAAGGTGTAGCTTGCAAAATATAGTGAGTGAAATAGTTAGATGTGGGCTATGTCATTTGCTGCAATCTTTGTAATTGTTACATCACAGTTGAAATACAGTGTTGACTCAGAATGTAAATCAACGACATGTTTCCCTTAGCTGGTCTAACTATAATCAGCATTAAGGGCATTATTTCACCCAAACACTACAAAGATGGTGTGTGTGTGTGTGTGTTTGCATGCACAGTACTTGAAAGTTTCCTATTGTACATAACAAGATGTGTGTATGTACGCATGTGTAGTATTTGAATGTTTTCTGTTTTAACAAGATGATGATTTGGTCACTTAGTTGGGTATCTCATCTTGTTCCCGTATAAGCAGCTAAAGTTCCAAGTTCTGAAGTTTTAATAAAATTTTATAGAACAATGGCTGTGAAGACTATCATTCCCCCCAACTATACAGTATTATGATACAGTAAATGTCAATTTAAGATTCAGAAAAATGTGTGCACACACGCACACACACAATGAAAAGTATAGCCCAGTTAATTAGCAGACATTAATTACTTGCAATATTTATCAAAAGCCAGATTGTTATTGGATATCCAGCCCATCCCTAGTTTTTATATATATATATATATATATATATATATATATATATATATATATATATATATATATATATATATATATATATGAGGGATCGCACGTCTTAAGATACCTAAGCGCCACCACAGGCAAAAACATGTTTTTGATGGATATCACTATTTTCACCCTTCCTCTATTGCGTGGTCTGGGTTATAATGACCTTACAACACTAGAAGTATGGTTGAAAACCTTATGAAGCGAACTACTTTTTTCACCTATCACCAGCCAAAAGTTCACCCAAAGTTCGGCATAATAAGAAAATAAAAAAATATACTGTATATATAAAATATGAAAATCTATTCCAAAAACTCATCAACATCTTCATTAGCATACTTAGAACTCTAATTTAGCCAAAAATGAACGTTCTAGCTCAATTAATAACAAATACTATTGCCAGAATATTGCTGAACTTTGGAGGCAATTTCTGGCGAATTTTAATTTTGGTGCTTAGGTACCGTGTTATATATATATATATATATATATATATATATGGTTGACTTCCACACTTGTAAACCATTCTGCAGGTTGGTATAGGGGTACCCTTTGCCTTAGTAAACTTCGATTTCATTTAATGAAGTCTTTAAAGTTGTTCATAAAAGGTGCAATGACTTCAGAATAATTCTTTTTTCCACACTTTCTGTAAACTAATTATTAGTTTTTTACTCAGCACAATTGTTTCCAATTTGATATAGTCTTCTCTTTCAGCAATGTCTTTGAAATCTATGACTCAATCCCTGATCCAGATGTGATTAAAATGAAGTCTGTGGTTAGCCAAGCAGTGAATATTTGCTGCGCTCTTTACATTGGCGTGGGGTTCTTGGGTTATGTTGCATTCGTAGATGGAGAAGTAGGAGGTAAATGGTTTGAGAATTCATTCAGAAAGGTCCTTTTGCGTGAAAAGGTGTTGGTGCCCTTTGGCCCATTTTGCCCATAATGACTGTTGACATTTGGTGGCAGCTTGTGTTTATATGAACTTTTGACAAAATAGAAGTTCAATTATGGCAAGTGAAGATTGAAAAAGATTTAGCTTGTGTCAGTTTGGGGTATGGATGAGCCTTGAGTTAATTTGGTGTAAAATACTAATTTCTCATTTACATCTCAACAGTTTTGTAGGCTTTTGATAATTAGAATTAATGGGCTAAATTAGGGATACAATAAATTTTGTATATGTATTAGCAATTTTAAATATTTTGGAAGCCATTTTTTACTCGCATTTAATTCTATTCTGCCATTCAGTGTAATACATTAATCTGGGTTGGCAACAACCACTCCCTCAACTAAAAAAAAGGTAAATATTTTATTTTAATGGTGATTTTTTTCAGTTTCAAGGAATATTAGCTAAAGCTTTTCATTTGTATTTAACGCATCTAAAAGATAAAAATATAGATAAAGTTATTAACTTGCTATTCACTCACAACTTCTAAATAAAGTTAGCTATTTGAATTCCATTTCATAATGAATAATTGTGTTTAGCATTTTATCTTCAGTAACTGGTTAATGTACTGCCATCTAGTGGTATGAATGTAAACATTTAGCATTTAAAAATGCACAGAAATTGAATGCCTATGAAGGTAATTTACTTAACCTAGAGAAGTAGCTTTGTTTATGATTGTATGGTCATACAGTGTGTATTTTGTTGGTACAGTTTACTTATATATATATATATATATACCGGTGTGTGTATATATATATATATGTGTATATATATATATATATATATATATATATATATATATATATATATATATATATCCCCGCAAGGGGGTTCTAAGCTCGTGCTCTTGAGTGCTCTTTGTGCTCGTTTGTACGTGCTTGTTCCAGGAGGTTTCACGTGCGCCCTCCCGGCCCTAGCACCCAAGGATGATGGGGCTCGACCTTGCAGTCCTTGTCATCCTTGGTCTTTTTCCACTTCGACTGTCCCCCTCCACCCTTTCTTTTTCCTCTGTCTTTCCTCTCACTTTTTCTTTGTTTTTCCGCCGAGATATGCCCTTTTAAATAGAGGCGAATCGGTTCTTCCCGAACTTAAAAAAAAAAAATATATATATATACATACATACATACATACATACATACATACATACATACGAGGAGTGATCAAAAAGTATCGATAATTTTATTGCTATGGACAAATGAATGCAAATAAGAAATAACCGTTTACATATGTGAGTCTTCCTGCCCTCTGGCATCTGCAGTGAAGCAAAATCTGCTACCATGAGTCAGTAGTTGGTTGGAGCGCTTAAAAGGAGGGTGTGTTTTTGCAGTATGTATAAATCTGTGAAATGGAACAGCATGCGTTCAGAGACGAACAAAATTATTAAAACAGCTTTTGGAAATGATGCTCTCAGACTCTCAGTGTAGCTAACATTTACAAATGGCACAAAAAGTTTAAAAATGGAGAAACATTTGCTCATACCAGAAATTGAATCTGTTGGACATTTTCATCCGTACAAGAAGTGGATGACATTTATATATATATACACCTTTGGTTAGCTTCCACCCGAATTGTTCATTCTGACGAAGGTCATGCTTTTCACTCCACCTTAGACCTACAGTTTAACGTGGAATCCGAACCACGCCCCATCAGCAGCCCAGCGCATTAACCACTAGGCCACCTAGGGTACCCATTTATCTACCAACCACTTTCTTTATTGTGTGGAAGGATGAACAGCTGGGTTTTGCTGCGCGCCGGCTGCCGTCGGGTGTCGAACCCGGGGCCGATGGATTCGTAGTCAGCGACGCTAACCACTACACCACCGAGGTGTGTATATATATATGAGGGGTCGCACGTCTTAAGATACCTAAGGGCCACCACAGGCGAAAACATGTTTTTGATGGATATCACTATTTTCACCCTTCCTCTATTGCGTGGTCTGGGTTATAATGACCTTACAACACTAGAAGTATGGTTGAAAACCTTATGAAGCGAACTACTTTTTTCACCTCTATCACCAGCCAAAAGTTCACCCAAAGTTCAGCATAATAAGAAAATCAAAAAATTAAAAAATATATATATAAAATATGAAAATCTATTCCAAAAACTCAACATCATCTTCATTAGCATACTTAGAACTCTAATTTAGCCAAAAATGAACGTTCTAGCTCAATTAATAACAAATACTATTGCCAGAATATTGCTGAACTTTGGAGGCAGTTTCTGGCGTTGTTTTTTGGACCTTGATTTTGATCCTTCCTAGGCCCTTGGGTGTGGGAGGTGGTTGCCCTGCGCCCTTGTCACTTTTCAACCAAACCCAAGCCCTGTCCCTGCCACCTTTCACCGCGCGTTGGATGAGAGTGGCCGCCTTTCAGGCACAGGGACTGGGTACGGGTGTATCTCCCGTGCGTGACATCTATTGGCGGTGGGACCAAGTGTGCCCACGATTCGCCTTTCCCTTGTTGGAGTCGGTGGTGGCTGGATGCGCGCGGGGGATGAAGTTCTCTTTTTGTTCGCTATGGATACTTCTCCCCCTCGGCTTACGACTACTGCTTCTCATTCTCGGACTACTCCTCTCAACACTCGGGTGGTGGGCAACCAGGCCCTCGAGTCCTCTACCACTGGAAGACCGCAACCTGATGGGGTTGACCCCCCTGTGGAAGCGGAACGCTTGCACTCTCCTTTTCCGTTGTCGACCCCAGTCCGTCCCTCGAATATGCCCTTGGACCTACACTCTGGAGCAGGGGTCTCGCCCCAGCCCACCTCAGCCGCCTTCGGGCAAGTCAAGTTCCACCCAGGACTCGCCCCCAAAACCCGGCTTCTTGCTCTCCCTATATGCCCCCCTCACCCGCCGTCAGCCCACCTCCCCACGGAGAGAGCCCCGCGGCGGACGGGGGAGCCGGCATTCACGGCCATCCTATCGACCGTTGACTATCCCAGTCCATTTCGACTCTACAGCCTCCCTCTCCCTTCCAAGTATCCATATATTCCTGGTGATCCGGCCTACATCTGGGTCCCTTCCGACCAACTCTGAACGGACGTTCCAGGTGATCCGGCCTACATCTGGGTCCCTTCCGACCAACTCTGAACGGACGTTCCAGGCGATCCGAACCCACAGCAACTCCAGCCGCTATGACGTACGCCCACAGAGGGATGGCTCCCTCCTCGTAAAATCACGCTCAGCCGCAGAGACAAAAGCCCTACTCTCCGTCACTGAGGTCCGTGGATGCTCAGTGTCCGTTTCCCCACACCCTCGCCTGAATCAGAGTCAGGGCACTATTTACGCCACCCGCCTATTGTCGATCGCAGTGAACGAACTCCTGGAGGACCTCGCACCCCAAGGAGTCACTAAGATTTATCGCTTCACATCCCGACAGGGAGGCACCCCCTCCCCCATCCCACGTCTGCTCCTTACTTTCAGTACCTTAATCCCCCCCGGCCGCATTGTATGGGGTATGGGAGACCGCGCGTCATGCGAGTTTTCTGTCCGCCCATACATCCCAGACCCGACCCGTTGCTTTAAATGCAACAAGTTTGGACACGTTAGTTCCGTTTGTCGGCAGCCGCATCAACTGTGTTTTCACTGTGGACAACTCGCTCACCCTGACAGGTGCCCCAACATACCCAAATGCTCGAACTGCGAAGGCGCACACCCCTCTTCATCCCGCGAATGCCTTTTCTTCAAGTTCGAGAAGGAGGTCCGAGGCCTGCAAGTAACGGACTTCCTTAGCCTCCGTGAGGCACGAGACAGGATGCAGAGTCGGGAGGTGAGGCCGGGGGTGTCTTACGCCGCTGCTCTCGGCTCTATCATCTCGGCCTGCCGCCGCCCTGGCCACTGCCCCGTCCCCCCCCCCCCCCCCCCCAAAGAAATCCTCGCAGGACCCGGCGGTCTCCTGTCCCCCCACCATCCCTCCTCTTCCCGCACCTCACCTGCCACGAACCCCCCAGGAGTCTGGGACCAGGACACCCAGGCCCCATCCACCTCAAACCCTGCTTTCCCAGTACTCTCTGCACACGCCCGAACCTACCGCCCGGAGCGAGTCGCCAGACCCTCCGGCCTTTCAACGTGTGTCTCCCTCTTCCCCTAGAACCAAGAAGACGGCTCGGACCCTCACACCGCCCACTACGTCTACAATGTCCATCTCTCCCCACCGCAGAAGTCCCACCACTCTACCCCCACAGACTCTGACAATAGTTGCTGAAATCCATGACCCGCCCCCTACGACGAGACCCAATCTGAACAATATCCTCTCCCCCGAGGATCCAGTGGATGCGGCCCTGGCGCAGCTGCACGGTGTGACCGAGGGAGCTCGGCCGCGCCCACGAGTCTCATGGATCTGCCCTTGCCTCCTGGTGCCATTTTCTCCACCCCTCCACGAGACCACTCTGGTTCACCTCCTTCCACCCCCATAGTACCTACCCCCCAACATCCCCGGCCCCCTCCTTGTCAGCCACCCTGAGTACGCCCTCCCTCCCACCCGCCGGTCCTTCTGGTACCCCTATCGCCACCTAGGGTCCGCCGTGAGACCCCGGACAGGCGGGGAGGCGCCACTTTTGGGGTAACGTGCCCCCTCCTGGCCCGACCACAGAAGCCCGTCAAAACACTTCTGACCCTCTCAGCCCACGACGTTCCTCTGTCTGCCGTGATCCACGCCTCCGGTCTCGCTCGGCCGACTCGACCCCGCAACCTCCGCGGGGTTCGACAGGCCGACCGATTCCTTCCCTGGTGAACGGTAGATAGCCAGCCATGCTCCCGACCCATCCTTCAATTTCGCGAACTCCAGATCTCCCTTCACACTCCAACCTCCTAGCACCTACACCTTTACCCATCCCCCTTCATCAACTAATGGATCCCCCGAAAACCACAATAGTCACTGGAACTGTAGAGGAATATTCGCGAACTATGAAGGCCTTAACTCCTTGATTGCCACTTCCCGTCCGGTGTGTGTCTGTCTCCAGGAGCTAATCCTGGGACCAGGCCCATGCCCTGCCCTACTGGTTATTCTTGCATCGCCACCCCGCCTCCTACCTGCACTCGAAGGGGAGCTGCCATTCTCGTACACCACGCAGTCCCCTTCTACAATCTCTCCATCCGGTCCCCGCTACAGGTGATTGCCGCCCGGCTCTCCCTGGATAGACAGTACACCGTCTGCTCAATCTACCTCCCCCCCACGCTCAAGTCTCCCGCGACGACCTGGTGGAAGTCGTACAACAACTCCCCAGGCCCTTTCTTTCAATAGTCGCTTGTGGGGCGACACACACACACCTATATGGCCCCAACCCTGATATCTGTCATGACCGAGCTCTCCTTCGAGTGCCTCAATGATGGCTCTCCTACATTCTACCATGCCACCACCTGCACTCCATCCTGTATAGACCTGTCCCTCGTTTCAACTGATGCCCTCCTAGATTTCACGTGGCAAGTCCTCCAGAGGACCATGGAAGTGACCATTTCCCCATTCAACTCACGCTCAATCGACCCGACCAGACTGTTCGGGTACCGGTAAGGTGGGTTACTACCAACGCGAATTGGGCCCGCTTCCGCGACAACATATACAACCCTTACAACTGCCCACTTCCCATCCATCGACGAGTGCATCGCATATTTCGAGTCCGTCGTTCTAGCGGCTGCAAGCACTAGCGTACCACGATCCTCCGCCTACCCCCGCGCCCGACGGTGCCTTGGTGGACCCCGGAGTGCGCGGAGGCCGTGCGCGCCAAGAAGAAGGCAACTCGGCGCTTCTACCGGACGCGACTCCCCATCCATCGCACGGAGATGCAGCGGGCCAGGGCCATCGCCCGCCGCACAATGAAGACAGCGCGCCGAGCCTCTTGGCGTGCCTTTGTGTCCGGCATCACCGCCACCACACCTTCGGCTACCATCTGGAAGAAGGTACGGGGTGTCGAGAGGCGACATGTCCCCTCCCGACCCCGGTCCTCCGGACTAACGACGGACTCCTATGTGAGCCCAAGTCGGTGGCAAACCACCTCGCTTCTACCTTCGCCGCCGTTTCTTCCTCTGCAGCCGATTCCGTACCCGCCCCTGACGATAGCCCCTCTCCCACCGTCCATAGACAGCACCTACAACCGATTGTTTACCATGCGTGAACTACAGGCGGCACTGGCCTCTCGACGATCCCCTTGTCCCGGTCCGGACGGTATTCCGTACGGCATGATCCAGCACATCCACACTACCTTACAGATTTTCCTGCTAGACCTATACAATCGCATATGGATAGAGGGCGCCTTCCCCTCTAGGTGGAAGGAGGCCCACGTCATCCCTATCCCCAAACCCGGCAAAGATTCCCTGGACCCCACAAACTACAGACCAATCGCCCTGACGTGTTGTGCCTGCAAAATCCTCGAAAAAATGGTCGCTACGCGATTATCGTTCGTCCTTGAAAATAGCAATTCCTTCCCGGCTACCCAGTCCGGCTTCAGACAATTCCGCTCCACCACTGATCCCCTCCTGCTTCTCAGCCGAGACATACAGGATGCCTTCGACAATGGACAGTTCGTACTGTCAATTTTTTTCGACATCCAGAAGGCCTATGACACCACCCGTCGAGCAATGATCCTCGGTCAGCTCCGACATCTGGGCCTTGTCGGAGCCATGCCGACCTTCATCAGGGGCTTCCTTTTCCCGGACCTTTAAAGTCCGGGTGGGCTCAGTCCTCTCTGACACCTTCGTGCAGGAGGACGGGGTCCCACAGGGAAGCATCCTCAGTGTTCTCTGCTTCTCCGTCGTGATGAACACGGTCTCAAATGCCTTCCACCCACATCCGCTCTTCCATCTACGCGGATGACCTTGCGATCTACTTCGCAGGGCGAGAACCGTCCGTCGTTCAACGGCAAATGCAGCTCGCCATCTACCGGGTGGAAAGGTGGGCGACGTCGGTGGGTTTCCGCCTCTCCATCCCTAAGTCCAAGTGTATGCTCTTCAGTAGAAGAAGACCCACAACCCTTCCTCTACCCTCTGTCACATTATACGGCAGTCCTCTTGAGGTGGTACCCTCCACGCGTTTTCTGGGCATGACCCTAGACCGACGGCTCAATTGGGTTCCCCATCTCAAGCACCTAAAGCAATCCCTTCGACGCCCCCTCGCTCTCCTGGATCACCTCTCCCACACCACATGGGGTGCAGATCGACGCTCTCTTCTTCGCCTTTACACTTCCATAGTACAGTCGAAGCTGGACTATGGTAGTGCAGTTTACGGTTCAGCCTCCAACGCCCGCCTCCGTATCCTGGACCCGGTACTTAATAGAGGCCTCCGCCTCGCCACCGGTGCTTTCCGCTCCTCCCCAGCCTCCAGCCTCCACGTGGAATGCGATCATCTCCCTCTCGCCCTCCGACGGGGTCTACTCCTCATGAGGACATACCTCCGTGCACAGAGGCTACCTTCTTCGCTTCTGGGCACGGCGGTTTCAGAACTACCACCTCAGGGACGGAGCTGGCACTTCACTGAAGTGGTCCGCTCTTTCCTTGATCTTTTCAACATGCCCGCCCCCTCAGTTATCCCCATTTCATTCAGCATCTACCCCCCCTGGCTCCTCACCCTATCAAGTTTTGCAGGATCTGTGTGCCCTACCGAAGAATACCACGAGCGCCATGATATACAGGTCACTCTTCCGCGAACACGCAACCCAACACCCGGACGCAGTCGCCATTTACACAGATGGTTCCCGCTCGGAAGCTGGTGTGGCCTCCTCAGCGGTGATTCTGTCCCAGCCGCTTTCCCGGGGCGTCGGCCTGCCCCGCGAGGCCTCCGTTTTTTCGGCGGAACTTTTCGCGATTACGGAGGCCCTCGATATTGTGCGCACCCACTCTGCCAGCTCTTTCGTCATTTATTCAGATTCCCAAAGCGCACTTCTCTCCCTAGAAAGATTTAACTCCTCCTCACCCGCTCGTCTGTACCATCCAGCAAACCTTCCACTTTTTAACGACCTTCCAACACAAGACAGTCGCCTTCTGCTGGGTCCCGGCTCATGTCGGCATCCAGGGTAACGAGGAGGCGGACCGCACGGCAAAGACGGCCTGCTCACTGCCGGCCTCCTCCCGACCCCTCCCCTTCTCCACTTCTTCCCGACTTCCGCTCCCACTTCCGCTCCACTTCCGCTCCATATGGCAGCGGGAATGGGACCAGGCCACACAAAATAAACTCCACATGATCAAGCCACAAATAGGATACTGGGCCTCCTCATTCCACCGGTCCCGCCATAAAGAAGTAATCTAGCCCGTCTCCGCCTAGGCCACACCCGCATCACCCACGGACACCTTATGGCGAAATCGCCAGCCCCGCTTTGCCCTACCTGCCATACCCCTATCACTGTCATACACCTCCTGGTGGAATGCCCAAAGTTGTCCGCTCTTCGTCGCAGGTGTTTCCCTCTCTCGGCCGAAAATCCCATACCCGACCGTCTACGATCCATACTCGCCGAAGGCCCCCACTTTTCAACGGAAGCGATTTTCTTCTTCCTCACTCACTCCCATCTGCTCCATCGCATCTAAACCATACCTCCTACCCACTATCCAGCAACTGACCCTTACTCACCCCCTAGTCTACCACCCCAACAGTAACACCACCCACCCACTGCCTCGCCGAGATATGTACCGCTTTTATAGGTACGAATCGGCGGTAAATTAGAGAGAAAAAAAAATATATATATATATATATATATATATATTATATATATATATATCGTAAAGAACGACGCTTGTATAGAAGACATTCCGCGCAAGATGAGGAGGGAGAACGAACAAATGAAAAAATGAGGTAACCACCCGGGAATCGAACCCGGGATCTTCCGATTGCCGGTCAGGATAACCATTACACCATTGGCCTCACTCGATCAGAAGTCGTAATTCTCCTACATACGCGCAGAAACCAATGCTCCGAGGGGGGCACCCCTCGCATTCCGCACATATATACATTTTCAACTGCAAAGAACACTCAGTATAATTAACGTAAAGAACGACGCTTGTATAGAAGACATTCCGCGCAAGATGAGGAGGGAGAACGAACAAATGAAAAAATGAGGTAACCACCCGGGAATCGAACCCGGGATCTTCCGATTGCCGGTTGTTCGTTCTCCCTCCTCATCTTGCGCGGAATGTCTTCTATACAAGCGTCGTTCTTTACGTTAATTATACTGCGTGTTCTTTGCAGTTGAAAATATATATATTCTAAAATATTGAAGTGTGTTTGATTCAGTAATGTTTCATTTTTTGGATAAAAACTTAATGGTGAAAATGTGGTACAAGTTTTTAAACAAGAGTACAACATTTGTTTTTTACCATTTTTTTTTTACCTGTCCAAGTGTTCAGCTGTAATGGCAACTGTTTGAAAGAAGGCTGAGCTCTTAAGGTGGATTCTTGAATGTGAATAAAGTCTTTACAGCCCAAAGACGATTTTCGCATCAATTAAACAAACCACCAGCTCACAAAAATCTTACTGGAGTTTGATTAAAGAGGTTCACTGTAGGAGGAAGTGTCAAAAAAGGGAAATCCTCCAGAAAGAGGCAATGTTGTTCTTGAGAAACCTAAAGAAGACGTCGATAAGGAGAGCAACAACTGAATTAAACATTCCATATCCTTCTCTACATAAAATCATACACAAAGCTTTGAAATTCAGATACAGGTACAAGATACATGTTGTTCACCAACTGCACGAGGAAGATTATGCTACAAGACTTTACATCTGTCAAGAATTTATCGAAGGGATTGAAACTGATACTTTTCTTTCAATTTACATTTTTAGCGACGATGCAACTTTGCATACCTGTGTTCCATATCACTGTAACTGCAGGACCTGGCGAATATGAGAGATTCGCCAAAAGTGAACGTTTCATGTGCTTTGTCACGCAATCGCATTTATGGGCTTGTTTTTTCCAAAGCTAAAACGTTTCATGGAAAATGTTATTTCAGAATGTTAAAGAGTTTTTGTTCCTATTGTACGACAAATTCCAACATGCAGTTTCAGCAGGATGGTACACAGCTTCATTTTGCTCATACTGTGCATATGTTTCTAGATGGTGGATTGGCCGAAAAAGGCTTACAAGATGTCCAGCTCCTCCTTCGGACCTATCTCCTTTCCATTTTATCTTTGGGGATATGTAAAGATAACAGTATATAACAACAAACCAAGGAATATTAATGACGTAAAAATGTGCATTAGAGATACTGTGGCATCAGTTCCTGTAACTGTTTTGGACAGTTTTCATTGAATTAGAACGTAAATTTTTAGTTACTGAAAATGTTGTAAATTTGCACATGCCTTCCTAAATATTACACACACACACACACACACGCACGCACGCACGCACGTGTCCATCGTGTTCTGAAATTAAAGGCTAGACAGGGAACATCCTTAACCCTGAAAGAAAACAGTTTTGTTGTGAGAGGACCAAGCCTGTTTAATCAGCTACCCAAATAACTAAGGAACACGAGTGGTGGTGCAGTGGACATATTCAAAAGAAGATTAGATGCCTGGCTCAGAACAATCTCCGATGAACTGGGCGTACCTGACTATGTGAGGTAGAGAGTACAAGAAACCAACTCACTACTTCACCAGGCCAACTCGAGAGGAGGGGCGACAAGCTTGACCTTCGTGAAATGAGGAATCATCGCACGGAACATTTGAAAGGTTGAAAGGAAAGGTATATATATAGTGGGTGTACACAAAGTCCTTTCCCGATTATAAACTTCAATTACATGAAATCCAAAGAAGACGGTAATGCTTTAGTTTGCATGTTGTCGCATAGCACATAGTTTTCTTCTTGTCAATGTTTGGTGTGAATTAATGCATGATAGGGTGATAGGCCCATTCTTCTTTGCTGAAAAGAATGTTACGGTACAAGTGTACCTGGACATGCTCGAGTTCTTTGTAGCCCCCTAGTTGGAAGACCTTCAGCCATCCATTTTACAGTAAGACAGTGCGCATCTACACTGGGGTTTGTTAGTGCGCGAGTTCTTGAACGCCACTTTTCCCGGAAGATGGATTTGGCGCGACGGGCCCACGATCTCCCTATATCACGCCCCCTGTATTTTTTCCTGTTGAGATATATAAAGGATTATGTGTACTATACTCCCGTTGCCGACATTGACACTCTTCGTGTAAGGATTGGCGATGCCATCAACAGTGTCACGAGAGCTATGCTAGCGGACATATTGAGTGAACTCGAATTTCGCTCGGATGTGCTTCATGCATCTAACGGTGCGCATGTTGAGGTTTAGTGAGAAACCTAATAAACTTGATGCGTACACTCTGTGTATATATATATGTCCATCCCCGTCCCAAGGACAAAAGTGGCATTAAAACCTTTAACCTAACGTTTAATTAAAATTTTTTACTGAAAGTACTGAATGACTGAATTGTAAATAATATAGTTAATTATCAATTATTAAAATTCTACATTTTGGGAAGTTGGTAGAAATTACTGAAATAATTAGTATTCAACCCCTTCCCCTCAGACAAAAAGAAAAAAAAAAGTTGGGTTTGGGATTTTTTAAAGAACTTTTTCCAACCCTGACATCAACGCGTGCAGTTTCGTAAAAAAAGGTCGCCTATAAACCTAAAACTTCTTAAAAGCTTAAAAAATTACTAATTGGTAATGATCGGGTTTTATTTGAAATTTTTATGTCACCAAAAATAAAATTGCCAAAGAAAAACAAAGTTAGCAATTTTTGTGCTTCTCAGAATTTTGTTTATAGGCGAATTTTTTTCCAAAACTACATCTCATTGTGGTATGGCAATAATACTATTTGCTCCGGGGTTTCTATCATTGGTATCCTTATCATCAATGACTGGTAAAATTTGACCTAGGGAACATCACTGTTAATACGATGCTTTAAATCTTGCAGGTAACATCATTATGAGTTTCCCCATTTCGCATCTGACGGACGGGATTACGATATTCTTCGTGTTTTCCCTGGCCATTAGTTTCCCTTTGATGTTATTCCCTTGTAGGACGTCAATCCACTCCCTTATTTATAAACGAGTAAGTAAATCTCTGCACTATCTGTCTCTCGCAAATCTTAAACCTCAATTGTAGAGTATTTCTTTACTGTCCTTTTAATTTTATGGCAGATTACATTCTTATTTTACAATCGATCTTTACTTTCAGGAACTGCAAAAGATACCTTTTTATTTACATTTTTAATTTTGGAGTTCTTACATTTATTTAAAATTTTCAATTACTGAAAACGCGTATCGGTAATGTGCTTATTTAGTCTATGGCTTCACTTTGTTTGTCCTCAGTATTTTCAGCCAACCTTGACTAATCCTTAGTGTTTTTGATAGATCCTTTACGCTCTAATTTCCCTTCGTGATCAATGAAATGTATCTTTCATCATCGAGATTTTGTTATAGGCTTAAATATTCGCTTTGAGTTTTTGTTGAGTTTCCTTAAAAATATAATTAAACAATCTGGATTTTAAGTTAAAATTTATGTTGTTATAATGGCTAAACTTTCCAAGTATTTTAAATTTAATTCCTTGGTCTTGGCCTGTGAGTACTTGGGTACTTATACGGTACTTATATCATTATACTTATACGGTACTTATAAATTTATAGGTTGCACCTTTTTTCTCATTTTCTAATTGAAACTAGAAACAAATTATTCTTGAGCGTAATTATATTAATTTTGACTCTGCTTTCTTCAGGAAATTACTTTCCGTTTTAAGACTTAAACTGCGACAGCCCTTTGTTCTCTTTAACAACTTTTTTTATATACCCAAACGCTTCTCCCACCGCAGTGAGTTCGCGTCAGGAACGGGCTGTCCCTCAATCGCTCACATTCACTTCATCAGCTGACATGACAATAATGCACCTGCCTCAGGGCAACATCATCCGCAGCTCAGCCCCGCAGACTACTCCACACTTTACCCAGACTGCTTCATACACCATGAGGCGGCACATTGCCAGCCCGTCGACCCCAATATACCACATCGCTCCACTTTTTTTCTATCGATCGCGCATCTTTCACCCTCCCAGACGTCCAGGCCCCGCTGACCCAAAGCCTCCCTCACCCCTTCCATCTCCGCCTTTTCCCCTCCGCCGACGCGTAAATCCTCTTTAGCATCCTCTCCATATGCCCAAACTATTTTAACACCCCCTCATCCGCTCTCCACGAGACTCCGACTACCACACCTCTCGCATGATCAATCCGCCTCGCCCCACAGATCATCCTCAAGCATTTCATTTCCAGTACATCCACCCTTTTCTTTTCCTTCGCATTCGCCACCCATGCCTCGTTATAACCTTACTCTTGTTCACATTTATTCTTAGCTTCCTTCTTTCACATCCCCTTTCGAACTTGGTTACCAGTCTCTGTAGCTTTTCTTTCGAGTCTGCCATCAGAGCCGTATCATCCGCATACAACAACTGATTCACTTCCCAAAAATCCCCCGCTCCCCTCCCCATGACCCTCGCATTTACCTCTTTCACCACCCCATCCATAAACACATTAAACAACCATGGGAACATCGCACACCCCTGCCGTAGACCCACTTTCACCGGAAACCACTCACCCTCCTCTCCACACACGCACACATGCTCTACTCTCTCGGTAAAAACTTCTCGCCGCATTCAGCAACGACCCATGCACCCGATACAGCTGCAGCACTTGTCGCAACCCCTTTCTGTCAACCCTATCATACGCTTTTTCAAGATCCATGAATGCCACATACAAATCCCCTTTCTTTCTCAAAGTATTTCTCTCACAGTATTTTCAACTCTAACACCTAGTTCACACACCCTCTACCTCTTCTAAAAACCCCTTGCTGCTCCCCAATCTGTTCTCCGTGCGAGTCACCACCCTTTCAATCAACACTCTCCCATACACCTTAACTGGCACACTCAACAGACTAATTCCTCTATAATTCGAGCATACATTTTTGTCCCCCGTGCCTTCATACAGGGGAACGATACACGCACTCCCCAAGTCCTGAGGCAGTTCGCCTTTGTCCGTACACACATTAAACAGTCGCACCAACCAATCAGCACTACATTCACCGTCATTTTTCAAGAGCTCCACAGCGATCCCATCCACTCCGACCGCTTTTCCACCTTTCATCCTGCTTAGGGCCTCCACCGCTTCCTCCCTACCGACCAACCCATTCACCACAACTCTCCTACTCCGAACCCCCTCTCTGCCCATACATACCACATCTACTTCCCTATCTTCCGACACTTTCAATAGTCCCTCAAAATACTCTCGCCACCTTGTCTTCACATCATCACTCTGTCATCACTTTCCCATCGACTCTTTATGTGGTGCTGTGAAGACTTTCCCTATAAAGATGAATTAATTTCGCTTTTTTTTACCTTATAATTCGCCAGTATCGATTTTCTCTGTGCAGTAATTCTTTAAATAATTTGATCTATTTATGATTTTAACTTGTGATTTTCAATGGTGAATAAGATAAACTAAAAAATCTTCGGTTTCTCTCTATTTGTTGTCATCCTTTAAAACTTCCCATGATGTAACAAGCGGAGTCCAGAACATTTTTCTAATTGTTTCTCCTCATTATCAGTATGAATGATCTCGCTTTTGGTTTCGTTGCCTGCATCCGCTTATTCAATAGAAAATACATTATTATAAAATTAAATTACACTATAGGGATTATTGTGATACGTTTAATTCAGTAATACTTTCGTTGCAGAATACTCAAATTTCGTACGATTTAGTGGGGAACTACATGCCGGAGTCAAGGTTTAAAGGAATAACACTTTCTGTGCTCAGTTTGAGTCTCGTTCTAGGGATTTTGCTGCCAAATATCGGTAAGATTTTAGAGAATGATTGAAGAGTTCAGCCGTAAACCGTAATCTAAAATATTAGATCAATATAGCTTCCTTAAATCACAGAATAATTATCCTAGTTTAATGTCGATGCTTTTGTGTGGAATTAATATACAGTGAAAACAGTTGAAAACAGTTCGCTACTCATTATCTGGCTGTGCCTTTGCAATTAATGGACGAATACTTTTTGCTTTGTGACAACCACCAAAGGAAAGAATAGTAGGGTTAGGATTCTCACAGGTTGGTGTGTCTCTCATCTTCGAAGTGCATGTCTAAAAGCAAACTTGGAATGCTTATTTTGCATTTAAAGTAATACTGTATTATATATTTTAATTTCTGTATTACAAATGTGGAAAACAAATTTTTAGTTTATACTTTTCCATAACGTTACCATGAGAAGTATTAGAGACTCTAGCAAGCTAACATAATGCATCCTTTAACAGAGTTTGTTTTGGGACTTTTGGGGTCCACAATGGGCGTCATTATTGCTCTCATTCTACCATCCGTATTTTATATCAAGGTTTATACGAAGACTTCCTGTGACAGACTCTTTGCTCAGGTATGGTTCATGGATTCATTTTCCTACTTTGTGAGTGTGAGGACGAGTGTACCCAAAGGGTCAACTGAGCCAGAGCAGAAACAGAGTAAGCAGCTAACTCAACTCCACCCGATGACATCGGCCGGAAACGAACCAGCGACTCACCGCTCAGAGTCCCGCCACCGTAACCACTGAGCTATCGGGCGATTTTGAAATCATTAAATTAAGCGCTGGTCATTGACTACTTTTGAGTTAGTTTCATCAGATTTCGCTTTTATGTCAAGTTATCAAAGGTAGTCAGTTCGAATTAAGATATCAACATTATCTTAAGTAGTAGGAGCTGAATTTTTAGCATTCAAATTTTTTTACCACCCCTCAGGGATTTCTCCTCATGGGAATTGTGCTTATGGTAATAGGAACTTACCTTCATCTTGGTGGGCTCCAAACCTCAAAGCCAGTCGTAATCACTATGCCACCGGTTCTGAATCGTGCTCCTCCAGGTAGGTTAACGAGTCATATTTTGTGAAAACTTCCATGAAGTAGCTATTGTATTGAAAAAAACAAGGAAACTATTGAATCAGGTTATTTTTTAAGATGTGGTGAATAATATTCATGCAGTCCCATTGAATATCGCGCAAAATGATGACAAAATTGGATTAGAATCCACGGGCCGGAAGGAGCCCGCCATCCCTGAACCCCCACCGAATGTCGACAAAGAACAAAAAGAAGCCGCCGTGAAGCCCCGTCCTTTAGTTGACGCAAAAGGCGTTCTAAAGAAGATCATGGACTCGAAAGAAGTCGGGCCTTCAATTGATAAGGGCTCCGAAGTCGAACTGAAGAAGAGCGAAGGAGGCGACGTTAAGCCTGGGCTGAAACCGATAGCCGATAACATAGAGTCCGAGAAAGAAGATGTGAAGGTGGTTAAGAAAGACATCAAAGAGGAGGATTTGCATCCTGACGCCATTAAGAAGGAGGAAAAAGAGAATGCAGAAGAGGCACAAGCAAGGCCGCAGGAGAACAAAGAGAACATCGAGAAGAAGCAGGAACTGATTCTGAAGCAAATGGAACATCAGCAGAAAGAGCAGATAAAGCTCATTGAGGAGCAGAAGAAAATTCTGCAAGAGCTCAAAGATCAGAAAGAAAAGAATGATATAGAAAACGAAATTGTAAATTCCATTCCTGTTAAAGATGAACAAGATAAAATTCCAGGTAAAAGTGTGAATGGCGTGCAACAGCAACAAATTATTCAAAATTGGCCGAAGAATGTAGAGAAAGAAGCTTATCAACCGATTATAAGTAAAAACTTGGTTCAGAGTCCACCTGCTAAGGAAAGTATCAATTTAAACCAACAAATTAATCAAGACTACCTAAAACCGATCCATCATAAAGAAGCTCCTTTAGAAAAGGAACCCAAACAGGTGGCAAACGGTAATTTGGTTAATAATGTTCCTGTAGTTGCTGAAGACGTAAAACTATCAAACGTTCTAAAACGAGCCCCCGTTGAGGATGGCGTTGGAGGTGATAAGAATGATATTAAAAAGGAAAAACCACTTGTTAATCATGCATCATCCGTAAGCCAAAATAAAAGACTGGAAGATAGACCTCATAACCAACTAATAAATTCAGAATTGAATAAACATTATAAAGTGTCAAAAACGAAGTTAGAAGTAAAAGCTCCTTCCGGTAAACTTAAAAGCAACGTAAAAGACATTTTCAATGACGAGACTGTTTTGAAACAACACGACGAAGAACGACGAAAAAGAGACCTCGTATCTCTTAACGAAGAACTCGTAGAAGAGAAAAACGAGGAACGGAAATCCTTCGAAGAAGATGAAGGCGGGATTCAACATTCGAACCGTTTATCTTTCGAACCGAATCAAAACGAACCGTTGAAGGACGAAGACATGTCGAAGGACACTAAACAGAAGGCGGCGGACGTGCTCTTCGAAACACGACACCTTCTATGGGTTGGAAGGCAAACCAGACGTAGGAAGAGAAGGCAAGAGCAGTTCCCCGAATATTTGGACGAAATGTGATAATTTATTAACGAATTAAAACACTTGTAACGTTCTTTAAATCAAACTCGTCACGGAGTTTAGTTCCGTGTGAAGGATTATAACAGTTGTACGAGAAATTATTCTCGGTCGTTGAGATATTTTTTTTTTTTAATTTATTTATTTATTTTTTTTTTACGGTAGTCCAGAAAGCTATGGTTCTTCCACTGTGGACTGAAATCTCTGAACATAACTAACTTGAGTACAATTTATAAAGGAGTGACACATTCCGTTAAAGTAGTTTAAGTTTTGTTTGTCATAATAAATTAATGGAAAACTAGATTGTAGGTTTTCAGCGAATAAAGTGAAGTCACTTATGACAACTTATTAATGGAATATTATTTATTAGCTTTCGTGAAGCTCCCGTGGAAATTAAACTCAGAACGGGTAGGCTTTAGGTTTGACTCCCCGCCTCCGCCTGTCTCGGGTCGAGTTAGGCTGGCCACCTATTCTATGAATGCTCGGGTTCGGGTAATCCTCGGAAGTTCGTACCCTGTACCCCCTCTGTGTGGCGAAATAAGGGATTCGGATGTTACCTCTTAACTTATTTTGTATATGTTCCAAGGTTTCTCGAGTGTCAGTTACGTAAATATATTTTCAGTAATACCTGAAATGTGAAATAAATAGATTTTTTATTCCAATTCTTTTTAAAATAATATACTTTATCTACAAATAGAGTTTACATTGTAAGTAAATAAATTATAGGATATCAAATACACTACTGCATTTATAATAATTTGATATAGTGCTATGGTGCTATTAAACTTTGAAAGTTTATTTGCAATAACAAATTAGAAACATTACCATTATTTTTGTATTTATTAGAATTGCATGTACGTATTTTGCGTATCTTAGTTTAATCGATAAATTTGCCTTTTCATTAGTTACGACGTTGTTTGTATTTTGTTTTTTATAAAAATATAGATAGATTTTATTTAATATTTCATCCGCGTCATCCTATGTTGTTTTCTAATCTTCATTAAAAATATTTTAGACCAAAGTTTTGTTGTATAGTTATTTATTAGTATAATTACGCTTAGTCTCAAATGACAGATTTCGTAATGGTGGCTCATAATGAACTTTTTAATGAAATTAATATCGGATAATCAATAGATCAGATCCAGAAAACCATTTGGATTGAGGATTAGCTTTGGTTCTTGAGACGTAGCCACTCATACTCTGTTTAAACTTGTTTATTGTCAGTTTTAACAGCGTGATTCAGTAATGACAGGGAAGTATTTTTTGGAAAAATATCACCCGTCACTTTTCCCTACGTGCACCTTTTTTGGAAAAGTATTTTCTCCAGTAACAATGACGTCAAAACTTATTTTATTAGCGTAAAGAAACACAGTAACTGATGGAATAACTCATAGACGTTCAAGTAGTACCTTCACTCTCCATCAGGGATCTTTGCAGTTTCACATTTTGTAAGCTTATCCGTGTAAAGAGCTCTCCAGTTTTTGCTTTTCTCTACATTATTTATTTCGAATTAAACGAGAACAAATCATTCCTTCATACATTGTTCAGACTCTTCCAAGTATTTTGCGCTTTATGTAAGTATTAGTTATACCTGAAGAACCATATGAGAGTTTATTTGGTAGCGAGTCGATAAGGAATGCTTTTTTATCGCTAGTCAACTACGTAATAAGTATTGATAATAAAATATCTTGGATTTTTTTAATTCGTCTTTTTAATTATTGGAATAAAGTGTGAAATATGTTTTTGGTTATTTTATAAATTCCTAAATGTGGAATATTAGGTGCAGGTTTAAAGATTTTGACTACGAGCCACGATTTGAAAGACTTTCAAAACACATTGTGCCAAAATGAAAATTGTAAGGTAAACCATAAATGTGTTGGGTTTTTAACTGATTCATGCTGAGTATTTTACGATGACGAATAATGGTGAGAATCGGGCGATATTTCTGAATTTAAACAGTTAAATGTTAAAGATTATATAAAATTGCATAGCCAAAGTGGCCATAAGTACAGGAAAACCAGTTTTGTAGCTTACAAAGTAATAAAATGTTTATTAATTTTGATGATAATGACATCTCTCAATGCTTTTGCCATGTATTTTTCCACTTATGAATAAGGTAATGTGAACCAACACTACTGTTTGTATTGGATAAATTTTTCACAAAAGTATATATTCTTCACAGTTATGACATTTTTAAATGTGGTCGTGGTGCGTAGTGCCAGCTCGATTGATAAGTGAGGGTCGCTTGCAAATGAGTCTCGGCTGGAAGTGCGATGTGATATAACATTGATCGCTGCTCTGTTGATGTAACAATGGGCTCCTCCTGAGGTAGAAGTCGCTGCAGAAATTCCTGAAGATCGAAAGTATTTGAAGGTGTTTCTGTAGCTACATTTAGTCCTGCTCCAGATAGCGAAGTGAACGATAAAAAGCAACATCGCATCAGGCAGGAGAAAAACGGTGTCGGCCTGAGAACTAGTAAAGGCCTTGCGAGATGTTTGCTTGAAGAGACGTGGCGTGAGGAAAAGTGCCGAGAGGATGAAAAAAAGGGGGAGTCCGTGGAGCCGGAGAAGCGTACTTGGCAAGGGATGGGGTTGGGTAGGGTAAAAATGGGGGAGAAAAAGGGGACGAAGAGTAGGAGCAGGAGAACTGGATTAAGTTCGCGGGCGGAGCCCAAGGCTCGTTGCATGGCAGTTCTCTGCGATGAATGCGCTCCTAATGAAGGGAACGGAAAACGTGTCGTTCTTGGAGTAAGCAGATGGGCATCAGAAGAGAGGTGGTTCCACGAAATAACGCAAGCAGAGTGAAGATGACAGGGGCGTGTTACCCCGAGCAAGGTTGAGAAGTGTTTGTATGCCGATTGGTTGTTGAGGGGTTCTCTGCTTGCGTGCTTGCTCGCTTGTGTAGAACGCTCTTAAAGCCCTCTTGCAGGGGTATGGGATAAAATACACGCTGTGTTGTGGGATAAGCTCGCGGGTGCAGAGAAGTGCGTCACCAAAAGGGTTCCTGCCAAATGGTTCCTCGTACAACGGCTGAATGTGAAAAAACGTCATATATTTGGCGGGCATAATGGCGAAACAAATCCGCCGCGGACAGCGAGTCGAACTTACTGTAGGTCCAGGGTAGGGGGAATGCATGTTGTCCTCGGTGGCCGAGAGGGGTGAGAAAAAATGGAGTTGGATCATGTTGATGTCGGCTGTCGTTCCGGTGTGGAAAACCAAGGAAAATATCCGCGTGGTGAGAAATAAGCAGGAAACTCTCCTTATAACGCGGGAAACTTGGAAATGATCGTGGGTTACTGCTTGCCGGGGTAGAAGGTTAGGGGGATTTACCTCCGTGAAGAGCGGAGAGAGTCGCTAGCTGAAGCTCGAACCCATGAGGAAGAAGTTTTCAAACGGTTCGTGTGCGTTACAAAAAAAACCCGAATGTTAATACCAGGGCTGTGGAGTCGGAGTCGGAAGCAATTTTGGTGCTGCTGGAGTCGGAGTCAGTAAAAATGTACCGACTCCGACCTCGATATAAATTTTAATAAAATATGTTTTTGTGTGTGATATCACTGGCAGCTATGGTGGTTAAACCACTTAAATAATAAACACAATGTTTTCCATTTCAGACACCAATGCCATTAATTCATTTTTTCTTTTCAGATATTTTTTATTTTTAATGCTTATTTAATTTCGAGTTCTTTCTAAATTTCATAAGTTTTTAACTTTCAAGTCTAAAACCCCTTTCACAATGGCAAAGACACTTCCAACAAAGTCTGCAGTTTTTGAATATTTTACAATAACCACAGATGGGAAACATTTCGTGTGTCAGTGTATGATAGAAGATGATGATGGTGAAAAATTATGTGAAGCAAAAATCAGTGGTTTTACTGGCTCTGATAAAAATGCACCAACCAGAGCATCAAATTTGAAAAGACATTTGCAGCGTTTCCATCCCAAAATTTTAGAAGTTGTCATTGAGAAAGATAGTAATAAAAACCTTCCAACTACTTCAAAGTTAACAAAAGATCAGAAATCTACTGAACGACAAGCACCACTTACAAGATTCTTTACTACAGACAAAGTTACCGTAACAATGACGGAGTCGGATAGACAAAAAATTGAGGAGTCGGAGTCGGTTTTTTATGTGCCGACTCCACAGCCCTGGTTAATACACTGTTGTTAAAATGGCACTTTGGAAAAAAAACGTGTTGCACAATTTTTCACTTAACGAAGATATTCTGGACATTTTTTGTCACGACTGGGTATTCACTAATTTATAGAACTTTGCCACATTGGCACTATAATAAAGTTAATGATTACTTGATGCTCGATGTCACCAGATCTTATCAGATCACGTAAATTATATTATTAAGGAAATTAATAGAGAGTTTTCTTCCTTTATTAAAACAAACAATGAGTGGTGAAAGCGACATCAACGTTTGATTAATGTTGTGCAGTAAATGACGTTATAATGCTTAATGAGTTTCTTGCTAAGAAAATCCTTGAACTACTTATTAAGGTTGATAACAAAAAGGAACAGATGCACAGTAATTAATTAATGGAATAACATGCGGCCTTTGGGTTTTTTCCGGCGTGGTGCATAGTGCCAGCTCGATTGATAAGTGAGGGTTGCTTGCGATGGAGTTTCGGCTGGAAGTGCGATGTGATATTTTCTTGATTGTGGCTGTGTTGATGGAGCAATGGGTTTGTTCTGAGGTAGATGTCGCTGCAGAAATTCTTGGTCGAAAGTGTCTGAAGTTTATATATATATATATATAGTTAACCCCTCCGTCTATGGCCTTGGGTGGTTCGAATCGACGGGGGTTCTGGTTAGGACGCAGCAACGGATATTTCTCGCGATAGTTTTTCTTCTATAATATTCTAATTTTTCTCTCACTATAAGGTCGACAGTTGTTAATTCTTCTCTTTCTATAATGCTCTAATACTTTCTCTGAAGGATCGCCGATTTCCTTTTTATAACTTATCGACTTTATTGAACGAGTTCTCGGACAAGGGCACGGCTCGAAGGAAAAGATAAAAAAACTTTTTACTGTAGTTTACTGCTAAAATGTACAGGTAGTGCTCTGAATTTACAGGGGTAGAGATTCGACCTCTTTCGACCATGGCTCAGGCCGGAATCTAAAAATATTAAGGAGGCAAGGGGCCTCTGCCCCCTCCTCGTTGAGAGGCTGCTAACGAGGGAGTGAAGTCGAAGTAAAAGTTAATCATTATTTTACAATTACATGCTTTATATATAATCTAAATTTTGGGGGAGTGCAGTTTGAAGGTTAAGTTTCCCCCTTTAAACACATGATCAGATTTTTGAAAGATTCCAAATAAAAATTTTAAAAAACTAAAAAATGATCGTATTTTCGCCGAGTATACATTTCTAAAGGCGACATAATTTCGTAGTAGTACACGAGTACAATTTAAGTACATTACTGAGTACATTTTAATTTTGGTTTATTATGATTATGGATTAATTCACATTTCACTTAGTATCGTTAATTACAATTCCATTTCAAGTACATTATTACATTATATATTAAATTATTATCATTAATTACAGTTTCATTAAAGTACATTACATCAATTATATTAAGTACATTAGTCACTTACAATTCTTATGTTTTTATATTTATAATGGTTATTAGTACAACACGAAGTACATGGGCACATACGGTATGTATTTATATACAACATAATATGTTATAAATTTGAATCAGAGGGATAGGAGGTTTCACGTTTTCAGATGTTCAATTTATGCTGTGATCATCGAATTGCGTACACTTGCATAAGCGTTTTCGAGTTCATTGCGGGAGGTGAAATAATTAAAATAAGAAGTAAAAAATAAAAAAATATTACATGAGAACGTATTTGCATGATTTTGAACGAACAGGTACGAATGCCTAAAGTTTTGTACACATTCCATAGACTGACACTAGTAAAAAATTAATATTTAATAAAAATTGATATAGGGTAATGGTCAAGATAAGATATGGACGTATGGATGAATATGGTTGAATAATAATATTTATACTACATAACACCACAACATATAAATAATGACGTATATAGTGTAAAGGTTTTTTTTTATTATTATTAAAGAATTTACCATACATTGAACATGAAAGATATCCACATACCAAATGAGTGATTCAGTATTCACGGTATGAAAAACGTGAAGAGAATTGTTACTTTATGACGTCATAGTTATTTACTTCATACGTACAGTATAACCTGTATAAATCATTATTGGGAGGATTTAAAAGAAACGAATTAGAGACAGTGGGTATTAAAGACTAAGAAGAAGTACAACTACGGGTTCCAATCATGCCATATGCAATGTGTATGCATAATCTGATAAAATTTAGGGATGAGGGTTAGATGCGGGACAACCATAATTAATTATAGTAAATTCTCTAACAAATGGAAATATGGATACGACTAAACCATAAAAATGGTAGGTCGCATGGTTGTGACACTGGAAAAAAAATAGAAAGCGAAAGTTGAAATTCTATCCAAACTCGCTTAGGCGATTTTGGTTTCTCATGTAAAAATGAATATTGATTATTCATATATATATATATATATATATACATATACATATACATATACACCCTTTGGTTAGCTTCCGCCCGAATTGTTCATTCTGACGAAGGTCAAGCTTTTCACTCCACCTTAGACCAACAGTTTAACGTGGAATCCGAACCACGCACGCCCCACCAGCAGCGAGGGTCTTACTCACTAGGCCACCCAGGGTACCCATTTATCTACCAACCACTTTCTTTATTGTGCGGAAGGATGAACAGCTGGGTTTTGCTGCGCGCCGGCTGCCGTCACCGGGTCTTGATCCCGGGGCCGATGGATTCGTAGTCAGCGACGCTAATCACTACACACCACCGAGACCTGGTGACGGCAGCCAGCGCGCAGCAAAACCCAGCTGTTCATCCTTTCACACAATAAAAATGGTTGGTAGATAAATGGGTACCCTGGGTGGCCCAGTGATTAAGACGCTCGCTGCTGGTGGGGCGTCGTTCGGATTCCACGTTAAACTGTAGGTCTAAAGTGGAGTGAAAAGCTTGACTTTCGTCAGAATAAACAATTCGGGCGAAAGCTAACGAAAGGTTATTTATATATATATCAAATGTAAAATAAAGGAAGAAAACTATTAATTTTCTTAATTGATAATTAATATGATTTATGTGTACTGATAAGATCTGGTGACATCGAGCCTCGAATAATCATTAACTTCATTAACATTATTACAGTGTCGCTTACATCTCATCTCACTAAAATATTTGAAAGAATAGAGGAAAAAATTTATGACGTTTTGGAAACTTAAAAAATTAAATGATAGCCAACATGGATTTCGGGCAGAGAGATCATGCCTATCACAACTAATGGAACACTACAACAACATTATTGATGCACTTGAAAGCAGGGCTGTGGAGTCGGCACATAAAAAACCGACTCCGACTCCGAGAAAAACTCCAAGTTTCTTGGCCATTTCTCCATTTAGGCCTAGAAAGGCTGGTTGTGAAAATAAAGATAAGGCTACACCATTTCTTACCACCAGTTCGATGATGTGCTTCTTGAACTTTTCTGTGGTCATTGTTACGGTAACTTTGTCTGTAGTAAAGAATCTTGTAAGTGGTGCTTGTCGTTCAGTAGATTTCTGATCTTTTGTTAACTTTGAAGTAGTTGGAAGGTTTTTATTACTATCTTTCTCAATGACAACTTCTAAAATTTTGGGATGGAAACGCTGCAAATGTCTTTTCAAATTTGATGCTCTGGTTGGTGCATTTTTATCAGAGCCAGTAAAACCACTGATTTTTGCTTCACATAATTTTTCACCATCATCATCTTCTATCATACACTGACACACGAAATGTTTCCCATCTGTGGTTATTGTAAAATATTCAAAAACTGCAGACTTTGTTGGAAGTGTCTCTGCCATTGTGAAAGGGGTTTTAGACTTGAAAGTTAAAAACTTATGAAATTTAGAAAGAACTCGAAATTAAATAAGCATTAAAAATAAAAAATATCTGAAAAGAAAAAATGAATTAATGGCATTAGTGTCTGAAATGGAAAACATTGTGTTTATTATTTAAGTGGTTTAACCACCATAGCTGCCAGTGATATCACACACAAAAACATATTTTATTAAAATTTATGTTGAGGTCGGAGTCGGTACATTTTTACTGACTCCGACTCCAGCAGCACCAAAATTGCTTCCGACTCCGACTCCACAGCCCTGCTTGAAAGTAATGAAAACGATGATGTAATTGATATATACATACTTTGCCAAGGCGTTTGACAAGTGTAACCATGGAATCATAATACATAAACTGAAATAAACGGGAATAACAGGAAAAGTAGGAAAATGGATATATAATTTCTTCAGTAAGCGGCGGCAACTTGTTACAGTTCAAGGAATATCTTCTTCAGAATCAGAGGTCTTCAGCTTAGTGCCACAAGGAACAAACAGTATTAGCTCCATTACTCTTCATAATCATGCTAACTGACACAAAGATTAGTAGAGAAATAAGAAACCCAGAGGATATAGGATCTCTACAAACATACATCACCAGAATCTAGTGGTCGAAAGACAACAATATGAAATTTAACACTGAGAAATTTCAACTGTTAAGGTACGGAAAAATGGAGGACCTAAAATCCATGGATTTTTATACCCGAGGAGTTATTAACCTTTTTAGGCTGCGATCCAAATTCTGGTCTCGAGGCTAGCTCGGCGACCAATCCCTTCAAACAGTTCACTCGTAATAGATAATAAAATAATTAATAATGGTAAAGTGATTAGGGATAACATAAATAAATGATAAATGACAATTTAGTGACCCAAGTTTGGGTCGCGACCCAGAGGTTAAGAACTCCTGCTGTACCCCAGATGGACAGGAAACTCAAGGAAATTTTAAAGCAAAAGATTTAGGAGTTGTAATGAATGATGATGCGAAATTTAAAACACAAAATAAGGTCGCAGTAAACAGAGCAGAGCGAATACATGGGCAGATGCTGGGAACCTTTAAACGAAGGAATAGGAATATAATTCCTCTATTGAAAACACTGATCATACCCAAGGTGGAATACTGCTCTGTCCTAACATCTCCATATAAAAAAGAAGACATTAGTCAGCTAGAAGGGATTCGGAGAAGCTTCACCGCCAAGATCAATTGCTGCAAAGAAGTAAATTACTGGGAAAGATTACATCAATTAAACCTATATTCACTGGAAAGAAGAGAGAGGTAAACCATTATTTACACTTGGAAAATAATGGAGAACTAGCCCCTAATCTTACTCTGAACACTATAACCCCCAATAGGGTGTGTCAGTTTTAGCAAAGTCAACAATTCAAAAAACTACTAGTAACCAAATGATGCATTTTTATGTGCTAAATCGAAATATGGCTTTAAAATCCAGATTTGACCACTCCTAGCTACTTATATTTGAAGTTGAAGTTTACGAAAAATCAGCAATTTTTGCAAGTATTTTTTTATTGTATATAACTACATTTTACATACAATTAAAGACATTTTGATTGTATTTCAATATTAAAACTTAGAAATATAGATAGGTTTCTTGAACTTTGCCAAGGATGCCATGTCTGACTTGCTCTTGTTCCTGGACATGAGCTCCCTACTGGCCACCTGGCCACTGATTTACGCCTCCCTCCTCTTGTGAGTAAACATGTGCTGCTTCAGTTTCATCCTTACACACCTCTCTACTGACTGTGTGTGTGAAGGCCATGCAGGAACTTCCAATGGTCTATCCAGAAACTCCTTGATTGCAGCAGTGGTGAGGGAGCAGGTCAGAGTTCCAGTCAATAAGCTCCGAGAGTTTGGTGGCATCTGGGTTGATGTCAGGAGTCTTCCTGGGTCTGACAGTGCAGTCTCCTACCTGTGTGTCCTCATCTCATTCACCTCTAATTTCCAGTAATTTAGGGTGTGTCAATTTTAGTAAAGTCAACAATTCAAAAACTACTAATGCTCAAATGATGTCATATTATCTAGCAAACTTAGGAATATCTTGTGTTTAAAAAAGCCAGTATGGTTTCTAAGTTTCACATAGTCACAAATGCTGGAGTTTTGATTGTGAATACATGAGTGGAGGAGGCAGGGAGGAGAGAGGAGGACGAAGACTTCATACCAGACTGAGTCTGGTATGAAGTCTTCGTCCTCCTTCGTCTTGGTCAAATATATGTAGGTAAATGGCTTTTTTAAACAACACTAAAGATATTTCTAAGTTTGCTAGATAATATGACATCATTTGAGCATTAGTAGTTTTTGAATTGTTGACTTTACTAAAATTGACACACCCTAAATTACTGGAAATCAGAGGTGAAGGAGATGGACACACAGGTAGGAGACTGCAGTGTCAGACCCAGGAAGACTCCTGACATCAACCCAGATGCCACCAAACTCTCGGAGCTTATTGACTGGAACTCTGGCGTGACTGACCCTCCTCTGACCTGCTCCCTCACCACTGCTGCAATCAACAGAGCTGGGCAGTATTTAAATACATTTGTGTATTTAGAACTGTATTTATAAATACATTGTTTTTCATGTATTTAAATATAGTATTTAAATACTTTAATGAGTATTTAAATACTCAAAATATAAAAATGTAAATACTTTTACTGGTTTAATACACGTTCTGTACTAGCACAGTACGACGCGTCGACAGTGTAGTACAGCATGGTTCATGTTTCAACGTGTCAGTTCAATCAGTTGTGTGCCACTCTTAGTCAAAAGCGGTTGATTTCTTTATCGTGTGCGTGTCATGGCTTCAACAAGCAAATCAGGTGAATCAAACAGTGATATATCTGCAGATAACAATTTAAAATGTATTTACAAATGTATTTAAATACAATTGATGTATTTTGTATTTAGTATATAAATACATTCGTAAAATGTATTTAGTATTTAGTATTTAAATACATTCAATGTATTTATTGCCCAGCTCTGGCAATCAAGGAGTTTCTGGATAGACCAATGGAAATTCCCGGATGGCCCTCACACACACAGTCAGTAGAAAAGTGTGTAAGGATGACAACTGAAGTAGCACAACATGTTTATTCACAAGAGAGGAGGGAGGCGTACATCAGTGGCTAGGTGGCCAGGAGGGAGCTCATGTCCAGAAACGAGCAACGCAGACATGGCATCCTTGGCAAAGTTCAAGAAACATATCTATATTTCTAAGTTTTAATAATGAAATACAGTGGATCCCCCGCTTACCGATTGGTTCGTGTTACGATCAAGCCTCATTGAGAATATATTGCCCGTGTAACGATTTTTGAACGATCGCGCCAAATTCACGATGGAAGGAGATTCTCCTTCCAAACAATAATTTTCTCCAACCCCACGACTACCACCATCGATTTTCATCCATGTTACGCTCCACCAACCTAAGGTAAATAATTTTTTTTTAATTTCTTTATTTAATTATGTTTATTTAATTGTTTTTATTATTTATTTACAGCAAAATAAGTTATAATACATTTTTGGTGTTAAAATATCATGTATTGCTAAAATATCCTTTTAAACATGGAAAATTAGTGTTTTTAAGTCTTGCAAGAGTGTATTTTCGAAAAATGTGCACCAATTAGGCCATTTACATGTTATAATGGGTTCGTGTAACGATTTTTTCGTGTACCGATGTGTGAAAAATGCTCTGTATGAATTGGTCCACAATTAACCCACCCCTTATTTCTCCAGTCTAACTATAGAGTAGATCAAGTCTAGCCTAGAGGGGTCAGCCTAGAGATTCCGGAAATGGACCAGAGCGGGCAGATAAATTGAGGTCCACAGTAGGATTCCTCACCAAACTAGGTTAGGGCAATCTACCTTTACCTTTGTTAAGCTATGAGTTGATGCTGGGTCTTAGGCCACAATGTAGGCCTAAGTTGTCTGACCCAGCTTAATTTAATGAGTCTTCTAAGTTAGAAGTTAGAAGATCCAACTGGGCTAAAAACACAATTAGTCACTTACTGCTAGTTATTAGAGAGTCTCTTTTCTCCTTCCTGTATAATTGTCGAGAGCGTACTTGCTGGTGGGGATCTTTCTTTCTTGTCTGTTCTCGTCCCTTCTCCAGTTCCGTCCTCTCGCCCCGTTCTTCGTTTTCGTTCTTCCTTTGTTCTCCTTTTAGCGGGGCTTTTTCCACCAGCGTCGTCTTGGTTCTTTTTCGGTTGGTTGATCGGTAATGTATATCTATTACCGAGCACGCTCTTGTCACACAGTATAAATATACTAGTGTGGAGAATAACTCTGGTGAGCAACCAATTGGTTTCATCCACCCAGTTATTGACATAAAAGGAATTTAATAATTGTTAGATTAACTACCTACCTACTCAGTGAACCATTTTCGTTACCTCCCAACTACCCACTCATCAGTTTTCCATAGATGGTTTATTTTGCACCAATTACGATCGTTAAACGGGGTCCACTGTACAATCAAAATGTCTTTAATTGTATGTATGTAAAATGTAGTTATATATGGCATCCTTGGCAAAGTTCAAGAAACCTATCTATATTTCTAAGTTTTAATATTGAAATACAATCAAAATGTCTTTAATTGTAAGTAATGTATGTAAAATGTAGTTATATACAATAAAAAAATACTTGCAAAAATTGCTGATTTTTCGTAAACTTCAACTTCAAATATAAGTAGCTAGGAGTGGTCAAATCTGGATTTTAAAGCCATATTTCGATTTAGCACAAAAATTCATCATTTGGTCACTAGTAGTTTTTTGAATTGTTGACTTTACTAAAATTGACACGCCCTAACCCCCAAAACAACAGTGGAAAGTAGAAAAGGAAGACTATGTCGTGTTCCCAAATTAAAGGGTAGACAGGGAACATCCTCAACCCTGAAGGAAAATAGTTTTATTTTTATTTATTGTGATTGGGTTCAGAATCCCAGCTAAACCTTGAACGGCCAAGCACTGAGGGACTACTTCAACCTACAGCCCAAATTAAGCTATACCAAACAAACTTACGGACTTGGAGGTCCTATTAGGTCCTACCTCAGGGTTGTTGACTTGATGTGGGCCTACCTTAGGCCTCAGTTGCATAAAATTAAGAAAAAAAACAAAAGGGGAACTATTTATGGTCTTTCTAAACCTTACAACAACAACCTGCACCATTGCACGATGCAACAATCTTGTATCTAAACAACCAAACTGAATTGCAAGAGAGCGCTCTATAAGACCATGCCCTGTAAAAGCCTCATTCAACAAACGAGTAAAAAGGACGCGCCAGTGCCTCAAAAACATGATGCCACAAGAGTCCAAAAATGCTAGCTGTAAATTAAGTTAATTTTTCACTAACTTTACAATTATGAGATGGATATATATACACCTTAACTTAATATATACAAGCAATGCTGCATCAATCAGCTAAGTTATCATATCGCCTTGGGACAACAATGGCTCTTTCTCTTCTAGATTTTCTAACAAAGACTGTTTAACCAGCTGCCCAAGGAACTAAGAACACGAGTGGTATTGCAGTGGACATCTTTAAAAGAAGATTAGACGCCTGGCTCAGAACAATCCCAAATGAGCCGGGCGTACCTGGCTATGTGAGGTACAAGAAACATTATATTCAGTATATGCCTAATTCGAAAATGCATTTGAATGTGCCACCAATCATGATATCAAATGTATTGATCGCTATTCAGCAATAAGACCGGAATTTTTCAAACTCCGATTGTTGTCAATTAATGTATAAATAGGAGGAGAGACAGCAATATACTAGGGAAGTACTACTGGGAGGGACGTTAGGCAAGAGACAGGGAATGCTGGAACTCCCGTTTCTCGTGTCATTGTCCTCCTTGGCTGATCTTTTCCCCGTGTCTTATCTACCCTGTAGGCAGTTCAGCATGTTCTCAAACATACACTTCTCCCTCTATTACTCACTACACATGATGCGTCTTGCACACTACATAATCTTTTCCAAATTGAAAAAAGCAACCTTTTTAAGAACATCAAGGCTTTCATTTCGCCTCTATGTTTTACCTTCTATGGGGAAGTAGGCGTTTTAGCGGGCATTAGCCCTTGGCACTTCCTCCCTGCATTTAATAAGAAAGGCAACATTCATTTTTAAGCGGGGCTTCACAAAATAAAGAAATATTAATTAAAATAAGGATATAAGAACCTCACAGAGACGTCAACCCTGAAGTATGAAAATCCGTGAGATTTCTCAATGTTCCCCCGATTTTATTATTATTATTATTATTATTATTATTATTAATGATAATGAGACCGTGAGATAGACTTAAAATCCGTGAGAGTTGATATGTCTGACCTCAGCCCTGGATGAGGTCGGGAACCTTTCCAACTCCACCTTTTATTTATCATCTTTCGTAATTATTGGTCTATTGTGCTATCAAAACATTTTTGAGCCCAACTATTTTATTAACGTTCTTCTCTTACATAAATATTATATATAAATCTATCCTTCATTTTCTACTGTCCTCTTATGCGTAAGTGGATACATGAGATAAGTATACGTATGATATGAATGAACTCTGAAGCCATTCTATTCATTATACTTGTCCTACTTTCCTATAGATCTTTCACGACTCTTTTGTCAGCAATGGTTGGCGGAGGAGGGAGAGCCTTGTCTGTCCTATAATTCACTATTACTAATATTCCTGCGTGAAAGCTTTACACGTCTTCAGTGTTCTTTAGTTCCATTTTCCCATACTTTCTTGGACTAGCTGAGAGTGGATCTTAGGATCTTTGTTAGCCCGTAATTTTTTAATTACAAAATACTTCATTATCCTACCACAGTACCACTGTTACAGCTTCATTCAACAAAGCCATCACAAGATGAAATGTCGCACAATAAATCTCCAGCAGTAATAATATAGCTTTTCCAAATGCAGTCCCGTAGCCAGGACTTCGCAAGGCGTTGGGGGGAGTCGAAATTGTAGAAAAGCAGACCTTTTGGTGCAACGATCTAGTCACTGCGGAGTGATGTTTCAAAAGAAAAAATGCAAAAAAATTAGTGCTTATTTACTAAATACTATGCCTAAAAAGGATCGACGTTACATTAAACCAGTGGCGTATTAAGGGAGGCCAGCTGTTTTGGGGGCCGATGTTTATAATGATATCAACGATAAATTTGGAATGCTCAACAATATCTCGACTAACTTCAGAGGAAGCATCAAAAGCAACAAAAAATCTGGTTAGTCCATTACCCAAATGATTTTGAGGACAGCTTCCCATTTGAGTTTCAGCATTTTGTACTGTTTGTCAAACAAAACGCTTTAGCTGACACTCGCCCATTAGGAGTACTACAGGAAATTCACAAATTGAGGGCTGTTTTCCCAAATGCTTTCATTGCTTATTGCATTTATTTGTGTTTGATGATGTCAAATGCAACTGCGGAGCGTTCTTTTTCTCATTTGAGCATGATTGAAAATGTTAAACGTCAAATGCTAACCTAAAAGAAATTGCAAAGTCTGTCATTGTTATGCATAGAAAAGAATATTTTGCAGAATTTAAATACTGAGCTTGTGATTGGAAAATTTAGTGATATGAAGCAGCTCAAAAAACTTTTGTATACTGGTGGTGGATGATTTTGTGACCAACTTTGGTAGATTAGTAGTGGACTTGTAGTTATGTAATTGGTTTGGTGTCATTGTAGCAGTTTGGTATTTGTGTAAAACTTGCAGTATTTGATTTAGAAATAAATGGTTTAATTAATTTACATGACTCGAAGATTTGTCTTGTTGAGGGACCCCAAGAATATTTTGGCCCCAGGGCCCAAAAATCCTTAATATAGCACTGCCTTAAACCTATGACATTAAAATTATTCTAGTCATTGGATCTGCAAGTTTAAACTAGCTTAACGCTTATAACAATGTCTAAAACCGAGCTTAATTTAGCACACTTCTTATGCAGTAGTAACAAATTTAACAGCGAGCAATTTTGAACCGGCGTTCATGCGAACCAGGAGTCAACCTTAAATTGTTCTTGCAAAAATTACATCACGCAGAGGCTAATTGATATCTATCTATCTATCTATCTATCTATCTATCTATCTATCTATCTATATATATATATATAATATATATAATATATATATATATATAACAAAAAGTTGGCTGGTTAGTTGTTCAGGGACTTAATCGAACCTTCGGATCAACTTGAAGTGGATGTGAATTTCATTTTACATTATTTTGAGGCCCGTAGCCGTTGGGGTTCGGGGGGTCGAATGACCCCACTTGAGAGGTTATAAAAGTGGACCCTTCCTCTCAAAGGGGGGGTCGTTCGACCCTCTGATCCCCGCCATTACATTACATTTCATTTGGAAAGTGGCTGTTCAAAAATTACGTTACACTATTTTTGCTAAAACTTGATACCCCCACCCCTTTGTAATGTTCCGTAAAGCTAGACCAGACACCCACTAAGATGTTATGTAATCCCTAATAGAGGGTGTCTGGTCTAGCGTTACGGAACGTTATAAGGGTGTAGGGGGGGGGGGGGTCAAGTCTTAGCAAAACTAGCGTTATGTAACTTTTGAACGGCCCCAAAACATGAAGCCACTCGGGCCTATCAAGGTAAGCCAAGTCACGAGCTACATTTTAATAATAATAATAATAAAATCTTGCAAAATATCAAACTCAAGTCAGCCAATTAATATACAACTATTTACTATCACTAAAGTAGTCTACATAACTGAAGCTAAGAATATACACTATATACAATTTACAAACTTTCTTTCACTCATGAAAGTGTCTAAAATTTTTGAAAAATTAACTAACAAGCTACTGTTTACCACATCATATGGCAAGTCATTCCAAAAATCTACCACTCTATGACTGAAATAGTATTTTCGTAGATCAAGTCTACAAGTCTGTTTTCTAATTTTCTTATTATGCCCACGAGTTATCCCATCAGTCTCTAGTGAGAAAAAGTTACTTTCATTTAAATTGTCCAAACTTGAAAACATTTTGAATATCCGTATCATATCTCCCCTCATACAACGTCTCTCAAAACTAAACATACCTAGTTCCTTTAATCTATCCCTGTATTCCAATCTTCTTAGGTCAGGGATAAGCTTGGTTTCCTTACGTTGCACACCTTCAAGCATATCAATATGACATCTAAGGTGAGGGGACTAGGCTTGAATGCAGTATTCTAAGTGGGGTCTAACATAAGAATTATATAATTTATAGATGACTTCCTTACTCTTGTAACTAACATTCCCATGGCTATGGGCCTCAAATGTAATGTAATGTAAAATGGAACTCGCATCCACTTCCACTTCAAGCTGATCCGAAGGTTTGGTTAAACCCCTGAACAACCAACCAGCCACCTTTTTGTTATGTATATATATATATATATATATGTGTGTATATATATACACATATGTGTGTGTGTGTGTATATATGTATATATATATAAAGAATCTTGAGTTAGGCCCGAATTTTGAAGCTAAATATCAATTAGCCTATGTGTGATATAATTTTTGCAAGAACAAATTAAGGTTGACTCCTGGCTCACATGAACGTCGGTTCAAAGTTATTCACTGTTAAATTTGTTACTACTGCATAAGAAATGTGTGTTAAATTAAGCTCGGTTTTAGACATTGTTATAAGTTTTAAGCTAGTTTAAACTTGCAGATCCAATGACAAGCATAATTTTAATGTATCATAGGTTTGATGTAACGTGGATCCATTTTAGGCACAGTATTTCCGTTCAGTTTAAACTCGCGTAACTTATGTTTAGGATGAATTTTACTGTGGTTTAGGCTATTACGGACGTAAGTCTGAATGAAATTCCCTTCGTCCTGGTCAGCGAAACTCCAGAATCGTTACCACCGACTTCAGTGTTACATTACATTTTATTTGGAAGACCTTACCTTACATTTCATTTAGAAAACGAAGCTACTGGGGCCTTTCGAGGTTCTCCAAGTCATGAGCTATATTTTTTTATTATAGTAAAATCTTACAAAACATCAATCTCAAATCAGCTAATTAACATACAACTATTTACTACTACCAAAGTAGGCTACATAACTCAAGCTAAGAATAAACCGTATTCACAATCTACAAACTTTCATTCATGAAAGTGTCTAAATTTTTCTTAAAATTAACTAACAAGTTACTGTTTACCACCTTATATGGCAAGTCATATAAGGTAGGATAATGAATTTGCCAATAAAAATGTTGAGATGTGGTCTAGATTCAAAGAAATTTAAGATGTACAATATAGGTGTATTCCTTTCAGAAGTGTTAGGAATAACAAGGTTAGGAAACCTTTGTGGTGGAATTCGGAAATAGCTAAAATTATTAAAAATGAAAAAAGGGCATTCAGGGAATTTAAAGGCAGTGATAGTATTTTTGACTTAGTTTATTTCTTAACTGCCTATAATTATCAAAGTAGTTTGATTAGGAAGAGTAAAAGGCATAGCTAAATAAATCTAGCTAGAAGTAGTAATAAAGATCCAAAGAAATTCTTTAGTTTTTATAAATATAATAATAAAAAGCATGATAAGATTGGCCCAATAGAATATGATAGGATATTTGAGAAAGATAGGATATTGTTGGTATTTTTAATATATAATTATTTAGCTCTATTTTTACTGAAGAAAATTTAAATAACTTTGATTTTAATTCTTTAAATCCTGTAAATTAAGATATTCTTGATCATATTCATATAAGGAAGGATGATGTTAGGCAAGTGATTCATATATTGAAGTCAAATAAGGCTGCTGGACCTGATAATATATTTGCTAGGATTCTCAGAGAAGGGGAAGAAAGCTTATCTGAGGCACTAACTATTTTGCTTACTATGTCAATTATGTAGAAGTACCAGATGAATGGAAAAAACTTCAAAAAAGTTAATGTAGTAGGGTACCCATTTACAAAAAGGGTAGTAAGGAGGAGGTAGGAAATTATATGCCTGTTAGTTTGACATTATTGGTAGGAAAGATACTAGAAAGAATTATAAAGAATAATATTCAAGATCATTTAGAGAATTTTAATCTTATTTCAAGTTCACAACATGGATTTCGATTAGGAAGGTATTGTTTGTCTAATCTCTCAAACTTTTTAGAATCTGTAACTGATCAGGTAGATAATGGAAATGATATAGATATTATTTAATTAGATTTTAGTAAAGTATTTGACAAGGTTCCATATAGGAGACCAGTATAAATTAAAAGTTCATGGTATATTCAGGTTAGTTTTAAATTGGGTAGAAAAATGGTTAGAAGATAGAGAACAGAGGGTAATTCTAAATGGTCATGAATCTGGGTGGTAGAAAGTGAAAAGTGGGGTACCAAAAGGATCAGTTTGGGTTCATTACTCTTTATTTTATATCTAAATGATTTAGGAGTATGGTAGGTTATAAAATTTCTGAATTTGCAAATGATACAAAAGTAGTTGCTCCAGTTACAAATATAGAAAATTCTTATAAACTGCAAAAGGATCTTGATAGATTAGTTGCTTGGGCTAGTAAATGGCAGATGGAATTCAATGTTAAAAAATGCAAAGTCATGCATTTTGGTAGAAATATTGAGAACTTTAGTTATGAGATGCAAGGGAACTGGTTGGATGATGTTAGAAAGGAACTTTAGGGATCTTGGCATTAGCTATAGTTTGTAGTGATCTAAAATTTTGGATCACCTGAAGATAGAGAACTTTGGCAAAAAACTGGGTTTTATTGATTTTTTTGGGGTTATCAGGTTTTTTCAAATTTTCTGTAGCTAATGGGTCATTCCAGGACAAATCAGGCATTACCTAAAATCACACCCACTTAGATTTTGCTTAAACTTGCTACACAGGGTTGTTTATGCTGAAAAACACAAAATTTTGAGTTTCAGAGCAATCAGAGTAACAGTTCAAAAGTTATGGGCCCCCCAAATTTTGCTAGTGGGGGCTGGTCCCATAATTTTTAAGTCTATAACTTGGTCTTGAATTGAGCTAGGAAAAAAATTTAAAAACTACTTGAAAGCTCAAATTCTAAAGAATAATTGACTCCAAGTAATAAAATGCATTTAATCAAATAGTTAAAAAGTTATAGCAGTTTAAATATTTTGGGGGTGTCCCACCCCGTATGATACAGATATTCAAGATTTTTTTTTCATCATTTTTTACCTCAATTACTCTTCTATATGACTTAGTCAATGACATTGTGTATTTTTACCCCTCATTAAATGGTGGTGAAGGTTAAAAACACATTCTATTTGCTGGACTTTGAATTTACACCATTATGCCTATTTTACTTATCAAACTCTCTTATAAGATGTTTTCTTTGACTTACAAGTGGATTAAGTATAGCTATAAGATAAACTTATTGGTGTTTTCCTAAAACTCAATAATAATATAACTCAACTTTGTTGATCTTCAAAGACAAAAAAAAATACTGCTAGTATATAGTTATGTTTTATTGAACAAATTAAGATATTATATACTTGAATAAAAATAATTGCTATACAATACATTAAATCCGAAACATTTTTGATACCTAGCCTAATTCTCAGTATCATATATTTCAAAGATATACACAACTCTGGTGCCAGATTGAATATTAGGAGTTGACATTTCATGAAGGATGTTTTTGGCTTATACCCAACAAACATCATCTTTATTAGTTGGGAAATAGTATCTATTGTTTTTGTTGGAAATAGTAGTTAGAAACTTGATTTTATAATCTTGGAATTCTTCTGAATAATCTAAAATGATTCCTAGATATTTTCTACAATCATAAATACATGTAACATACTTTCCCACAAGAAATTTTTGCTCATTTGATAAATCTGGACTCATGTCTGAGTCACCTTGTTCAGAGGTCATAACCCTAACAACATTGTAGTCATTAGAGTCTGACACTAAATAAGCTTTAATGTGACTCTGAGACATTGGCACAATTCTGTGAAAACCTTGTGTGCCCTTCACTGTCACTACTTTTTCAAACCTACTACTGAGTTCTGTTTTATTATGATTTATTTGTTCTTTTGTACCGAATTTAAACTTGATTGACTCAAAATTTTATGTATAAAAGTCTTAGAAACTGTGGAGACAAGATGTGTCCTGTTATTGTTCTTTGCAAACTAGCTTTAGCTGCTACTCTCTTCACACTTCCTCCAGTGCCATCACAGGCATTTTTGCCATGACTAGTGGCAAAACAGTTCCACTCTGCCTTTATACCAAAATCTGTTTCATGATGGCCTAAATTGCTAAAATTAAAAGTTTTTGTATTGTCCAGCACAACCATCAGAAAAATATTTCATTGTTTTCACATTAGGGAATCTCACTTTAATGTCTTGAACTAAAAACTGTTGAAATGTATACACTGCTGCGGTGTTATGATCTAAACTATCACTAATGATACAATAGCTAGTGTGGCTCAATTTACCATCTTCCATTTTATATACCGTACAACCATTGGGTGTAATGTAACTTATTCATTTGTCCAGTGGAAGCTCTGTGGTGCATCTTGAGTAATGAAAGAATAGTTCTCAGAAAAGTCTCCCAGTACTAAAACTTCATCTTCACTGAGATTTTGCTTAAGGGTCTTCATGTAGAGGCTTTGACTCTTGGCTATATAATGATGATGAGTAAGAGAATAAATTGATTCTGAAAGCTTTTCAATGAATTCCTCCACTGTAACAGTACATTTGAGAAAGTTGCCCTGTCAGTGCTGGTCCACTGGTCATATTCAATTGAATCCATGGAAGTTGGTACATTTAATGTGTTCAAATAGTTATCTACACCAGCAACACCAGGACATTCTCTACACTGGTGTAACATACATTTAGTGTTGTCCACATTGCAAACACTTTTTTGAATCAATGAATGATAAGTCAAGTCCTTGTCACCAATTGCTGAAACCATTAATTTGGGGTTCTGGTGATGGGTACAAATACAAACTGAGTGTGTTACCTGTACCTCCAGCAATAACACACCATTTGGGTCTAAGAGCTGCAAATGTTGAAAAAATTATACTTGAGTCAGTTTCTTTATACCTAAGATACATTTCTTTCAAATTACTGAGTAAGAGATGCTTTTGTTTGTAAATTTTGTTTCCATCTTTGTCTCTGACACTAACACAGTCCTTTTTTCCTGGATACACCTGACTAAATTCTGGGTCCTCATAAAAAGCTGTCACATTAGAAATAGTTTCATCACTGATCTTTTTCCCTTTAGGGTAATTCCAGGACAAATAGACAACTGAAAGTGCCAAATGTACACTCCACCATCTCCAAAATTCATGAAACTTGGTGTGAGGGTTGGTTTTGGTCCAAATTATAAAAATCTGAATTTTTTTGAAAATTGGTCAAGTTGGTCAAATTTTATGGCTTGACCAAATTTTGGCCAAATGAAAAAACCAACAATTTTCAAACATAAATATCTCAGCTGCTAATTGTGGTAGCATAATAAGTCTTAAATGATAAAATATGTAAAATTAATTGTAGTTTCTAAATATGTATCATTTTTTTAGGGCAACAAAAATAAAATTATGATTTTTTGGAAAAAATGTCAATTTTCTTTTTTTTTTGTGATTTGGCAGCGAAGATATCATTTTTCGAAAAAAAGACCAAGAATAAAAAATATTTATTTGATGTATGTACACCATAATAAGTAATAAAAAGTCAGTTTATTATAAGGCTCAAAACTGAGTTTGAAATTAAATAATAAAATTTTTTTTCAGACGACGAAGATTCATTACAGACTTGTTGGTCCAAAAAAAGACAATTTTCAATTCATATAAAAAAATACATGTAGATAAACCAAAGGAGAAAATATCTTTTAAAATATATGTACAATGTACATACATAACCCCTCTTATATTTAGCGACAGAATATATTGACAATAATGTTTAATTTATAAAGCGCTTATCAGAGTATAAAATACTCTTCCTAATACTACACGTACACAATTCTGTGAGAATGAATTAAGAGACAGTATTCTCATCCAGTGAATCCAAATTTTAGACACTAATAATATAATAATAAGAAAAAAGAATTTGAAAAGATTTTTATAACTATTAAGTAGATACACAAATCTTGGATAAAAATTTTAGAAATATTATATAGACAATCTTAAATAGTATACATTCGATAGAATTTATTTTATCTTCTTTGAAAAGTTATTTAATTCTTGAAGCGAAAAATGTATTGTATTCTTGTTCCTCCTCGTAAACTTGCTTCAATACTCCCAAATATATTTTCTGTTGGAACGTGACAAACATCATCTTGCGCAGGAAAAATGTATGAGGGACATACGCCCAAAGGATGGAGAAATTTTATCAGAAAATCATCATATTCATAGTCAAAGGACTTAACTAATCCGAGCCATAGTTTATTTTCATACATACAACCCACAAAAGAGCCTGTTTCAATTTCGCGTTGAGAGAGAGTATTATGTTCTTGAACCGAAGCAGAAACTCTAATGAGCTCTCTTATTTCGACTGACTGTGCACTCTGAGAGAGTGGATAAACCTTCAACGAATTCTTGGAAATTGGGATGAAGCGATGTAATTGTTGAGTACCTTTTGATAGAAGTAATAGGTTCACTCAGACATTTTTGCAAAGAAAGCTCTACATCTACAACTTCGTAGAAGCCTTTGTTTTTGTCCCAGCTTCAATCCAGCTGTAAAACAAATTCATAAATTTAGGTTGCATGAAATAATCAAATATCAAATATTTTGTATATATGTATTCAAGTGCTGATGCTAATATTTAAAAACAGAAAACTACGAATTTGGCATTAAGAAACAAATGTCCTGAATGGAGTCTCTATTGTTTTATTACCGTACCTGTTTTAATAGGGCTTTCATCAAATAAAGGTAAAATATTGTCGCTGAGCAAATCTTTATTGAATTGCCTGTCTTGAACGACAAATTCTTCCAATGGTGGTGGATTCGTGGAATCGCTACTGCTTCGCTCCATAGATTCGTTAAGTATGTCTGGCGCAGGTTCCGGCTCTCTGGATGAATGTTGAACATGTTCTAATACAATTGGCTTCTTTTTAATTATGACATAGCAATTGCTGTATAGTAATTGATTTTCTTCCAAAATTCCATAGCTTGCAGCTGCCATGGCAGAGTTTACTTTTTTGATGTTACAGAAAATTCTTCTTGAGTGTTTTTTCATAGGGTCGCAACAAAATTTTATGTTTTGAGGCATTTTAAGGGTTAGGTAAATTTACGTATACTAGAAAATTAGGTATATACTGAAAATCTGGAAAGAAAGCAAAAAAATTGTTAAAATTTGGAGGATTTTTTTTTGTAGTCATTTTTTTCATAATAATCGTCGATAAGCTGACTTTTTATTACTTATTATGGTGTACATACATCAAATAAACATTTTTTATTCCTGGTCTTTTTTGCCAAATCGCCCCAAAAAAAAATGACATTTTTTCCAAAAAATCATTTTATTTTTGTTACCCTAAAAAATGATACATATTTAGAAACTACAGTTAATTTTACATATTTTATCGTTTAAGGCTTACTACACTACCACAATTAGGAGCCGAGATATTTATGTTTGAAAATTATTGTTTTTTTCATTTGACCAAAATTTGGTCAAGCCATAAAATTTGACCAACTTGACCAATTTTCAAAAAAATTCAGAAATTTGTAATTTGGACCTAAACCAACCCTCACACCAAGTTTCATGAATTTTGAAGAGGTGACTGTGTACTTCATTTGTCTATTTCTCATAGAATTACCCTTTACTGTATTTAGGAACATTTGGCAATATTCCATACTGTTGCTTCATGCTCCTGGCTTTATCAACAAGATATCTACTAGCCCCAAAGAACTCTTGTTTTTGAGATCGTGTATGGGGATAGAGTAAGAATCTGCAACCTTCTTTGGTAGGAAGTTGTAGAGTTGAATGCTTCAGCAAGCTCCCTCATCATAGTTTTGTACCTATTAGATAAATAAAAGGTAGGGGATATCAGAATTTTCTTAAATTGAAATTATTAATTTAATGTACTCTTAAGATCAGGACCTAAATATAAAAAATAAGAATATCTACCTTCCCTGGATATTTTTTAGAATTATTAAAATGGTGTGATTGTGTTCTATACATGAGAATGATATTGAAAAGTTAGGCTATTGAAATTTAAAACATCTAAAATTATGTGACCATGAGTTGCTAATTTAGTTGAATTTGAGCAATCCTTACCTTTCCAATTCTTTTTCCATGCATAATCTCTTGGATGTAGATGCTCTCTCATCCACAGATGCTGAGAAAGACTGTTCAAAATTCTTTTTCAAAGTAGATACACACTTGTCGTATTTGTCTGATGCTTTTTTAGATATCCTGTCAGTGTTCATACCATCTGAAATTAGGCATCATCCAAAATTTAGAATTACTGTAAGTTACAGCAACAAATTTTCATAATTTAATAACTAATCAGAATTCATTTATTGTACATAACTATTTTTTTGCAATTCCTTAAATTGTTAAAGAATACATTTACAAGTTTGATAAAACTGCATTATTTTGATAACCTATGAAACAGTGTATACACAAAGATAAAGAGTTCAGATGATTTTTAAAAATCATATAATGCATTTTCTGATAACTATACTTTTCAAAAATAAGTCCCCAAATTATAATTCATACACTACTTATGGAATTTTATTGGTGAAATCTCCATTTCTTCAAGAATGTTCTTGGTTTGTTCTCTACAGATTTCAATATCACTGATCTCACCATGATTGTCAGTTTGCAAATGTGTACTTCCTGGACTGCTTTGAAATGAAGAGGTACTTGTAGATATCTCAGTTTCAAAAACATCATTAAATAATTTATCAGGTTCTTAAAGTTCATTTAATCTTACAGAATGGTTTGTACAAACTTTCCAGTTAAGGAGTGCAGGATTTTTTCCTGTTACATTTAATGGTAAATTTCTTAAACCCTTTAGGGTTCTTTTCTTGTCTCTCTTAAAGGGGTCACAACACTGTTTATGATAATTTAAATAGTAAGACATGTTTAAAATTTATATATTAGCTTCAGTTCCTGTAATAAGTAGAAAGAATATTAAATGTTAATGATTTTTAATGAGAACAGGCAAACACAAGCACAGCTAATATAGGCAAGGCACTAAAATAATATAGCAAGCAGATACCATATATGAGCAGTGTTTATCATGTGGTCACAAAAGGCAAACTGAACCCTTAATAACCAAGGCTCATGCTAATGGAATGAGCCCTCAGACAATCTCATTTTGCTATAACAAGTTGTAGCATGACTACACAAGCAGGATACCACTCAACCTTACAAACAGGCAGTACAAATTATCTCTCTTATTTTAATAATGTGTGTGTGTGTATGGTGTGTGTGTGTGTGCAATATATATATATATATACTAAAAAGAAGTTAAGGGTCAAAAATATTTGTGCATATAAATATAAGCTAACGAGCTAAAATGGTGACGACTAATGACAAAATAATTCTTTGATGGCTTAAGAACAGAAAACACAAAACAAAAACTTTTGATTAGACACTAGTTTATTACCCTGATGAAAAAAAGTCATGCACCCCCCAAAATGATGTTCACACAAGTTGCAGAAGCTTCAGTAACTGGTGTAGCCACCGTTAGCATTCACACATTCTTGACAACGTTGGCGCATGCTGTTCATCAGGCGTTGGAAATAATGTTGAGGGATTGCTTGCCATTCTGCGACTAATCGCTGAGCCAGTTGCCGGAGGTTGACGGCAGGGACGTGATGTGATTGAACTCGCCGCCCTAGTTCATTCCATGCATGCTCAATGGGTGACAAGTCGGGTGAATATGCAGGCCAATCCATGTGCTGAATGTTCTGCTCCTGCAGGAAGTTGGTCACCACCCTGGCACGATGAGGTCTTGCGTTGTTGTCCTGGAACCAAGCTCCTGGTCCAATCCGCTGCAGAAGTGGAATTACCAGAGGTTGAACAATCTCGTTGAGATAATGCTGACCAGTCAAATTTCCATTGACGATGTACAGAGGGGTTCTGTGGTTTATGGATATCCCCGCCCACACCATCACACTTCCTCCTCCAAATGGTAGACATTGAGCAACGTTGACATCAGCAGATCTCTCTCCTTGACGACGATAAACACGAGCCCGGCCATCATTGAACTGGAGCGAGAAGCGTGACTCATCTGTGAACATTGTCTCTGCCCACTGACCATGGTTCCACCGGATATGACATCTCCACCAATCTCGGCGAGCCCTTCTGTGATGGTCAAGTAGCGGTGGTCGGACTGCAGGATGCCGGCATCGCAAACCTCAGTCTCGCAGATGATTCCTAATGGTCTGGTCGGACACGTTGGTGCCTCTGGCAGCTCTGAGTTGATCCCGAAGATGCCGTGCGGTCACAAAGCGCTGTCGCAATGCCATTATCATCAGGAAGCGGTCTTCTCGTGCTGTTGTTGATCAGGGTCTTCCAGAAAGGGGGCGATTCTCAACAGCATTAGTTGTCCTGAACCTCTGCCAGAGTCCGCCGATAACGCTTTGGCTTACATTTAGACGCTGAGCCACAGTTCTCTGAGTTTGTCCATCTTGTAGCCAGCCAATGGCCCTTCCCCTGTCTTGGATGCTGAGTTGTCGTCGAACCATCTTCAAATTTCAAGTGATGATGAATGGAAAATGCTCAGCCCTTTTATTGCTAAAATTGGCATGCATGGAATGACACTCATGCAAAACACGTGCAAATGGTGCATGAGGTGTCACAATGGGTGTTTCGAGGCAGTTTGTCAGTTTAGTCTAAGTTCGTGCTTCAAATCTATGAAAAGGAAATCTGGGTTAACTTAAAAAGTTTCTAAAGATAAGTGCAATGATTGCATGTCCCATAATAACGTGATGTCTATAGTCCAAATGACAACCCAAAGTGGGATATTCTAACCCTATCTGGCTTAAAAAGACATACTTACAAAAATGATCAAAAAATTTCCTTTGACCCTTAAATTCTTTCGAGTAGATTATATAGTTAGTATAGCCCAATTCCTGAACTAGGGCAAATATGTCATCTTTTTGCTAGCAAGTACCTTATAATAAAGTGCAAAAAATATACAACTTAAAGGTAAAAATACACAATATCATTGACTAAGTCATATAGAAGAGTAATGAAGTGCATGAAAGAACTACTTCAGGAGAAATGTCCTAACATTCTAACCTATGGGTATTCATCTCATTACCTTAATCTCCTGGAGAAAGAAGTTACACCTAATAGTGTATTAAAACACAATTGAAATTAACAAGTATTTTCGCAGTCACCACCAGCCACATGTAAGTACTATATATATTATATATATATATATATATGCAAATAACTGCAATGACCGCGCAGTATATAAATGAATAGAAACGACATAAGTATTAAGGAACGTTTCTGCACACGAGGAGGAGAGATAACGAAATAATGAAAAATGAGGCGAACCGCCTGGGAATCGAACCAGGGCCTTCCAATTGCCGGTCGGACGCTCTACCATTATGCTACGGACCTCACTCAATCACAAATCGAAATTCTCCCAAATAGGGCAGAAACCAATGCCCTCAGAGAGCACCCTCGCAAATCGTGAATATGCGCAAATAACTGCAATGACCGCGCAGTATATAAATGAATAGAAACGACATAAGTATTAAGGAACGTTTCTGCACACGAGGAGGAGAGATAACGAAATAATGAAAAATGAGGCGAACCGCCTGGGAATCGAACCCAGGGCCTTCCAATTGCCGGTCGGACGCTCTACCATTATGCTACGGACCTCACTCAATCACAAATCGAAATTCTCCCAAATAGGGCAGAAACCAATGCCCTCAGAGAGCACCCTCGCAAATCGTGAATATGCGCAAATAACTGCAATGACCGCGCAGTATATAAATGAATAGAAACGACATAAGTATTAAGGAACGTTTCTGCACACGAGGAGGAGAGATAACGAAATAATGAAAAATGAGGCGAACCGCCTGGGAATCGAACCCAGGGCCTTCCAATTGCCGGTCGGACGCTCTACCATTATGCTACGGACCTCACTCAATCACAAATCGAAATTCTCCCAAATAGGGCAGAAACCAATGCCCTCAGAGAGCACCCTCGCAAATCGTGAATATGCGCAAATAACTGCAATGACCGCGCAGTATATAAATGAATAGAAACGACATAAGTATTAAGGAACGTTTATATACTGCGCGGTCATTGCAGTTATTTGCGCATATTCACGATTTGCGAGGGTGCTCTCTGAG